>CM061554.1:124710932-125263432 GCA_030864225.1 Capsicum baccatum var. pendulum
AAAATCCAAACCACTATTAGCGCCATGTTTCAAGCTCATGCGTAGTACATCATGGTTATTTATTAGTTTTATAAGAAAGTTATATGTATATTAAGTATTCAAATAACTCCCAGCTATCAGACGAATCAAAACATTCCTTACCGATTGAATTCTTGGGAAGGATATTGCTATAGTCAACTTCAAATGTAAATATATCACTTTATACTACTAATTATTGGGTTATGACATAACAACAGATATATAATGAATTATATTTCCAATGATACCAATTTTTCAAAAATCCAATATCGGAGCAAAAAGTTATACCTATTTTACTCCAGCATGTCATCCTAAAAACTGAGTGACGATATTTCTGATGACTTATCATAATTTTGATGACATTTGTGATAACATATCAAATTTATGATGACATTTATCAAGACTTATTAGCAATGTCATCAGAATTAGGCAAAAACCCAAAAATTTCAGCTCCCAGATGATGACCTGGGATGACGGGCTATCACAGATCTGATGGCTTATTAGCACATGTCGTCAGCTGATAATTTCAGCAATTGGGAGGTAATTTCATGGGGGTATTTTGGTGTTTTTCCATCACTATAAACACAATATTAAATCCCTCAGAAGGCTATTATCCCATTATTTTCTCATTCTCCTCAAGAACAAGAACATTCTCTTTCAAAAGGGTTAAACCCTAGTCAAGAAAAATCAAGAGAAAGGCTAAGGATTTCTTCAAGAACCTTCAATAAATATTAGATCTCTTTCAAGATCAAGTTTTATGGTATGTTTAGTGTTCATCCATGGATACCTGTAGTCTGTGGAGTTCAAGAAACCTCTTTTAAACTATGAATCAAAAATTTATGTTGTGGTTAATTATGTTTGTGTGATTGATTGATATAAAACCCCCAAATTAGAATCTTTATTTGATTTTATGAAACTAGGATGACATGAAAATTGAAATATATGAATTTTGGGTTCTTTAAATCATTAAGGTGATGAATATTCCTATGCCACAAGGTATGCATGGAAGGTGTTTGATAAAAGAGCTAAAAGATTAGAAATCTTGTATTATAGCTAAATAGAACTTAAATGACAAGACCATGCTCTATTCCCTATGACTCAACATGAATTCCATGCTAATTATTGTGTATTATTGTTGTGATATGGAATGCTCATGAAATTGAAGTTACGAAAGTATTTACAAGTTATACACATTCCCTTTCATTTATATGGTGTTGAGAAACATGTGTATTATGAAATCCCCCACTTGTGGTATTATGAATTATGGATATTATTCCTAAAATCAAGAAGTGTCATGTGTGTCATTTTTCTTTCATCGAGTCTTTAAGGTACTTATACCCGACAATTTAGCTGTGTGCCTAAAGCCATGTTATATTTCACGATACTCTCAGTCAAGCCATGATCCATAGAACTCAGTCAACCATGTGACTCAGGAAATCTCAGAAATCTTAGTAGTTCAATAATCTCAGTAATTTCAGTATTCCAAGTAAAATCTCAATAACTACAATACTCTCAGTCAGTCCTCAGACATTAGTACATTCTGTCAGTCAACGAAACTCAGTAAACTCAGTTTAGCTTCGCTAAACAATACCACTATTATCAGTTCTGCTAATCAATTTAGTTCAGCTAATAAGTTTAGTCTAGTTAATTAGTTCACCTCAATTAATTAGTTTATTCTGTTCAGTTGGGAGTAGAAGTTAGCACCGAGTGAACCTAAGGATGGGAACTCACCTGCCAGTAGAGGGCGTGATTCCTAGAAGTAATCCTTGTGTTCCAGAACTATATAGCCTGTGTAAGTTTAGACATCATACATACTAGTTGAGGGTAGATGAGGTGGCCTAACCTGCCAGTAGAGGGTTCCCACCATTCTCATTTTGAGTACCTGCCAATAGAGGGTTCTCACAGCCTGTCTCTATCAGTGGCACGGTATTGACACCCTTCTAGTCAGGCCAAAGATTGGACCCCATTTTAGCTATATTGGCACATATGTGGCATTTCAGTTAACAACTACCTCCCACAGTTTTAGTGCCCGTCCTAGTAAAGGAAATCAGATATTTCATTAGATTTTTAGGACTATCAGATACAGTCAACTTAGTTACAGTAAGGAACTTAAATAGTTTCATCAGATGTAGGACTGTCAGATACAGTCACTTATGTTATCAATCATATCAGAACCCTAGTTCGTTTAGCATGGGGCATGTCGGTTAGGTGAATATATCCCACATTTTCAGTTACAGAATCAGGACTATCAAAAAAAGTTAATTCATCTTAGTAATACAGATTCAGGACTGTTAGATACGATCAATCCTTATCATTATAAATAGATTTCAGTATCATCCACTAGATAGGACTGATCACATCTATGGTCAATCAGTATCAGTATCATCAGATTTAGAGATCACCTGCTATGTTGGACTGATATCAAAATAAGTCAATTCATTTTTATTAACAATATACTCAAAGATCACCCACTAAATAGGACTGATCTCAGATTCAGTTACTCTATATAGAATGGAACTCATATAGTTCCATCAGAACTTAGACTATCAGATACAGTCGCTTAGTATAAGTTACATCGGTTAGGTCAATCATCACAGTTATATCAGTTATCATAACTCATGTTATCAGTATTCAGTTTTAGGATAATTAGACACAATTAATCTGACTAATTATTCATAATTTGAACAGTTAAAAATAGTTGCTCATCTATTCAGTAGATCAGTATAAGTAAACTCTTGTTGTCATTATTCAGACTTAGTAGTAAGTATCAAAACGAGTTCAGTTATAGTTACTTATGCATGTATGTATTCTCACATTTATATCAGTCAGCATTGTTCATACATATAACCCTTTGCATTTAGCCTACCTCACTAGTATACTCAATACATTCAGTCTTACTGATGTATTTGTTCTATGGTACTTTCTCTTATGTTACACTATAGGTTCAGAGGCACGAGTTCTAGAGCAATAGTAGCATAGTAGATTTCAGCAGTCAGAGTTAGAAGTGAGTCCTCATCCTCTGAGGATATAATTATTTCTTCATTATCCCATTAGATAGTTTATTAGAGGGAGTTAGTTAGGGACATGTCCTATCAGCTCCTTATTCAGATTACTCAGATAGTAGAGGCTGTCAGATAAGATTACAGACTAGATTCAGACTTCAGTATTTCAGGTTTATTTTGGTATTGTGATACCACTTTATTCAGAAATTATTATCATTCAAATTGTGTCCAGTATTGAACCTTATGGCCTTTTAGTACATGTTTTCATATTCATATACATATATTATATAGTGTATTGGTACAGATATTAGTCATGGGTTAGCTTGCGGTCCTTCGAGGTTATGAGCATCGTGTAGCTTTCTGGATCAGAAAATCGGGGTGTTACAAACTTGGTATCAAAGCCTAAGGTATTATAGTATCCTAAGAAGTCTGAAAAGCTGCATCTAGTGAAGTCTTGTATATGCGTGTGTTGTGCACCACACTTATGTGCAGGATGCTATGAGATGTTTTCAGAATAGCTTCCCTTCTTTCATGTTTTAGATTGTGCTATATGAAGTTTTCCTAAGAAACTCATGTAGATTCTCATTATGCTCTACTCATGTCAACTACACCTTACTTTCTATGTAATGAAAGAAGTGAAGCTCAAGTCCTAAAGAGATGGATTTCTTAGACAGTCCCTATAGATAGTTATGGGATTTTCCACATGCTCAGATAGTATCCTGTAGTTCCATTATGTTCCAAAGGTATACGGATATCATTCATGAACATGAGAACTCATTCTTCAACCCAAATTTAGATATTCCACCAGATCCCTTCTCAAAATCCTATGATAGCATAGACCTAGAGCTAGAACATGAATCCAGGAGTTTGGCAGTTGTAGAGTTGGGGTAATATCATCCAGATTAAACATATTATGTATTCATGGAGATAGTTGTACCAAAGTGAATCAGTAGGCTTGACCTGTGCAAGTAAAAATTAAGACTATTGATTTGAAATTTTGTAGAGATGGATATGAATTAGAAATATGGTATTAGTAGTATATGAGTAAATAGTGGTAGATAATGTGTTTAGTAAGGCAAGAATGTGTCAAACAGAGTGTAAGTATATGGTGGTGATTGTAGTTCAGTTCAGATATTAGTTTAGTGTTCACGGACATATGATAATGGCTTAAAGCCAAGGGGGAGATGGCAGATCAAGTACCTAAGTCAGGCTATCAGATTTCAGTAGCAGTGCCAGTATGTACAAAAAAGAAGTTAGGGAAGATGATTGACGACCCATACTTATCTGGGTGTAAAGTTTTACACTCCAGTCAGCATGATGCATATGCATTTTTTCATGTCTCAGTTCTATGAACACAACTTATATTCACGTTTTTCATAGAATTATGTACGATTCCATTTCCCAGCATAAGAGGTTCGGTTCGATTCCCCTCAGTAATACAAATCATGTACCATGAATGCAAAAAGCTCCCAGCTCAGGTCATGCAGCTCATGACTAATGTTACATTCCTATTGACCAGTCAATCCAGGATATGTCATGTATATCCTCAGTTCAGACCTTTTTGGTACATATATATTGTTCATATCCTATTTCTCAAGCCTCAGTTAGGTGTCAAGTTCAGCTAGTGTCCATTTATGTTTCGGGTCCTCTTGATTCAACCCCTTCGATGAGCTCTCTTTGTGAGAACAGTGTAGTGATGAGTGAATACGCTCAATCTACAACTCTTGTAAGAGTGTAAAACGGTCGTTGTCAAATATATAACCCAACTGGGTTGGGTATCGATCCCACAGGGAATAGCCGGTCAATAAGTAAGAAAAGATTATTAGACTTTTGGTGAAAGTCTCGTAAAAAGGGGGGATTATAACGTGTAACCAAAATAATATAGTAAAAATGGAAATTAGCAAAGTAAGAAGAAAGAATGTTTGATACGATGTTAACCAATGAGAATTGAGAGTTGGGGTTATGTCCACCTTATGAGTTATACTTCTCTATTGGCTATGAGTTATGCGAAATTCAGACATGCATGTGCTTATAGAGAATTGTATTCTATGGTAAATCCAAGAGTCTTTCGACCTAACAAGGACTATTTCACTTTAACTCTTTCAAGCATAAAGCGTATCTAACGGTACAAATTCTCCAAGAGGTTAATCCAGTTACGGCACTAACTTTTTAACAGGGGTTGGTTCCCTATTACCTTGACATTATCTGTTTTCCAGACATATAACATTTCTTTCGAACAAGTTAATGCTATACTAGTGTATTCTATCCGTTTGCAACCACAAGAATTTGCATTAAGATGAAGAGAATAATGATATAAGCAACACACGTGTCACGAATTCACAAACTCATAGCCTTAGATAGTATCTCATAAGGCTTCCATAACCCCAACAGAGACGTTTAGCTATTCATGAGTGCGATGGAAATCACAATAGACATTATCATTATATCACAATAAAAGATCTCACGTGTAGTATGGTGTGGTGTTAGGCGTGAATTTCTTGCAAAATAGCGATTCTCTTGTTGTAAAATTAAAAGTCGAATAGATGAAAAATAATGTCAACAATGAATTAATAAAGAGAATTGATTTGATGGATGGATGGATGGTGGATGGATGGGAATTGATGGAATGGGGGAATTGTGAGGAATGATTTAAAATCTCTAGCAAAATAGGGTATTTATAACACCCATATCCTATTCCTACTAAGCTACTGCATTACTTAACCCAATCCTACTAGGTTAATGTATCATTATCCTAATCCTACTAAGTTACTGCTAGTCCCTACAGTCTTCAGAATTGCTGTTTTTGCCCGGGATAGATTTTCCATGCGCCACTTTTGGTCCTTGGCATCCAAGCTTTGCTTTCCTCCTTTTGTGCAGCTTTCTTTGGCATCAAGTTATCCACAAAATGCTGAATTCTGCATCATTTATACCTGAAAACTTGCTAATCACGTTTGTTAGCTCACTTACACGAAAAAGGACTAAAAGTGCATGCATTATATATTTTTTCCTCAAAACTTAGCTAAAATATGGGTAAAATATAGTACTTTAGGTGTGTAAATTCGCCTATCATCAGTCCTCATGTAGCATGGTAAGGTCATAGCCTACGCCTCCAGACAGTTAAAGCCACGTGAGAAGAATTATCCTACTCACTATCTTGAGTTAGGAGAGGTAGTTTTTTCCTTGAATATTTGGAGCCATTATCTCTGTGGAGTTCATGTATATGTCTTCACAGACCATAAAATCCTCCAGTATGTCTTTTCCCAGAAAGATCTCAATCTTCGCCAGAGAAGGTGGTTAGAGTTTTTGAAGGATTAGGACATGAGTGTTATTTATCATCCGGGCAAGGCCAATGTTGTGGCCGATGCTCTCATTCGACTCTCCGTAGGTAGTATTTCTCACGTTAATGATAGTAAGAAAAAGATGGCTCAGGAGATCCATTATCTTGCCAGACTAGGCATTCTCTTAGTCAATTCTTTAGAGGGTGGTGTATGTGTTCATAGTAGTTCAGAGTCATCTCTAGTTTCTGAGGTAAAAGAGAGACAAGACAGGAATCCTAGCCTTGTTAAGCTTAAAAAGTCAGTTCAGAATCAGAAAGTCGAGGTTTTCTCCTAAGGGGGAGATGGTGTTCTTCGTTGTTAGGGTCGTCTATGTGTTCCAGGTGTAGATGAATTGAGGCAGCGAATTCATACAAAAGTGCATGGTGCACGATACTCTACTCATCCAGGGGACACTAAGATGTACCACGACATATGGGAGATCTGTTGGTGGAGTGGGATAAAGAGAGATATTGTAGAGTTTATGGCTAAGTGCTCTACATGTCAACAGGTTAAGATAGAGCATCAGAAACCTAGTGGTTCCATGCAAGAGTTCAACATTCCTACTTGGAAGTGGGAAGAAGTTAACGTGGACTTTGTGACGGGTTTGCTTAGAACTCGTCATCAGCATGATTCAGTCTGGGTCATTATAGATAGAATGACCAAGTCAGCTCATTTCCTTCTTCTTCGTACTTCTTATTCCGCCGAGGATTAGGCCAAACTCTATATCAGGGAGTTAGTTAGGTTACACGGTGTTCCACTATCTATCATCTCAGACAGAGGTACCCAGTTCACTTCTCACTTTTGGAAAGCATTCTAAAAGGGTCTCAGAACCCAAGTCCATCTCAGCACAACATTTCATCCTCAGATAGATGGTCAAGCAGAGAGGACCATTCATACTCTTGAAGATATGCTAAGGGCATGTGCAATATTCAGAGCATCGATATTTAGAACAGCCTCTCGTATGAAGAGATTCTATTCGAAATCTTAGATTATCAGACTCGTAGATTGAGGAACAAAGAAGTCCCTCTAGTCAAGGTTCTTTGGCGAAATCAATCTCATGATGGAGCTACTTGGGAAGCAGAAGAAGATATGCGTACCAATTATCCTCACCACTTCCCCGCCAAATCAGATCAAGCTCAAGGTAACAGTTCTCCTTAATCTTATTCAGTTTCACGTTCATGTTTCCAGTATAAAATTGGTACCTATTAACCATTTCATACTCAATCATTCATTCATGTGTCAGTTGTTCGTGCATCAGATATGCACAAGTTCAGTATGTTTATCATGTCAGTCATGAGATCAAGTTTCAGTTCTTCATGTTCAGTTTAGGTTCTATTTTCTTCTATCCCTTCTCAATAAATTCTCATTCGAGGACGAATGTTCCTAAGAGGGAGATATTGTAATACCCCGCATGTTTCTAAGTTAGGAAGTGAATAAGTATCCCTACATATGAAATCTCCTATCCTGTGATTCATACTTAAGTACATGACTTACAATAAATATCCTAGTGATAGGATAGCTTATGATGCAGTAAGCATGTTCATATGAGTCACTTAAGGTAATACAGGCTAAGAGTGTTTTAATCCATCAAGTTTTAGTGTTTGATTTTGTAAGGGTCATCTTTGAATGAGTATAACTCGATGTTAATGTGGTATTTTGGCTGATTTAGACCCACCAAATTGTAGAGAATCGAATGAGTGTTCCAACGATAACAATTTAGCCTTAATCCAATACCCGAGAGAAAAGTTATGCCTATTTTCATGAGCAACAGTAAGGATAGGTGATTGGTTAGGCGCCGCCCAACCAAACAGAAGCGATTGGTTAGGCGCCGGCCAGCCTAGCATAGGCAATCACTTGGGCGCTGCCTAAGTCAGTTTCAGGTGCCAAAAATACTCCGTTTTGAGTAATTTTATGGGTAATTAAGTCCTTTAACACTCTTTACACGTCCCTAAACTTAAACCTACGAAATATATTACAACCCTATTATCATCTGAAAGCTCATCATCCAAGAGCACTAAAAGAGAAAAAAAACTAGGGTTGCATAACTAAGCTTAAAGATCCGATTTCAAGGAAATTTCTCCGTCAATCATCAGGAATCTTCCTTCTAAGGTATGCGTGATTTGATTCATGGACTCCTTTCGTCCATGAAGCACAAAAACCATCTTCTAAATTTTTTATTATGCTGTTTACATTGTTGGTGGTTGATGTTCATGTGGTTGGAGTTTGATGATGCCTAAGATTGGTTCTTTGTATGTTTCTTGTGAGCATATGCTGGTATTTAACGTATAAATATATAAAATTAGTGGTTGAATATTTGTAATCTTGATGAATCCACCTATGCCTAAGATGTGCATATAAGGTGTTTGTTAAAATACCTAAGGGAATAAAAATCATGCTTTTATGACATAATAAGTCCTAATGACTATTCCATATTCTAAGTTTATGTTCAACGTGATCCCCGTGCTATTGTCTTGAATTGAAGAATTTGTACGAGATGCTCATGATATTATCGAGATATGGAATGACGTCGTTATTGAAGCCATGCAAGTATATACATGTTGTGTGCATTCCCGATCATGTGATAGTTTGTTGAGAATCATTCTTATTACGAAAGCCTTACTTATGATATTGTGAATTGTGGACTCAAATCTTATGATCAAGTCATGTTATGTGTGTCAGTTTCCTCCTATTGAGTCCTTGGGGTACTTGTACTAGAAAACTATAGTTGTGTGCCTAGAGCTATATCATGTTTCACGATATCTGAACTCAAGCGATGATTCTATAGACTTCAGTTGTCAGATATCAGTAATATTCTGCCAGTCAACAGAATTTAGTAAGATAAGTCATGCACAATAAGTTATTCATGTCCAGTCCTTGCAGATGGGAGTAGAGGTTATCACCGAGTGAACCCAAGGATGGGAACTCACCCGCCAGTTCAGGGTGTGATTCTTAGTAGTCATCCCTGTGTTCCAAAACAACATACATGGGACCCATCCAGTCATGGCAGAAATTGGACCCCATCTTAGCCATAACGACATACATGGGACATGTCGGCTAAACACTACTTCCCATAGTTTTAATACCAGTCTCAATAAATGAATTCAGGGCGTTCTTCATATTTTAGTATATACAGGACTTTCAGATACAGTCATCCATGTTATCAGTTTCAGCATCACTCATGACAGTTATCATTAAACCATGTATTAGCTTACAGGTCATGGTATCACATATTCATGGTCCCATGTTTTTATATATGTGTGTTTGCACTGCCACGTTCATATTAGTCAGTCAGTGTTGTTCATGCATGAAACCCTTTATATTCAGCCTACCTTCCTTATATACTTAGTACTCCAGTTGTACTAACATATTTTCGTTATGGTTCTTTCTTTTCATATTACACCATAGGTTCCGAGACATGAACTCCAGCCCAACAGTAGCGGTAGCATTCCAGTCGCAGAGACACAGTGAGTCATCATTTATTCGAGGACAATATGATTTGATACATTTATTTATTTCATCAGTTCAGTTTTACGGAGTTAGTTGGAGACATATTCCTTAAACTCCTTATTCAAATAGTTTATAGGCTTTCAGATTTCCATTCAGACTTAGCTTTTAGATTGGGTGGTTTTGGGTATTTTCACCCTATGATTTTATTTAGCTGAACTTTATGGCCCTACAGTTCTATGTATTCCGCATTATTATATCACTATTTGTAGTATACAGGTACAGATATTAGTCATGGGTTAGCTTGTGGTCCCTCAGGGTCATGAGCACCGTATAGCATTCCGGTTCAGTGAATCGAGGTGTTACAGTACATTAAGATCCTTCACTTATATCAACCTTTATTTTGCGACTATCATAACTCAATTGCTATCTCAGTTACAGTATTAGCTATATTGTATGCTTCATTTCAGTAATCAACTCAGTTCATGTGTCATGCCTCAGTTTTAGATCTTATGTAATCAGTCGTGATTCATTTTGCAAGTGCCTTGCGCATCGCCTCAAATTCCATCTGTAGCTCAAACAAGTCAGTATTTTGTGAGGGACCTAGTGTCCTACGGGGGAGATACACTATGATTCCCCAAACTTTCATGACTTAATCACACTATTCTCTCTTTATGTAATGAATCCAGTATGGAGTAGGGGATACTCATAAGTTGACCCTTAAGCCCCAACCTCAGTTGCACACCATGTATTACAGACTCAGTAAGTTCATGTATCACATTTCAGACTAAGTTATGTTCTCGTGTTTCCGCTCATGCATATTGAGTAATTATTCTCATACTCATCAGTATTTTTATTTCAAGGTAACAATCTTCCTTTAAGTTACTCATTCTCATGTTCATATTTTAGTAACAAACTTGGTATTCAGCTCCATGCTCAGTTTTCAGTTCAAACTTGGTATCTTTACCATTACATGTTTAGTCGCATGTTCATGAGTCATTTCAATTATGTTTTCACGCATCAGTTATGTCTAATCATCTTACCATTACTTTCAGTCATACATTCACGTATCATGTCAGTCATAAAATTAGGCATCAGATAAGCATTCTTATTATGAGAAACTCAGTTAATCAGAACACTCAATCATGCATTCATGAATCAGTACTCATACATCAGATATGCATATTAAATATAATGTATTCAGATTATCAGTCATGTCAGTCCCAAAACCATATTTTAGTAGAGTATGTCTTTTACGTACTTCAGTTGATCTTTTCTTCCATCTCAGTCATTCTCATTCGAGGAAGAATGTTCCCAAGGGGGAGATATTTTCGCCCTATGATTTTATTCAGCTGAACCTTATGACCTTGTAGTTCTATGTATTCCGTATTATTATATCATGATTTGCAGTATACAGGTACAGATATTAGTCATGGGTTAGCTTGTGGTCCCTCGGGTTCATGAGCACCGTGTAGCTTTCCGGTTTAGTGAATCGAGGTGTTACAGTACATTCAGATCCTTCACTTATGAAAACCTTTATTATGCGACTATCATAACTCAGTTGCCATCTTAGTTACAACATTAGTTATATTGTATTCTTCATTTCAGTAATCAACTCAGTTCATGTGTCATGCCTCAGTTTTAGATCTCGTGTAATCAGTCATGATTCATTTTGCAAGTGCCTTGCGCATTGCCTCAACTTTCCTCTGTAGCTCAAACAAGTTAGTATTTTGTGAGGGACCTAGTTTCTTACGGGGGAGATACGCTATGATTCCCTAAACTTTCATGACTTAAGCACTCCATTCTCTCTTTATGTAATGAATCTAGTATGGAGCAGGGGATACTCATAAGTTGACCCTTAAGCTCCAACCTCAGTTGCACACCATGTATTACAGACTCAGTTAGTTCATGTATCATATTTCAGACTGAGTTATGTTCTCGTGTTTCCGCTCATGCATATTGAGTAATTATTCCTTATGACTCAACATGAATTCCATGCTAATTGTTGTGTATTGTTCTTGTGATATGGAAGTATTTACAAGTTATACACATTCCCTTCCATGTATATGGTGTTGAGAAACATGTGTAGTATGAAAACCCTACTTATGGTATTATGTATTGTGGATGTTATTTCTATGATCAAGAAGTGTCATGTATCTCACTTTCCTTTTATCGAGTACAGGGGGTACTTGTACCTAAAAATTTAGCAGTGTGCCTAAAGACCTGTCATGTTTTACGATACTCTCAGTCAAGTCATGATCCATAGAACTCAGTCAACCATGTGACTCAGGAAATCTCAAAAATCTTAGTAGTTCAGTAATCTCAGTGATTTCAGTATTCCAAGTAAAATATCAGTAACTATAGTACTCTCAGTCAGTCCTTAGACATCAGTACATTTTGTCAGTCAACGAAACTCAGTAAACTCAGTTTAGCTTCACTGAACAATACCACTACTATCAGTTAAGCAAATCAGTTTAGTTCAGCAAATTAGTTTAGTTTAGTTAATCAGTTCAAGTTAATTAATCAGTTTAGTTTCTTTAGTTGGGAGTAGAAGTTAGCACCGAGTGAACCCAAGGACGGGAACTCACTTTGTAGTAAAGGGTGTGATTCGTAGAAGCAATTGTTACATTCCATAACTACATATCCAGCGTAGGTTAAGACATCATACCTACTAGTTGAAGGTAGATGACGTGGCCTATCCTACCAGTAGAGGGTTCCCACATTTCTAATTTTGAGTACCTGCTAATAGAGGGTTCTCATAGCCTTTCTTTATCAGTGGTGCAGTATTGACACCCTTCCAATCAGGGGAGAGATTGGACCCCAGTTTAGCTATATTGGTACATATGGGGCATGTCATTTAAGGAACTACCTCCCAAAGTTTTAGTATCAGTCTAAATAAAGAAATTAAGATAGTTCTTCAGATTTTAGGAATGTCTAATAAAGTCAACTCAGTTACAGTAAGGAACTTAGATAGTTTCATCAGACTCAGAACTTTCAGATACAATCACTCATGTTATCGATCATATCAGAACCCCAGTTAGTTTAGCATAGGCATATCGGTTAGGTGAATATATCCCATAGTTTTAGTTAAAAAATCAGGACTGTCAGATACAGTTATTTTAGCTCAGTAATACAGATTCAGGACTGTTTGGTATGGTCAATCCTTATCATTATAAATAGACTTTAGGGTCATCCACTAGATAAGATTGATCTCAACTATGGTCAATCAGTATTAGTATCATCAGATTTAGATATCACTCGCTAGGTAGGACTGATCTCAGAATAAGTTAATTTATCTTTATTAACAATATACTCAAAGATTACCTGCTAGATAGGACTGATCTCAGATTCAGTTACTCTATACAGAACAAAACTCAGATAGTTCCATCAAAACTTACACTGTCAGATACAGTCACTTAGTATCAGTTACATTGGTTAGTCCAATCATTACAGTTATTTTAGTTATATCAGTCATCATAACTCATGTTATCAGTATTCAGTTTGAAAACTGTTAGACACAGTCAGTTAGACCAGTTTTTCATAATTCAAACTATCATAAATAGTTGTTTATCTATTCAGTACCTCAGTTTCAGTAAACTCATGTTGTCAGTATTCAAACTCAGTAGTCAGTACCACCACGAGTTCAATTATAGTTACTTATACATATATGTATTGTCATGTTTATATCAGTCAACATTGTTCATGCATATAACCCTTTGCATTTAGCCTACCTCACTTGTATACTCAGTACATTTGGTCGTACTAATGTATTTTCACTATGGTGCTTTCTCTTATGTTACACCATAGGTTTAGAGGCACGAGTTCTAGAGCAATAGTAGTATTGTAGATTTTCGCAGTCAGTGTTGGAAGTGAGTCCTCATCCTTTGAGGATATGATTATTTCTTCATTATCCCATTAGTCAATTTATTAGACAGATTTAGTTGGGGACATGTTCCATCAACTCCTTATTCAAATTACTCAGATAATAGAGGCTTTCAGATTAGATTTCAGGCTAGATTCAAACATTAGTATTTTAGTTTTATTTTGGTACTGTGACACCACTTTATTCAAACATTGTTATCATTCAGATTATGTCTAATATTGAACTTTATGGCCTTTCAGTACATGTTTCTATATTTATATACATATATTATGTAGTGTATAGGTACAAATATTAGTCATGGGATAGCTTGTGGCTCTTCGAGGTAATGGACACCGTATAACATTCTTTCTTAGAAAATTGGGGCGTTACATAAGGGTTACATTAGGCGTAGTGTGTGGGGGTGCTCCTATTTTGTTTACGAATAAGAAGGATAGTTCCCTAAATTTGTTTATTGATTAAAGGAAGCTTACTATAGTTATATTAAAGAATGGGTATCATATGCCCAGCATTGATGGATTGTTTGACCAACTCTATCCAGTAGCAAGGTTCTATAAGGCTTTCTAAAGGTATGGTTACCATTAGTTGGTGATTCAGGCTGCAGACATCCAAAATATAGCCCTTAAAACTCATTAAGGACATGTTCTTTGGGTTGACTAATTCCCCTACAATCATTCATGGATCTGATAAACTTTATATTCAGTCTTTATTTTCATTCCTTCATGATTGTGTATACTTGAGGAGTAAGACGAACCATATGCATCAATTGAGGATTGTGCTCCGGACTTTGAGAGATCATTGGTATTTTTTAAAATTCTCAAAATGTGAGTTTTTACTTGAGTTAGTTGCACTCCTAGGGTATGTGGTAGCTCATGATTTGATTATGGTGGAACCAATGAAGATTTAGGCTATTCGTAATTGGGCTAAGTCTACCAGATTCATTGGTTTTGTAGGTTACTATAGATGGCTCATTTAAATCTTCACCACTACTGTTGTGTCGATGACCAGATTGACACGGAAGAAGGTTCCTTTCTAGTAGTGCGAGGAGTTTGAGTTGAGTTTTTAAAAGCTCAAGGATTTTTTTAGGGAGAATGATTAACCATATATTAAGATGATTTTTGCAGAGTTTGGGTTTTTATTTTGATATCGTTCTATGTTGACTATACCATGGGTATCATCATAGAAATAGGGATTCCTAGATTGTTGTTATGATTAACAATTGTGAACAAACCTATTAGGTATTCGAAAGAATCAATGGGAGAAAGTTTGATGTTTTATTGAACGACTAGCATCAAAATCTATAACCTATTCTACAAATATATGACCTACTAAATTGATGATCGATTGCTAACACCCATACATCACTCCCTAAGAAATGCATAATCCAAAGATCCATAAATAATTGATAAAACTCTAATTATTCATAGTCCCGAATTTATACTAGAAAAATCCAAAAATAAGCATTAGTGTAGATATCTATCTCCCCCATTTTTATTTTCATGTAACATTAGTTTGAATTTAACTTGTGTCTATTAATTCAGATTAACCTGATTTCCATTCAAATTATTCCACATGGATTTGATCGTGACTCAATGTTGGGTAAATATATTGACGACGATCACCTTGCACTAAATTAGACATTTAACTTGAGCGTTATAAAAAAATGGTGCCATTGCCGGGGAATAATTTTGCATATTACGTTAGGTTGAAATTTTATTTATATTCTTGAATTCAATCTTGTATATATTTGTTAGTTATTTTTATTTGTAGGTAGATTTTAATGTTTTTCTATTTTTCTCAATGGCATCTTCTGACAAGTATGATGTCGGTAATTGAGATTCCTATCCCAACGACTCATATCCAATCTATGAAGGACTATTATTTGGGAGAGATTGTAACTATACTCCCTATTGGCAGTATAGGTGCTTATTATTTAGTGGTCAAGATGGACATTAGGATGATTTTTCAAATCCCTCCTCCCCCTATTATACTAATCAAATCGATGGTTCTTCTTATGAGATTGATTGGTTTTATGATGAAAAGTAGGAGGAGCAACAAACCTAACCCATTGGTCATAGAGAAATGCTTCAAATTATTTTGGATCGGGTAACTATAACCGAGGAAAATACGCAAGACTTGCATCAATATTTTGGGGTGTTCGACTTGGAAAATATCAAGGTAAGGAAATTAGAAAAGAACAACATTTTTGCCAACCTCACACTTTTCCCATTTTCTAAGAGAAAGGTAATCAAAAAAACAAACCAAGCTATGATGATGATATTGGAAGTGAAGACTCCTCAGTAACTTCCCAATCAACTGAGTCATATGAGGTAGAAGACACCGCAAAAAAAGAGATTGGTGCTAGAGTCTAAATAAGAAGAAAATTAAATCTCTTATGATGACTCTAGCTCATTTTGGCGTGAAGATGCTATGGAGGAGGCTAACCCAAAATTAGGGGTTGGACCTCGTTCAAACCACTATTCAACATTACGTATAGAGGATATAATGAGGATCCATGCCTCCAAACAAATGGTGGATTGTGGGGAGAAGGATTCTGACTCTAATATTTTGGTTTTTGACACTCCAAAAGAGCATACAGAACCCCACCCATTAATAGCCAAGGATCTAAATTTCTGATGTACAAGGAATGTCCATTTGATGTACTCACTTATACCTAAGGAACCAGTATGAAAGTTCGACGTCAAGTTCGGTAAAAAGTTCTAGTCTTCAAAATCGCGAGATCGAAGCATGCTTTCCTTGTTCTCTCATTTTCCATGTTTCAACTTTAAAGATTTGAATCTTTTATCCCTCTATCACTTGTTTCATAGAGAACAATAGTTGGGAAGGTGATTCAAATCCTCTAAGTGGATACATAAAGGGAATAGGTGAAGGCGTCGTGCCACGATTTTAAACTAAGCTCTAGATTGGAGGGAATCCATTATTCCATAAAAAGTGGCCCCATATACTTTTAATCTATGCATGATAGATTGTATTTCATTTTTTGTTTGAGCATACACAATCCATGAAATGTTTGTGCTAAGGGGAATTTTTGATTGAATTTGAGAAGGGAACGTGTGAAATTGGCATGTTAGACTGAACAAGAAGTGTAGACAACCCATTTGTTTGGTTACAATTATCATGATCGCGTTCTATGCCACCGCGATCGTGGAGGATGCATGACTACTACCACATAACTAGGACCACGATCATGGTCAAATAAGTTTAAATGACCATTCGATTGCCCATTTTTCCTATGCCCCTCTCTTAGCTTCTCATAAAATTTCCTTAAATTTTTTGCATTCCATTGTTTATCCAAGTGTGAACTCACCCTATGCACCATTTAATTTTGTAATTTATGTCAACTACCTTAGTTTTGATATAATTGTAAGCTTAGAACTTGTAGTACCAGAGAAAGATCTGAAATAATGGTTTCATTACCAAATGATTGCTATAATTATTACTATTGTTAGATGTTGTAGTTAGTGTACACACTAGTGGGGAAGTCTTGAGAACCGCTTAAATTGAAGTGTACATCATGAGTGGGATTAAATGTGGCTAGGAATTAAATTTTAAATTTCTTTAAGTTCGGGGTTGTGATCACACACTCTAGGCTAGATATTTTGTGTTTACAATCTTGATATACCTAGTTGAAATAATGATTGGGGTTAAAACCCCATGTATAAATTGTCTAACATGGTCTCAGGTACTATGATCGTAGTCCCGAAGACCGCGATCGTGACCAACACTTCACGATTACTATTCCTAAGGGAAAACTTAGGTAACTTTAAAAATATCAACACACCCATTGATTCCCCCAAATCCTTCGTAACACTACCACACGAGCTTATTTATTTGATCTACCATGTTTTTGGTATGATAATACTAAACTTTATCTAAGTTACATTACTTGCAGGTTCTCATCTTCAAAGATGGGAGACTTTGATGACACCAGATTCATGGTCACACAATGCCAACACCTCTACTATGAGGAATTCCATAGGACCAAACCATTCCCCGAAATGGGTATTAACTTGGAAAAGGTGGAATAGAATCTCCAAGAATTCCATGCCAAACTCACTTTGACCTGCTGAATTTGCTTTAGCCCGGAACCCTACAATGCTAATAAGCAATGGGTACATGAATTGTACAACAACCTCAGCATAGTCTATCTTATAAACCTAGTGATGAAAATTTTAGGTAAGCAAGTGCACTTCAAAGTAAAGCAGGTTAATGCAGTTTATGGTCTCCCAGATGCTGACATTGCATAGTTTATACCAAGTTATTGAAAATCATCTGTAGTAGAGTCTCTCCATACACTCATATGACTATTTTTATAGACACACGAGCTCGGATAGTGGCTTATTGCCTCTCAGGCATTTCTCTAAATGTCGAAGAAATTATGATCTCATAATGGCGCTACTTCAGAAACCATGAAGGTACTCATCTTCTCTTTACTTTGCAAATTATTGAGTTATGCAGGAGGGCAGATAAGGAGGAATATGCTATAGATACCTGGGTACATCCAAGTTTCTTCATTTTTCCACTCAAGTTTTGAGGTAAGGGTGCCAAGTCCAAAGGAAAAAAAAGTAAGATGTACTTTGAATAATTATCCCATTAGGACACAAATTCTTATAGACCCTCATCAGCCAACCCTTTTGATAATATTTCAGATCAAATAAG
This sequence comes from Capsicum baccatum var. pendulum, assembly GCA_030864225.1. Lineage (NCBI taxonomy): Eukaryota > Viridiplantae > Streptophyta > Magnoliopsida > Solanales > Solanaceae > Capsicum > Capsicum baccatum. The sequence continues at coordinate 124,729,274 of CM061554.1, forward strand.
GGAGGTTAGAATGCTAGTTTCCAGATTAGAACAAGGACTAGGAGAGCCATCCACTTCTCGTCATTTTTATATAGCATAGATAGATTATGAGAAGTACATGGCGGAGCAGAAAAAGCATGGGGCCATAGTTGCCAAATTAGAGAGAGCTTACTCATCCTTAGGCAGAGCACATAGGGATCTCTGAAATGCATTGAAGAAGATGGTAAAGAGGGAGAACAATAGAGACAAGTTCTTCATGAAGTTGTGGAAAGGGGTGAAGGGTATCCTCAAGGTGATCAAACCTAACCATCTAGTACCTTCACCAAGATTAAATTGTAATGATAAGGCTCCTGTAGAGTGGTCAGATGATGATTCTGGTGGTGATGATGATGAGTTAGTAGGAGAATATTGCTCTTGATATATATATAGGGAGACCCTTTCACTCTTAATTGCTTGCACCTATAGTGTGGACACTACATTCTCTTAGTTTGGAATGTACCCTAGATGTGTATTGTTTTAGTGTTGTTTGCCGGATAATTATATTTATGATTGGTGACATGATTTTTTTGATATTGTTTTTATTTGGTTTTGAGATGCTACATTTTTGGGTACCCAGATGGTACCCACATTTTATGGATTATCATGCTTCTTTCTTATTTTTTGTGTTTTTTTAATCTTATTTTATTTTGATTTTTGTGATTCATGACTAACTTTGCCCTATGATTGATTGAGTGGAGATTTTCTTAAGGGTAAAACGTCGTTTTTGGGTTTGAGGCATAGCTGTAGGGGAATTTTCAATACCCATGGCATAAATGTCAAAAAATGCAAGGGAAGTCTGAGTACCTATAACTTTGTAAATTCTAAAGTTAGGTTTATGTTATAAACATTGGCAAAGTCTAAGAAGCCATATGGTTAGTTTGCCTGTTTTAAGACAAAATATGAGGCTACAGTTTTGGTTGTAGGCATAGTTTAGAAAATGTACGTGGTGCTAATGAAAAATGAACAAACCCTCGCTGTCTAAAAATTTCGAAAGCATTAAGGGCATGGACGTGAGGGATGTTGTAACAAAAGTTTTTCTGTTTTTGTGACTCCTCAAGATTTTGACTTATAAATAGAAATAGATACTCTAAATTAGTCTCTAGCGGGAGGGGCTTTTGATATACCTTGGTGAATTTTGCATTCCATGTGTGGAAAGCTATTTGAATGTACCCCTTGTATACTTGTGTTATCTGGAACTTTCATTGTTAGTCTTACAAAGATAACGTTGATTGTATTTGGTTGGAGAAATGATCTTTGGCTACCTTTCTTAATCTAGTATCAACTTTAGCCTAAAATCCTAACCAAGCATGAATATAATCCCTAGCAACCCACTTTAGCCTTTGGACATTTCTTTGGCAAATATATTACAAGACATGAACCATTCTTTTAATCCCTCTTTGAACTTGAAAATGTAATTTGAGGCTAAAATCCTATGTTGGGGATGGTAAAGATTGATAGAAGAAATTTTGATTCCACTAAGATATAGTTATTTGCCTAATGTTCCTAAGCTTTGAAACTTATCAAATAGAAGAAGAAAGAGTCGAACAAAGGAAAGAATTGCATGAAAGTGTAAGTAAAAGTGATGAAAGAAGTTGGGTGAACAAAAGAAATAAAAAGTAGGCATGATAAAAGAGAAAAAAAAAGAATGGCCCATAGTCAAAAAGAAAGATTGAAAAGTATGATGTAGATGATTAAGGAAGGGGTAGCCATGTTGTTCCCAAATTATATCCTACCCTAACCTGAAACTATTTTACCATCTTAGAGTGTCCTTCAGGATGTCCAACCACTTATTTTCTTTTTAGTGGTGATTGTTAATAGGTGAAAGCCTATGGTATGACACTTCTTGCATAGAGATTTCTTTTGTGAGGAAGAGAGTTGTATACTTAGAATTCCTTGTCACATATTTGGTAGCATTGGTTTATTGAATTCTATTTTTTATGAGGTTGGCATATGAAACCTGTTGAGGTGGGTGATGTTGTCACCTTTTGAGCAATGAGGTAAATTGAGTATGACTTAGTTTTAGTCAAAAGGTGATTACTTCTAGAGCATTAGTGGTTTCTTCTTGATTTATGTTTGATGTCTTGTGCATCCTTTGATAGTTCATCTTATGATAAGGGGTGTAGTAAAAATTATCTTAGTCCATATGCAATGAGCTACTCGTGGTAGTGACTAAAGTTGAAGTCATTCTGATCTTTAAGTCATAAAGTTAGGGCATAAATAATGATATATCATGGTAAGCGGTAGTGTTACTTGAGGACAAAGAAATTCTTTGAGTTAGGGGTGATTTTATCATTCATTTGTACTCAACATTTATGCACATTACTTTGTTTTGAATGAATAAGTGAGATATATATATGAGCAAATGCACTAATATTGACTCTTTTTAGTTATAGAGTTGAAAACATAGAATGAGGTGGAATAGAGCTTAAATTTATTTGAAAAAAAAAGTAGAAAAATGTAGTTGAAGACTTGGAGTAAAAAGGCCTCAGTTACTGCGGTTGTGGTCTGCTGACCACGATCGTGGTAGTCAAACAAAAGTCAATCAAATGCGATTGTGGATATTAACCGTGGTCACATAACCGCAGTTGCTTCTGGACCCACGCGATCGTAGCTTAGCGGATGAAATTATCCTAATGTAAAATATGGAAATGCATGTGGCTGATCCTAATTTTGACAAAAATCCCCAAACACTAGCATTGAAAAAAATTCCACTTTCTCAAATTTTTAGGTTTATCTCTTGGATTCATAACCTCCATTTTTTGTGATGAAAATATTGTATAATTTGTTGGTGAAGAATACATTAGAGACTTTCTAATTAGAAGATTAGCTCATTTCCATTGTTGATTTGTGGGAGTGCCAAGTTTGAAGTAACATTCACTTAAGCTTCAATAAATCACTTTAATGGAGATTGTAGGTATATCTATGCTTACTAATCTTATATGTATCTTGATCTTTCTCTTGGGGTTATTTGTGATAGGGAATAAAGTGTGTAAAGGGTGTTATTGATTTGCTTTTATTTAGTAGTTCCTGTGTATGGGTTTAATTATTGCTATGCTAACATGGTTGGGATTTTATGGGTCAAAATCCTAAATCCCTATATGGGTATGATAAGTTAAAGCTCCTTTCTCTAGAAAAACCAAAGCCATCTTTGAAATAAGGTTTTTGGGTGAAGATTACAAATCCATACCATCATCGAAAGAGGGATATGGAGACCAAAGTAATGATAGACAATTATGTGTGTAGTTTGCTAAATCTTCACTATCTTATACATAAGGGTGAATGTGAGGTTGACTATACCATGGGTATCATCCTAGAAATTGGGATACGTAGATTGAGGTTGTGGTTACCAATTGTGAACACACTTATTAGGTACTCGAAAGAATCAATGGGTGAAAGTATTGTGTTTATTTGAAAGACCATCATCAAAATCTATAGCCAAATTTACCCATATTTGACCTACTTAATTGTTCATTTATTGCTAACACCTACACATCACTCCCTTAGTAATGTATAATCCCAAGATCCGTGCATAATTATTAAAGCTCTAATTATTTATAGCCCCAAATTTATACTAGCAAAACCTAGAAATAAATATACCTATCTCCCCTATTTTTATTTTCGCGTAACATTGGTTTGAATTTAACTTGTATCTATTATTTCAAATTAACTAGATTGCCACTCACATTGTTCTTCATGGATTTAACTCTAACTCCAAAGTTAGGTAAATATATTGACGCGAGTATCTTGCACTAAATTTGATGTATAAGTTTATTGTTACAAAGGAGGTGGGTATCAGGTGGATATTATTACTGCTTTTTACCCTCAGATCGATAGGCAGTTGGAGCTAAATATTAAGTTTATCCAAGACATGTTCAAGCTTGTGTTATAGAATTTGGACGTTAGTGGGTGAACCTCTTTAAATTGTCTGAGTATGCATATTATAATTTCTTTTATTAATATATTTAGATGGAACCATTTCCGACAGTATATAGTAGGCATTGTCGATCCGAAATTTGATGGTTCAAGATCTCTGATGATAGGCGCAGGATACAAACTTGCTGAGTAATTTAATATACTTAGGGTTAATCAAGAAAGGATGAGGGCATCTCAGAGTAGGCTAGATGCTTATGCATATGATAGGCTTCATGCCTTGATTTATGGAGTTGGGGACTTGGTATTCATTTGGGTATTTTCCATGAAGAGAATAAAAAGGTTTAAGAGAAACATAAAAAAAATACCCAGATATGTTTGACCTTTTGAGATCCTTCAGATTGTTAGAGATATGACTTATGAGTTAGCCTTGCTCCCATATTATGGTGCTCCTAATCTAATTTCCCATGTTTCTATGTTGTGATGTTACTTTCCCTATGAGTCATATATGCTTCAATGGAACTTGGTTCAGTTGGATTCGAGATTGACCTTCTTGGAGGACCCAATGTTGATATCAGTCAAAGATGTCAGGTGGTTGTGCTTGTGGGAGATTCCAATAGTTAAGTTTAGTGGATACACAACTTAATAGGGAGGTTACTTGGTAGACCAAGAGCTAGATACGAGCCTAGTATCCCCACTTGTTTGAGCCTTCAAATACATGCTTACCCTTTACTTTTGCAAATGAAAGTTCTTTTAGTAGTGGATATTATAATACCCTCTAGGTTATTTTTGTCATTTCTACATATTTTCATTATTTAGAGCTTTCCTGTAGCTGCCTCAAGTGATTTGGGAATCGCTAAAGTTTACAATCCAGTTGTTAGTCAATTTGTTTTTTTTAGAGCCAATTCTGCATTTTAAATTCATCGCGTAAGGATTTCCTATCATTCATAAACTTTAGGTTAACAACTTTGTATACCAATTCTAATAGTTCCATCAACTCTATAACCTTGATTTTAGGCTATAGAGACCTTTGGTTTGGGTCTAAAGACATCCAGACTCATTTTAGGCTACTGTTCAAAATTTGATAAAAATCTCCCTTCCCTATGAGGCCTATATTTCATAAAAATGAACCTGGATGGTAATTTAAATGGTGTCATTAAGTCTAGAATGTAGGATTAGAAAGGGCAGCATAGTTCTATTGCATTTATGCAATTGCGAATTAATTCGGAGGTGTCGATAGGAAAATGTTTCCAAGTTTCCAACGAATGAAACTCAACTAGTTCATTCGATAAACCAGACTTTTTTTCGCTTTAATGGAATCTATTTTAGAGATCAACTTGTTTTTTAGCGACAATGGTTTACACAGATGGGTTGCTTAAGTAGAATACTATCCACTATAGTTGAGGGTGCTTAAGTGGAACTTGTCTGCCTTAGTGGAAGGCTAGTCCATCCAGGTAATGCTTTAGTTGTGACTGTTTAAGTGGCACTAAGGAGGATATTACATTCCTCTATTGCCAAATTTTCACCCATATTGTCATAAGTTTTAAGAGACAGCAACCTAGAGAGTATGGGAAGTCAGAACGTAAGGATTTAGAGATCATAGTGGGTTTATGAGCTCAAAAAATCACTTCCTCATCAAAATCCCTATATGTTTCAGCTTAATTCTTTGTTTTGTTCTTCTATTTAGAGCCAAATCCATAGATTTTGATTTGGTCGATTATAGTATCCTTTGAGCTCAAAATTTAACCATTCTTGAATGTAAATGAACCTTGAGCATAGTGGGTCGTGTGGATGTTTTTGAAAGTATGATTCTGCAAGAGGGCTGTAATACACCATGTCGGGAAGTTTCTGTAAATCATACAACTTCTCTGTAGAGTCATTCCTACACCATACACGTAGTATGTTGTAGTCTTATGCAAGATGGTGTAGTAGGTTGAACTTTCTGTCATGGAGATAACTTGAACCCTAGAAGTTGTCATGTAGGGTACGAGGTTATGATGTTGTCGTATGTTCATCAAAGTAGTCTTCCTAAGTTTCTAACTAGGGTATGAGTAGACGGTTAGGATTTGTATGAAGATGATACCAGTCATAAGTATAACTCTTATGTTGACCAATGTGTATCCTCTTAAGTCTGCTAATCTTACGAGTTAGGCAGGCAAGTCGTACTCTACAACTAGTCTTATGGTAGACAAGTAAAGACTGACGAGCATTTCATCATAGTTTATATAAGGGATTTTTGGTCTTTTCCTCCCATATAACATCCTATCCATGACCAATAACCGTCAAATAGGAGTTATTTTTCTACTATATCAAACCAAATAACAACAATTACATCCTCTCATCTTCATGAAATATCAGGGCTTCTCTTACAAGTTTATCCTTCATGTCCCAAGATCAAATCTTTCTTCACAAGTAAAGAAAGTTAAGGTATGTGGGGTCTATGAACAAGGTTATTCTTTAATCCTTGCACAAAAAATATATGGTGTTAAGATTAAATTTACTTATTTTGATTTATAGTTCATACCCAAATAGCCATATTCTTGAATTATGATACCACCATGAGATTACAAGCTTTAAGTGCCCCAGGAATTGCTTATACTCATGTATTGACTTATAAGATTCATATAGTTATTTTGATCTCATTATCTTGTCTCGGATTGTTCATGAAGTTTGTTATGAATTTCCATTAATTTATAGCTTGAATTTCTAAGTCCTATGTATAAGTATTGAGTTTTCAAGAATATTATGATATTAAGCTTGATTGAAAATTTTTATGATATGATTTAAAGTAAAGATTTATCTATTGATCATAAGATATTATATGAAATCCATATTTGTTAATCCTATTTATGATTTAAAGAAAGATAAGCATAACTGGATTTCAGTATATAAGACCTTATGTTGTTTTATGGTTGATTTCCTAAAGTATGAGCATATAAGTATTCTAGGGGGAGTATTTAGCACCAAGGAAGGAATACGGATGAGCTTATCCTTAATTCTTGGAAACTATGATCCACTCTAGGTTAAGCTTTTTCCCAATATTGATGAAGTTCAATGATTACTTAAGATTAATGTTCTATTCCACTAGCAAGGGTTGAACAACACTCCCAACGTGGGTAAGACGTTGGAATCCAAGTTAGCTCACATGGTTTGTGTCGTTTAGAAGATTTTCCCATAAGAAAGAATAAAATTAAATCTCTTAGAATCTAGGTGTTTTGGATCACAAGGTTTATCCTTATGCTTTATTATCCATAATCATGATTTTAAAGTTTTTTGTGTGTTTCAATATCAGGTGAGTCACTTACACTTAGCATGAATCATTGAAAACTTATATGTATATTCAACTATAATTTTACATATGCATTCACTCCTATATACTCAGTATATTACAGAGGTACTCACCCACATATTTGTGTATGTGCTATATTGTCTTATAATGTAGGTTATGGTGCTCATTTCCAGCAGCACGATTGATAACGGGAAGTATCACTTATGTTATGACATTAGCTGAGTTCTCATACTCTGGGGTCCCAGTTTATCATACTTTTGTTTATAGATTAAAGTATTTGGTTATTTCACTAAAGTTTATAATAGGGTCAGTTGGGGTCTATGCCAGTGGCTCTCTAGTCAGTATTAGAGTATTGTCAGACTATTTATGTTTTAAATTCAAAGAGTTGTTTAAGGATTCCAAAGTTAAATAATTTTACTAAAACATGCCTTTGTTTACCTTCAAGTTCTATTTATGTTAGTTTACTTTTCTTATAAGGTTCAAGTTAAGTAGGCTTAATGTGTTAGCTTAGGACTATCCGTAGACTTGGGCGCCCTGTGACATCTAGGGGGTACATCTGAGTTATCATAAACATAGTATTAGAGACTAATGTTTTGAAGAGTCATAGGGAGCCATAAAATCTAGTTTACGTGTAGTCTTGAACACTGATGTAATTCACTCAAAATTTATGAGCAAGAGGTTATGAAATGAATTAAAAATCATCATGTCTTTCATGATCTATCGTGCTAACAACTACCTCTATCTTTCTTAACTCATGCTTTCACATGACATCATATGCCTTCTTGCTGAGCAGATGCATGCAAAAACAATGATCAACCACACCTGCTCGACAACCATCTAAATGAGAACGTGTCTCATTCTTAATTTCGGGCAGCTTTTCAGTCATTGTCCCAATATGTGAATTCCAATGTTCATGGAAACCACTAGCAGTGGTTCAACTTTGGCAAAAGAGCAATTTAGGTGCAGGTAGGATTCCGGTTTTTATGTGGATGAATTAACCTGAGTTTCGTGGGTCAATGGTGGATGAGGTGAGAAAGATTACACAGATTATGCATCTTACTGAAGAGGAGAGCATAGAGTTGGAATCCTATAGGCTGAAGGATGTTACTTAGGATTGGGTTGTTATATGGAATTATAGTAAGGGTGATAATGCTGCTCCGATGAGTTGGAATGTGTTTCAAAATACTTTTCTAGACTAGTTCTTCCCATGTGAGATAAGGTAGGCTAAGGTGGAGAATTCCATTAACTTGAGTCAGGGTTATATGACTATGAATGAGTACTGCCTCAATTTTAATATGGTTTCATTGTATTCTCTCGAGTTGTTATCTGACTCTAGAGCTCATATGAGTAAGTTTGTTATTGGGGTGTATGATTTGGTAGTTAAGGAATGTAGGACTGCCATACTAATTAGGGATATGAATATTGAAGGAATGAGAGAAGAGAAAAAGGAGAGCTAGGACTGGATAGTTTGACTATAGTCGACCAAGATGTAAAGGAGGAAGTTTTTTGCAGTTTCAAGATCATTCATCAGTGCTAGTGACATCTTCAGTCGGTTTCTCTACACTCGGGACAAAGCAGGAGCAGTGGGGCAGGATGTGAAATTCCAGATATCAAAATAGTGTAGTCAGGAGGCCTAGTTACCCGATATATGCAAAGTGTAGTAGGACCCATCATGGCGAGTTTTTGATGGCAAAAGAGGGTTTCAATGGTTGTGGTAAGTTGGGACATAGGGTCAAATAGTGTCTGTATGCTAAGATTGGATGTAGAGATGTCCATCCTCAGACTTAGGTTACTAATGCACCAGCTCAGTCAAGTCGCCCAGTTCCTCCACAGGGCGCATCATCGTAACTTGTTGTGGCCAGTGCCAGAATCGGTTCTATGCTTTCCCATCCCATCAAGAGTAGGAGAGTTCACCAGATGTTGTCACTGGTATGCTTCATAGCTTTCACTTTGATATATATATATTGTTAGACTCGGGATCAAATCTCTCTTATGTAACTTCCTTAGTTGCTGTGAATTTTTGGGTAGCCCCTGAAAATATCTCTAAGCCCTTATCTGTATCCACCCCAGTGTATGAGTCGGTTGTTGCAAGACTAGTCTATAAGAAATATCTTATAGCTATCCTCAGAAAGATCATACTAGTGGACCTAATAGAGTTAGAAATGGTAAATTTCAATGTCATTCTAGGAATGGATTGGCTCCATTCATGGTATGCATTTTCGTACTCATGTTGTTAAGTTCCAGTTTCCTGGTGAAGTAGTTTTTGAGTGGGAGGGTGGTTCTGCGTCTCGGAAAAGTGATTTTCTCTCTTATCTTAAGGCCATAAATTTAATATAACAAGGGTGTATCTATCATTTAGAGTAAGTATAAGATAGTATATCTGAAGCGCCAATAAAAAGTCAATCCATGTGGTCAATGAGTTTCCATAGGTTTTCCCCAATGATTTTCTAGGGGTGCCTCTAGATTGATAAATAGAATTTAGTATTGATCTTCTTCCTAACACTCAGCCTATCTCTATCACTCTATATCGTATGGCCCTGGCAAGCTTAAGAAGTTAAAGGAACAACTTAAAGACGTCTTCTATGATGTTTTCATAAGACCTAGTATTTCTCCATGGGGTGCTCCAGTACTGTTCGTACACAAGAAAGACAGTATTCTCAGAACATGTATATATTATAGTTAGTTAAACAAGGTTACCATCAAGAACAAGTATCCCATTCGTAGAATCGATGATTTATTTGACCAGCTTTAGGATGGAATGGAGTTTTGAAAGATTGAACTTAGATCAGGATATCATCAGTAAAAAGTTCGGGAGCAGGGCATTAAAAAAACAACTTTTCAAATGAGGTATGACTACATTGAGTTTTTGGTTTTTTCATTTGGATTGACAAATGCTCCTTCCACCTTTATATATGTAATGCCCCGAGTCTGTACGCCGTACGCTACATGGTGGTCATAATCCTGAGGGACCACAAGCTAACACATGATAAGTACCTGCTGCAATAACTCAATAATAACACTATATTATTCCGTAATGAGGCTAAAACTTTCCATAAGGTTCAAACTTGAAAGTAAATATTAAATACTAAAAACTAAATACTGATTCATCTGTCTAAATACTCTATTCTGAAAAGCCTCTACTGTCTGAACAAGGATTTAATGGGACAATTCCCTAACTAACTCCAACTATTGAAAATTGTACTGATAAACTAAAATATTGAAGAAAATAATCAGGTACTCAAACTATGAGGACTCACCATTAACTCTGACTACTGCAGATCTGAACTACTAAAGGTGCTCGGCAGCTCGTGCATTTGAACCTAGGATATAAGACATCATTGCACAAAAGAAAGGTATTCATCAGTACTTTGAATGTACTGGTATGCTAAGTGAGGTAGGCTGATATGCATAGGTTGATATGCATGAACAATAATGACAATACATGAATATAACTGACAGAGTGTACATACATGAGTATGTAAATTATATCTGAGATCATGATAACACTGTATACTGATTTCTAAATACTGATTAACTTCTATTTAAGTTTACTAATACTGTATTACTAATAACTAAATGACTATATCTGATAGTCTTGATTCCGTGGAACTATGATAAGTTTTGTACTGAGATGAGTGACTATGTCTGACAGTCTTGAATTTGTAGAACTGAGCTAAGTTTTATACTGTGACTGAATCTAAAATTGAGACTGTGGGAGGTAAGCATCTAAGAGACATGCCCCTTTCTAAATAGATTGGGGTTCAACCTATAACCCCAGTTGGAAGGGTGTCAGTACCGTGCCAGGGATAAAGAAAATTGGTTGTGGGGTCAGTCCTAGTGTAGACGGTGACCCCTGAGATTAGTCCTACCTAGTAGGTGATCCCTGAGTATGTCAGTCTTATCTAATAGTTTACATCTCATAACCTATGTTGGCTACGTAGTTCTAGAACATAGGGATTGGTTCTAGGGACCTATTCCTAGCTAATGGAAAAGCCCCCATCCCTAGGCTTCCTCGGTACTAAATCCTACTCTTAACTGAATAGTCATTGAACTGATTCCTAGTTCATACTAGGCTTAACTGAACTATTACTGATTATACTATCTAACTAAACTGAATTGATTTTACTGAGTTCTGTTGACTGATGGAATACTATTGAATTTTGTTAACTAACTGAGTATACTGAGATCTGAACTGAATAATGAACTGGACTGGACTAATATTAAGTCTACTGAGTTTTTTCTATGTTCTATAACTAACTGAGAGTACTACTGATGGTGACATGACTGATACTATCTTGAGACTGACCATGGCTCTAGGTAATCAGCTAAATTGTTGCGTATTAAATAACCCTAGGACTAGATAGCATAAATTATAAGACATGGCTTAATCTTAAAACATGATAAATAGATTCTTTATCATCATTCATTCATTGGGATATTCTAGCAACACTTGCATGACATGAACTTGAATACATGCTAAAATGATATAATTTCATTATTTAATTCTTATGAATAATCATCAATCATTTGGAAGGCAGTGTATATACACATAGTATAAAAATTTCAAGGCTTTAGCATTAATTCACTTGATACAACATACATAATAGTTTTTTTTACATAAATGTGGCACTTAATCATGGAATAGAAATCCAATCAACATTATAATCATGAATACACTTGAATCCCAATCATGGAAAGCATGAAATCAAGAAACTTGAAGAATAAAGTAATTTCTTAGACTCCAAGGGTGAAAGGAACCCTTGTATTAACACTTGAGATGCCTTGGTTGCTAAATTCTTGTAGACTAACTGTGGAATCTTGAGCCTTATATTTGAAATTAAACTACCTAGGGTTTTTGTTCTTGAGAAATTTGTGAAATAATGAGTGTATGTTTTAAATATAAGGCTAAATTTCATGTTTTTGGAAGCTGAAGGATGTGGGAAATGACCTAAATACCCCTAAGGATGCTTCTTTTTAATGATTGAAAATCAAATTGTCGATGAGCAGACTGATGCACTTCCTCGTTGGCATCAACACGATGGACAACACTCTGCGTTGAGTCTGCGTCGGTTCACTAGAACTATTTTGGATTCCAAAACCTGGTTCAAACAAGGTCCAAAAAATACGAAAATCGTCTCAGCACACCTACTGACATTCCTGATCATGAATCAATCTAAAGATCAATAATTTAAGGTCATAAGAGTCGTGAAATAGATTTTTCAACTTACTAAGGGAAAAATAATACAAAGTCTGAATATTTAGCTAGAATTTTCTTAGTCTGGGACCCCTTAGAAATCTTAAAATACTAAGTTGAGCTTAGGATTTTTGTGGGGTCTTACAATATCTCCCTCTTTGGAACATTCATCCTTGAATATGACTAAATAAACTTAGAATGATAATAGACTGGATATAGACACTGGACATGCACAATTGATGCATGATTTCATGACTGAATTTACTGATATACTGAATTATCATACTAAACATGCATATCTGATACATGAGTAAATAACTGAACATGATTCATGAATGCATGACTGGGATTACTGATAAGCTGGGCGTATATACTAGACATGCATTTCTGATGCACGAGTAGAAGACTAAACTAATTCTTGAATGCATGACTGAATCTTCAACGGTAATAGATACCAAGTTTATACTGTAACTAAACATAGATTAAGCCAATCTAAGAAAGACTGTTACGTTATGCTGAGAATACTGATGAACCTGAGATCATTTACTAAACATGTATGAACGGGAACATGAGAATATAACTAAGACTAAAATGGTATACATGAACTAAATTCTATGAACTGAACTGAGCCCTTGAATACATGGCTTATACCTAAGATTGGGATTTGAGGGCCCGCCTATGTGTACCCACTACTCCAAATTGGATTCGTTACGTCAAGGGAAGATGGAAGGTTTAGGCCAAGAATGCTTGGGGGAATTATAGTGCATCCCCACCTTGGGACATTATGTCCCTTAAATAATTCTAACTTATCTGAAATTCAGATGAAAAACTGAGATGATGCGCAGAGAACCTATTAACAAAATTGTGACTACACATGGGGGATCTGAAACTGAGGTATGACACCCGAACTGAGTTGAACTCAAAACCACACGGTTGCTCGATCTTGGAATAGTCACATTCACGAGACTTTGGATAGTGCAACTAGATATAGGATGGGAAACCCAACCATACAAATATTGTCCGCCTAACTGCTAAACTAAATTTGTAGTTTTGCAGACTAACTTATGCTAAAAACATATATTTGACTGGATCCTTTATTTTATACTCTTTCTATATAGTTCTAGTGGCTTTAAGTAGCAAGGTGCCTTTGCATGGATGAATAATACAGCTGAATAAGAAATCACATCCGGGCTAAAATTCTAAATATTCGTCGAGGCCTATGAAACATCATCTAAGATGAAATGACTAAGCCTTATGCAATGCAACTAAAAATTATCAATCTTAAACATATCCCTTGAATACTTTCTCAAGTATACTTTCCATAACAATACATCACCTGAGACTATATATTCACATGGATGCTGAGCACTAGTGCATAAACATTTTAATTTATCTATTTATTTGAATGACTGATAGCTGAATACTGGGTATGTAAGACTGAACAGTACTTTGTTTGACTAACTAGACTAAAACAGTAGAGTATTTTGTATGTGAGGAAGGGACTGACGGAGTAATATGAGATAACGGAGCATGAATTTGTAAGTATTGTATTATCTAAGAATGCAAGACCAAGCATATAATATAATTCTGAAATATTTTATAAATTGAGGAACTGAAATACTAATAACTTAATAAATAATAACTGTACACTATGGTCAAGAAAACATAAAACTCAATGGAGTTTTTGATCTGATTAGTGAACTGGGACTGGGAATGTAACTAAGATGGTAACTGAGACTATACTTGAACTGAATACTAGGTTCTGATAACTCTACCTACTAAGGTCTGATATGGACTAAATTCTCCCACTATTTTCAAGCCTACTCAAATCTCCTAAATATATTTAGCCACGTGAACATCAACATAACATTTAAGCGTATCTTCATAACTACAGGCTGATGTAAAACTAGCAAGCAATAATTTTTTCTTAACATTAAACATTTACTCTCTCCCTTTTAAGAAATTACTCAGTGCTATATCCCTTCATAAGGAGAGTTCACTGAATGGTTAAGACATAAGGACCTGAAGCATGCATGAATACTATACCAAACTCGACACTTACTGAGGCCTGAGAAATAGAATATTAACATCATGGATTTATCAGGAGATCTAAACTGAGGATATACATGACATAAATTTGAATCTAGCTTATCATTTGAAGCATAGCATGATTCGTGGGAACTAAAACACTATAAAACATGAGTAGACATCATGATAACTGAAGTAAAAAATTGTGCACTAACGTAAAGATAGGATGGGCATCATTCCCTCCCACTACTTGTCTATACATACTACATTTCTACTAGAATCTGAAGGGATAACCCATTGAGATATCATAATCAAGCAATTCTTGTATACCCACCGGGATATGATAGATGGACCCACTGAGGTGGATATAGAGAAAGATTCTGTTTAGGTTTCCGATCTGACTTTGAAATTACTTGCTATTTAAGAAGTTACAAAGGAAATAGAAGCTCCTGAATCTAATAAGAAAAAATATGTAAATGAGAGATCTGTAACATACCAGTGATCGCATCATGAGAACCTTCCTGATCTTTTCTGGACTAATATATATAAAACCTATTTGGGTGTTTCCCAATAGTTGCACTGGAAGTGGCACCCTGCCAATTTTGGTGATCTAACTAAACTGAAAGACGGTTGGACTGACCCTGCTGGCGTAAATCTTTTACCATCTTAGCCATTAATCTATACTCCCACATCCTGTGGCCTAGCTTGCCACATCCAAAACATACATTATTCCCATCTCTACATGCACCTAGGTGATGCCTACCACATTCTTCGCAAAGTGTATCTGTACGATCACTGCTCAAACTACCATGGGTTTTGGAGCCTTGTGCCCCATCATGACTGTTGTTCGTAAACTTTTGTACTGGTGTACTAGCTGAGGATGGAGTTGGTACTAAAGATTTTTAATGAAATAGGGAACGGTTACTCCCTCTCACTTAGGCTAATTTAAATTGAAACTACCTATTCTAGCTCTCTTGTTCTCCCTGTCATTATTCTTAAGCTTCTGCTTCTCAATTTGTTGAGCATGGACCATAAGCCTAGATATGTCCATATCATTAATTGGCATCATTGTTCTGCACTTTTTAACCATACAATCTAACACCCAAGACATGAACTTGCTTATTCTGGAGCATACCTAGGTAATTGAATAAACTTAAGGGAATACTCTTTCACGTTCATATTACCTTGCATGAGACTGATGAAATTTAATACCTTGCTTTTTCTCAGCTCTAAAGGAAAAAATCTAGCTAGAAAAGTGGTATAAAACTCTTCCCACTCTATTGTCTCTCATCTATACCCCTATCTACCTTTAACTTCTTAAACCACGTATGAACTATATCTTATAGATGATAGGCAGCTAACTCAGCACTTTCACTAGAAGTTACTCCCATGATCACTGTTACTTTCTGAACCTGATCGAGAATCTCCTTTAGATCTTCTTCTAACTTAGATTCTATGAATAGGGCAGGATTCATTCGAGTGAAGTCGCGAATCCTAGCAGCAGTAGTATTTACCACTGGGTTGGCCTAAATAGCAGCTGACTGTTTATTTTGAGCTTCTACTAAATTGGCTAGAGTAGTTAATGCAACTCTAAATTCTATATGAGAAGCATGCTAGTCCAGGGGATCTTCCTTAACAGGCTGAGGTGTTGACTAGTTTTCTGTTCTTTTTTCATTTTTCTTTTAGGAAGACTGTTCTGTAAATGGAAGGAAGAAGTGGAATAGTCTAAGAGTTTAACTTAAGCTCATGCTCACTCGCACGACATTAACACTGAAAGAAGGGAAACATTTCCTCAAACATCTCATAGCCTCCTATCCATAGGTGTGGCGCGCTACACATCCATGCATAAGACTCTACTAGTGTAACACCTCCTACTTTTACCTTGCTTAAGCTTATCCCAAAAATGTCAAAGACTTGGTTTAAAGATGAATACATTTTATACATGTGAAATTTTCAACATTTTAACTTTTCATTAAGTAGGAAATTAAATTAGTTTTGCAACAATATTAAATTCATCCAAATCGGACACTCGAGCGAAGAGTTAGAGTCATTTTAGTAAAAGAGTGTACCACCTGGTACTAGCATATTGCGGAGGCAGTTCAAATGGTATTTTTAATTTTCCAGTGAGACAACGCAATACTATCGTGTCGCGCCACTAGCCTTTTTCTCAATTATCAGTTTCCAGTGAGTTACTACGATACCGACGTGTCGCGCCATAACTTAGATTCATATTTGCCAGTTTCTAGTACACCAATGTGATCCCACCGCATTGCATTGAACATCCAAGTCACATCAAAAAGTTAACGCGATTCTACTACATTGCATTAATGTTCTAATTCACAGTTGTCCAATTTCTAGTGACACAGCGCGATAGCATCGCATCATGTTAAGGACCTAGATCGGAATTTTTCAGTTAATTTCCAATTTTAAATTCTAAGTTTTAACATCATTCTAGGGGTATTTGAGTCTTTTTCTTTGGCCCTAGTCAGCCTTTAACATGAAATTCAACCCTAATAAACCTAGTTATACCATTATTCATTCAGTGTTTTCCTAAATTAAATCATTCTCTCTCAAGAGGCAAATACCCTAGTTCAGAATAAAGGACAATTCTCAAGAATCTCACCAACAACCATCAAGAACTTTTCTTCTCAGGTATGTTAGGCATTCATTTATGGGTTCCTTTAACCCATAGTGTCAAAGAATCCCTTTTTACCTTTTAAATATATAAGATCTCAGATTTATGATTTCCATGATTAAATTAGATTGAATTCATGTTCATGATAGTAGTTGGGTTTCAATCCATCCTTTAAGTGCAAGTTTCTTGAAATTGAATAGCATGTGTGGTGAATATGTGATTATCTTGATAAACCCTTGAATTTACAAAATGATTAATGTGTTGATTATGTTAATTAGTTTTAAATCCATGAATATTATATGATTCATGAAATTAGATTAGTATTTTATGTGGAATTATATGAATTGCATGCTAAACCTATGAAATTGTAAGTTGGGAAATGTAGTTGCCATGTTTATATGTTATCCATTATTATGTTTATGAAGTTGTTCCCTACAACTGTTTGATAAAATGTATCTATTGATGATATATGAACATGTATACATTATTATACTTTCTAAGATCATGTGATGCTCAACTTTTTATGCTATCGAGTCCTGGGGGTATTTAATACCAGACAATTTAGCTATTTAATTAGAGCAAGTTCTAGTTACAAAATAGTGTCAGTATTAACACGATCAATAGTACTCTAAGTTAGATATAGAACTCAGTAGAACTCTGCCAATTACAGAACATAGGAAAACTCAGTAAACTCTATATCAATCGAGCCAGTTCTGTATAATTAGTTCATTGTCTTCCAGTTGGGAGTTGGATTCAGCACCATGCAAACCTAGGGATAGGGGCATTCCTATTAGTGTAGGGTTTGACCCTTAGTTGAAATCCCTGAGTTACAGAACTAAGTAGTCAACGTAGGTTGAGATGACCTCCTACTAGATAAGGGTTGACACATCTCTCATGAGTTTTCCTATCAGTGAGGGTTGATAAAATGTCTTCCAGATAGTTAGGGTTAACTCATAGCAAGTGTTACTAGCCATGGCATGGTATTAGCACTCTTCCACCTAGGTTTATAGGGTGGATCCTAATCAACTCAGAGAGGGGCATATTGGTTAGATAATTGCCACCCATAGTTTTAGTTTCAGTCTTTGGTTTAGAACTTAGTTAAGCCCTACAGAATTAGGACTGTCAGACACAATCAATCAGTATCAGTAATTCAATCATCAGTAATTTCAGATATCAGTTACACAGTATTCAGAACTCAAAACTTAGCATCAGAAAAGCTCAGTTATAGTATTCGCGTACTCTATATCATTTAGTGAATTATTGTTCATGCATATAAACCCTTAAAGTCAGCCTTACCTCATCTAACATACCAGTATATTTATACGTGCTGACGCATACTTTCATGTTCTATGAAATTTCATATCATAGGTTCGGACACTCATGTTCTTGATCGCGCTTAGCTAGACTCAGTTAGCAGTAGTAGATTTAGCAGTTAGTCCTTATCTATAAAGGATATTCTTTTATTTCAGTACTTCAGCTTAGCAGTATTTTAAGAGATGGAGTTAGTTGTGGGATTGTCCTATCAACTCCACTATAGAATATATTTAGTTAGAGGCTTTTAAGACTAAATTTTTTGACAGTATTTTAGATTCAAATGTTATATTTTATCAGTATTTAATATATTTTAAAACTTATAGAATTTTAGCCCATTTTTTGCATTAATTTCATATTATTATCTAGTGCTCACAGCATATATCATTCATGGGTTAGCTTATGGTCCTTCGGGGTCATAAGCACCGTGTGACGACTAGTTTGTAGTCTCGAGTTGTTACAACTAGATGTGACATTCATACTTCCTAGGACTCTATTGAACCTTAGGCTTTGATACCAAGTTTGTAATGCACCGAGTCTATACCCCAGATGCTACCCGGTGCTCATAATCACGAGGGACCACAGGCTAACCCATGAGTTGTAGCTACTGTAATAACTATATTATAATACTATAATTATGTAGAAAATTTGGCGGAAACTTTCCATAATGTTCAAACATAAAAGTAAGTACTGAATACGAAAAACTGAATACTAATACATCTGTCTTAAATGATCTAGTATGAAAATCCTATACTGCCTAAACAAGGAGTTGATGAGATAAGTCCCCACCTAATTCCAACTACTAAAAACTGTACTAATAAATTGAAATATTAAAGAAAATAACAATTTCCTTAAAATGTGAGGAATCACCACTAACTCTGACTGCTGAAGATATGAACTGCTAAGGGTGCTTAAGAACTCATGCGTCTGAACCTATGATATAATACATTATAGTGAAAAAGAAAGGTATACATTAGTACTTTGGATATAATGGTATGCTAAGTGAGGTAGGTTGAGATTTATTGGTTCATATGCATGAACAATACTGACTGAAAGACTTGAATATAATTGAATGAGAGTACATGCTTGAGAAAATAAACTATAACTGATATCATGATAACACTGGATACTGAGTTCTCAATACTGATTAACTGATATCTTAGTTTAGTGATACTGTATTACTCAAAACTAAATAACTGTATCTGAAAATTTTGATTCTGTGGAACTATGCTGAGTTCCATACTGAGATGAGTGACTTTTTCTGATAGTCTTGAATCTATAAAACTGAGATGAGATCTATACTATGAATAAATCTACAACAAAGATCAGGGGAGGTAATCATCTAATCGATATTCCCCTTTTTGAATAGATTAGTGTCCAATTTATAACCCTAGTTAGAAGGGTGTCAATACCCTAACATGGGTAAATAAAACTGGCTGTGGGGTCCATCATAGTCTAGTGGGTGATCCCTGAGATCTATCCTAACTAGCAGGTGATCCTAGAGTATGTCAGTCCTATCTAACAGGTGACATCTCATAGCCTACGATGGCTATGTAGTTCTCGAACATAGGAATTACTTCTAGGGACCCAGTACTGGGTAATGTGTGAGCCCCCATCCCTTTGTTTGCTCGGTGTTGAATCCTTCTCCCAACTGAATAGACACTAAAATAATTCCTAGTTCATACTAGGCTAGACTGAACTATTACTTATTATACTGCCTAACTGAACTGAACTGAGTTTATTGAATTTTGTTGACTGATGAAATACTACTGAATTCTGTTAATTTATTAAATTTGTTGAGGTATGAACTGAATACTTAACTAGATTAGACTGATACTGAGTCTACTGAGTTTTTCCTGAGTTTTGTAACTGACTAAGAGTACTACAGATTGTGACATGACTGATACTATCTTGAGACTGACCATGGCTCTAGGTAATCAACTAAATTATTGAGTATTAAATACCCCCAGGACTCGATAGCCGAAATTATAAAACATGGCTCAGTCTTGAAATATGATAAATAATAACTTGATCATCATTCATTCATTGGAACATTCTAGAAAACACTTGCATGACATGAACTTCAATACATGCTAACATGATATAATTTCATTATTTAATTCTTATGAACAACTCATCAAACACTTGAAAGGCATTGTATATGTACATTGTACTAATGAACATATGAGAATTAAAATTTCAAGACTTTAACATGAATTCACATAATACTACATATGTAATAGTTGATTTTACATTAATCTTGCACTGTATCATGGAATAAAAATCTAATTAACATTATAATTATGAATACACTTGAATCCAAATTATTGAAAGTATGAAATCAAGATACTTGAAGTTTAAAAGAGTTTCTTGGATTCCAAGGGTGGAAAGAACCCTTGGATGAACACTTGACATACCTTGATTGGTAAATTCTTAAAGATTAACGGTGGAATCTTGAGCCTTGAAATAGAAATTCAATCACCTAGGTCTTTTGCTCTTGAGAAATTTATGAAATAATGAGTGTATGTTACAAATAAAAGGCTAAATTTTTTGTTTTGGGGGGCTGAAGGACATGGGAAAAGACCAAATACCCCTAAGGATGTGGATTTTTAATGACTAAAAACCAAACAGTTGACACGTAGATTGATGTGCCATGTCGTTGGCATTGATGTGATGGCCAACTTACCGCATCGAGTCCACATTGTTTAACTGGAAATTGCCACTGAAGCTAAGGAAAAATATTGATCGAAGTGATGGCCAACTATTTTAGATTCCCAAACATGGTTCAAATGAGGTCCAAAAAATATAAAACTCATCCAGGAACACATACTAACATTTCTGATGATGAATCAATCTAAAGATTGATAGTTCAAGGTTATATGAGTTGTGAAATAGATTTTATAACTTACAAAGGCCAAAATAATACTAACTCTGAATACTTATCTAGAATTCTCAAAGTCTGGGACCCCTTAGCAAGCTTAAAAAGATTAATTTAAGCATAGGATTTTTGTGGGGTCTTACAATGTATTTGATGAACAAGGTATTCAAGCATTACTTAGATTTGTTTGTCATTGTCTTTATAGATGACATACCGGTGTATTTCCAGAGTAAGGAAGAGCATGCATAATATTTAAGAATAGTGCTGAAGACCCTTACGGATCATCAATTCTATGTGAAGTTTGGGAAATATGAGTTTTGGTTGGAATATATTACCTTCTTAGGGCATGTCATTTTAGGGGCTAGTATTTATGTAGATCCTTAGAAAATAAATTCAGTGAAGCACTGGCCTAGACCTATAACTCCAGCTAATATCCAAAGCATTTTTGGCTTGGTTGTGTATTATAAAAGATTTGTAGAAGGATTCTTCTCTATATAAGCACCATTGACGAATTTAACCTTTAATAAATTGATGTTTATATGGTTATATAAGCTTGATAAAATTTTCTTAGAGTTGCAAAATTATTGGCTTTGGCACTATTGTTAGATTTACCAAAAGGGTTAGTTGGATTCATAGTGTATTGTGATGATTCCAGAGTTGGGGTAGGTTGTGGGTTAATGTAGAATGGGAGAGTAATAACTTATTCCTCTATGACACTTAAGGATCACGAAAAGAATTACCCAACAAATAATTTGGAGTTAGCTTTTGTGGTTTTTTCTTTGAAAATTTAGAGGCATTACCTCTATGGTGTACTTGTTGATGTTTTCACTACCCATAAGAGCCTTCAATACGTATTTTTAAAATGAAGCTGAATTTTTATTAGAGAAGGTTGTTAGAGTTATTGAAAGATTACAGAATGAATGTGCTCTATCATCGGAGTAAGCAAACATAGTGGCAAATTCCCTATGTACGCTGTCTATGGATAATGTGTCTCATGTGAAGAAGAAAATGGGAGTTGGCTAAAGAAGTGCATAGATTGGCTTATTTGGTTGTATGTTTGCTTGATAGTTATTATGAGGGAGTAGTAGTTCAGAACGGTTTGGAATTATATTTGGCAGTGGAAGTGAAAAAGAAATAGAAAAATAATCCCATACTTAGCCAAATATTCGAGGCAGTTCAGCAGCAAAAGGTTGAGGTTTTCTCCCAAGGGGGAGATAGTGTACTTTACTATCAAGGTAAACTTTGTGTTCTAAATATAGACGGGTTGAGTGAAAGGATACTATCTAAGACTCATGGTTTGAGGTATTCTATTCATCCGGTGCCACTAAGATGTACTTCGACTTATTGGAGATTTATTGGTGGAATGGTAATAAGAGGGACATAAACGAGTTTCTAGCCAAGTGTTTCAACTGTCAGCAAGTTATGGTTGAACATAAAAGACCAAGTGATACATTGCAAGATATTAGTATCCCTACTTAGATGTAGGAAGTATTCAATATGGATTTAATCATAGGTTTGTCTCATATTTGATGACATCATGATTCATTTTGGGTTATAGTAGACCAAATTACTAAGACAACCTGTTTCCTACATGTTCAGACTTCCGACATCATGGACGGTTTTTCTAGAATGTATATCCAAGAGTGAGTAAGACTTTATGGGATACCCTTGTCTATTATATTGGATAGAGGCATGCAGTCTACGTCATAGTTTTGGCAGCATTTTTAGAAGGCCTTACTACAATGGTTAAGCTTAGCATGATATTTCATTGACAAATCGATGGTGAGGCTGAGTGTACAATTGATACATTAGAAGACGTTGATATCATGTGTTGTCGACTTTAAAGGGAGTTGGTATGGCCACCTACCCTTGATTAAGTTTGTTGAAATAATAGATATCACACTACCATTCAGATAGCTCTATTTGAAGCATTGTATAGACATAGGTGCAGGTCACCCATAGGTTGATTTAAGGTAGGTGAAGTGACTATGATTGGGAGGGATTACGTTTTTGATGCTGCGAAAAAGGTTCAGTTGATTCATGAGAGATTGAAAATACTTTAGGTCCATCAGAAATCATATGCGGGTGTAAGAAGGAGAGAGCACAAGTTTGAAGTTGGTGATTGGGGATTCTTAAAGGTGTCAACTATGAAAGGGCTAATATGATTTGGAAAAAAAGGTAAGTTGAGTTCGTGATTTGTTGCTCCCTAAAAGATTGTGAAGCGTGTAGGAGAGGTTGCTTACAAATTGAATCTTTCATCAGAGTTAGCTGTATTTCCTCTTGTGTTTCATGTTTCAAATGCTTAGAAGTGTATTGGAAGTCCATCCTTAGTAGTTCCCTTAGTCAATATTTGGATCAAAGATGAATTTTTAGAAAAGGAGATTCCAATTGCGATACTTGATAGACAGGTCTAAAGGCTAAGTAATAAAGAAGCAACTTAAGTAAAAGTTCATTGGAGAAACCAGTTGGTTGAAGGGGATACTTGGGAAGCTAAACAAGACATGAATACAAAGTGTCCTTATTTTTGTTCATCTATTTCATTCCTAAATAAGTTAAAGTGTTATTTCCATTAAATTTATTTTCTCCTTACGTTCATTAAAGTCCTCCGACATCGTATGTCATGTTATGACAGATTTAATACTTGTGATAGTGGTAAAACTTTATTGTACATTGAAGTATGGAGGCATTGATTCTTGTTCAAATCCCAATAATAGATGAATCACATTAAAGGATAAATGTTTTACAAGGGGGAGATAATGTAATGACCTATGTCAGGGAATTTCTATGTATCATACGACTTCTCTCTTGAGTTGTAACTACACCGTATGAGTAGTATGTTGTATTCATATGCAAGATGGTATGGTAGGGTGAAATTTCTATTGTGGATACAACTTGACCCCTTGAAGTCTTCAGGTAGAGTACAAGTGGTACGATGTGAGGTTGTATGTTAATAGAGTAGCCTTTCTATGTCTCTAACCAAGGTATGAGTAGAGGGTTTGGAGTCTTATGTAGATGATATAAGTAATAAGTGAAACTCGTATGTTGAACGTCGTGTATCTTCTTGAGTCTGCTAATCTTATGAGTTGTGGATCTAAGTCATACTCTACCATACGAGTCGTATGGTAGACCAATAAAAACCGACGAGCATTTTTTGTAAAGTTTAGCTAAGGGCTTTTTGGTCTTTTCCTCTCATAACTTCCCATCCATGACCTATAACCCTAATCGAGGTGTTATTTTTCTACTCTCTCCAATAATATAACAGCAGTTACATCCTCTTATCTTCAAGAACATCAAAATTAGGACTTCTCTCACAAGTTCATCCTTCAAGTCAAAAGATCCAAGATTTATTAACAAGTCATGAAACTTAAAGTATGTGTGATCTAAGAGCAAGGTTATTATTTATTCATTATGTCAAAAATACATGGTGTTAAGATTGAATTTCTTCATTTTGAATTAGGGACCATACCCAAATAGAAATATTCTTGAATTATGAAACTTCCATGAGATTAAAAGCTTTAAGTGCCTCAGGAATTGCTTATACTCATGTTTTAACTTAGAAGTTTCTTATTGTGATATTTATTTCATTATCTTGACTAGGATTGTTGAAAGATTTTAATGTGATTATTGAGCATGATGTTTTGTTGTGAACTTCCATGAATTTGAAGCATGAATTTCTATGCCCTAAGTATAAGTATTTAGTTTACAAGAAGATCATACTCTTAAGCCCCGTTGATAAGTTTTATGATATGTTTAAAGTAAAGATTGTTCTTTTGAAAATATGATAAGATATTAAATCCACATTTATTCAACCTGATTATTATTTAAAGAATGAGAAGCATAAATGGGTTATAGTCTATAAACCCTTATTCTATTTTAAGGTGAATTTCCTAAAGTATGACATTATAAGTATTTAGGGAGTATTATTTTTCACCGAGAAAGGAATGTGGATGAGCGTATCCTAAATTCCGGGAAACTATGAGCCACCGCAAGTTAAGGTTTTTTCCAATATGGATAAAGTTCAGTGATAACTTAAGATTAAGGTTCTATTCCAATGGAAAGGGCAGAAAAACTCTTCCCAACGTGGGTATGTCTTTGGACACCATGGTAGCTCACATGATTTATGTCAGTTATAAGTATCTTCTATAAGAAAGAATAAAACTACAACTTTTAGAAACAAAGTTTTATGGCTCAAAAGGTTTATCCTTATGCTTCATTATTCATATTTATTATTTTGCAACCTTTTGTATGTTACAAACTCAAATTAAGTCACTTGTAATTATAATGCATCATTTGAAAGATTATATGTATATTTATTTTTCATTTTACTTATGAATTCACCCCAATATACTAAATATATTCAAGAGGTACTGACCCACATATATGGCTATGTACTACATTGTCATATAATTTTAGTTCTTGTGCTCATTTCTAGTAGCACGATTTACTACAGGTAGCATCACCTGTATCCCAACATTTGGTGAGTCCTCATAGTCCGAGGACCTAGTTTATTAGACTTCTATTCATAATTGAAATTATTTAGTCATTGGACTCCAGTTTATAATTGGGTTAGCTGGTGTCTATTCCAGTGGCTCTCTAGTCAGTATTAGAGACTTGTCAAACTATTTATGTTTTTAGTTCAAAGAGTTATTTAAATATTCCCTAGTTAAATACTTTTATTAAGACATGTCTTTGATTACCTTCAAGTTCTATTTATGTTTATTTACTTTTCTTACATGTTTCAAGTTAAGTAGGCTTAGTGGATTAGCTTGGGACTATTCATAGTCTTGAGCATTGTGTGATGTCCAACGGGTACTTCCAGGTCGTTACACAAGCCCCACATGTGATTTTTCATTTTATTTTGGACCCAACGCGTAATAATTCAATATGGGAACCATTGTTCTCTTATTACTGCATGGATAATCTATTTTTGATAGTGCGTCATAATGTAGAATCTTTTTAGAAGGGTAAATCTCTATCTTAAAAGATTTATTTGGTATTTCTCTGGCATACAGGTATTCTAGGCTTACCTTTCTCTTAGATTAGGTTAAATTGTAGTATTGATATAATATGTTGCTAATTTTTGGTTGGTATTTCAGATATGGGATACTTTAGGGTAATTTTGATTACTGAAGTAAGCCGATTGAAGGACCATAATTAGGGTCAAATCTCTCTCCTTAGGTAGAATTCTAATCTCAGAAATAAACTAGGCTTATTTATTATCTTGTTGTTAGATTTGACATATTAGTCTAGTTTGAGGTAGCATTTGACTTAGAATGGATTCTAAAGGTCAGAAGTAGGCTGTCCGGCCCATTGTAGGATAAGATTGCTATTAGTTTCTTATAGTTTTAATAGACGTTTACTCTTTACTCTAATTATATTCTTAAGCTGAGGAAATAATACGCATAGGATCATTTATTCAATAATTGAGTCAGGAGATGATATGAGTTCCGATTCAAATTTGACAAATAATGATATGAGTTCTAGTTCAAGTCCAGTAAATGATGAAATAAGTTCTGTTTCAAGTCAAAAAATGATAATATGTATCCCGGTTCAGGTCTGCCAAATTTTGTTACTAGCTTTGGTTCAAGTCAGACATTAAGAGGTTATTTATGATGGTTATGGAATTGATTCAAGTCTGGTGGTTTTGGTATGGGAAGATTCATGGTTATGGTTTTGATTCATGGATACTTGGTTTAATTATTGTTATTACTTCTTCTCTTTATAATCAATCTTGTTAGGTTATTTAGTTACTTTTCAATGCCTTCAAGGCTTATGGGGGCCCAGTTATGATAGTGATATCTATGTTCTACTTACTTTGATTATTCTACTTCTTTACTTTGTGCAATTGAAGTATGAGGTTTGCCCTTATCCCTTGACTTAGTTTTCTTATCTAACATTCAATTATATTTATATTATGAGTTTGCTTGGTTGGCCGATGATGCCTACTGAGTTCCTTTGTCTTTCGTATTGATACAATCCTATTATACCTTTTTGGAGAAAATTTGAGTACTAGCAGTCTTCTTTGGCTGTGTAATTATGCTGGTCAAATTTTAGAGACAAGGTGTAAAACCACGTACATTGCAGTACCTTTTCTATTTATATGTAACTTGGTATAGCCTTGTGGTAGGTAATGGATGAGATTTGTTATGTGAATATTAATGGTGTAGATGGAATTCTAGATGCTGCCCATACTTTTTTATGTAACACGATCAAGTTAACATCGATAAAACTATTTAACTTAGAATCATAAGTCGGTATTTGAATCTAAAGTTTAAAGTGACCAGGTGTGTATAAGTTTGAAGTTAGATTAAGGTGATTAGGATCTATAAAGGGAATGAAATATTGAGGTTCTTTCTTGAGTTAATTAAGCTAGTAGGTAAGTCACCTACTTGGGTTACATGAGCCAAGTTAATGGACCAAGTCCATGAATTAGATTTGGGCCTTTATTAGTAACTTATTTGGGGACTAAATTACGTAAAAGAAGAAGTAAAATGGAGAAAAGGCCCAATGTTCAAATCTACTGAGGCCCAAAAATAATTGAGCCCAACTAAGAAATTAAGCAAGTAGGTACATCACCTAATTTGACATTTTGAGCTGCTTGAACTCCTTAAGTAGGTGCATCACCTACTTGGACCAATTTTATAAAATTGGTACAAAATTATCTAAGTGAATGGCCAAAATTAGGGACTTTATAAGGCCAAATTGCTAGTCATTTTCCATCATTCTTAAGTCACAAAAAAGGGTTTCTTCACAAATTCTCTGTACTTTTTGTTAAACAACAAGGAGCAGCCCTATTTTCCTTTCTTGGGTTCTTGGAGAAACCTTAACTTTTGCAGCCAAAGTTAAGTGAAAACACTTATGGTTTAGCTTAATTATCTTATGGAGGATTAGGAAAATAAGCTATAAGTTCTTATATATTAATTCATGGCAGAATATGGATCAAGCTACTTGTTCACTTTTTCTCTGTTATTAAAAGATTCAAGTTGTTGAGGAGTTCAAATTAAAAGAATGACTTTCAGAATTAAGATAAGGTGACTGTCTATTTTGTTCTCCTTATGTATAAATTTGGGAAAGAATTATGGATGCATTGTTATTGAGAACTTAAGAGATGATGAGTTCAATAATTGATTGCTACAATAAAAGGGATTTGGGACATTTTTGTGGACTTTTCTTTAGGTATATGTTATGGGATGCTAGGTTAATGTTGGATAAAGGTGTGACTAGTTTGAATTGAAATATAAAAGAAAGATGTAGCGGTACACCACCGAGCTAATTATTGGAAGTGTTTACTGCCCAATCTACTTTGCGTATTGTTTTGAGGGTGTAATAAAGGTGAGGTGGTTTCGGTGAATCTTATAATAACATGTATGGTATGTTGATGTAATTGGAGGAGAAAGGGATTAAAATAACACCCTTGACTGATAAATTAAGTGCCTACTGCCCGGTTACTATATTGGTGATGTTAAATAGCCCAAATGTGTTACTGGTTCCTAATACTAGTTTACCATATATTCTATTCAAGATATGTAATCTAAAAGGAGGGAAGTCAAGTTGGGTTACTTTCAGAGTTATATAACTAGGTATGTAAGGCATCCTCTATTTTGAACTCTTTGGCATAAAATTGGACATTTGTTCCCTCAAGTAAGCTTCCAAGGTTATCCAATAACAAGTGAACATTATAGCTGCACATTACTTTTCATGTAGCCAATGACCTTATTCCCACTCTCTAATGTGTTAAAACACCTCAATACATGTGTATTATTGAACCTGGACGTCTATTTTCACTAGGAAATTTTAGAAGCTCTCCATTTATTGAAATAAGAACCATGTGTAATTTCAACTCCTAAACACTTTATTTGTGAGCCAACAACTCCCTACCTTATTGCTGTTGCATTAAGTGCCCATTTATACTTGTCTTGTTGGTAGATTATTGTTTTAAGTTACCATAATGTTATGACAACCAAACTAACAATCTCAAAGGCTAAATAAAAAAACGTAAATCAGTAAAACGAGTGGTAACATAGAGGCATAAGCCTAGCATGGGCCTAGCATGGGCCAATGTTGATACCTTTATATGTGGGTCATAACTCAAAAGTATAATCCTAGCATGGGCTGATCCAAATGTTCCTATGTGGGTGGCAGCTTAGGGGCGTAAGCCTAGCATGGGCCCATCACGAGTTATCTATTTACCACTAATCAACTAGTAATTTGCATTATATGGCTTACTAAGATTATGAATTCAAAAAGGTTAAAAAGTGAATAAAAGAATTTATTGTACGTCATCCCACAGGTATATATAAAGGAGGTCTACTAGTACTACTTATACATTTGTATCTAATTTTTATTGAGCTCTTGTATCATGTGTCGTTAACTTCAGTATTACATATTCAGTACATATTTTCGTACTGGTATCCCTCATGGGTGATCGGTATTTCATGGTGTAGGCATAGGTGCTTCAGCTAATACACCTCGCTAGTACGAGCACAGGCTATTTAGTGACTATTGGAGAGCTCCAGGTTGATTCGTGGCTTTTCAATTCTGTTCCATATATTTTGGTATTGTGAAGTAGTCAAGAGTAGGGTGGGGGTTTCTCCCAACCCTAACTAAGTCTATGTATATTTTTGAGTCTTAGTAGACTAATGTAAAGTTAAACTTGATAGTGTTTTGTCTTTTAGATGTGGTGGCTCCAATGACGAAGTATTGTATATAATTTTATGCTTGCTTATTTAGTAATTCTAATCGATGCATAATATCATGCTTGTAAAAACCTTTAGTTATCGTAGTTACATGCATGAGAAGTTCAAGGTTATAGATTGGTTCTCTCGATCCTTTACGGCTTTGGGTGCCTGTTCGCCCCAATAGTATTTGAGGCTTGACAAAAGTGGTATCAGAGCTGGTCTTCCTAGGAAGTCTCCAAAGCCGTGTCTACGTAGAGACTTGCTTATGGGTGTGTTGTGCAACACATCTATAAACAAAATTCTATGGGTATTTAAGGTTTTTTTTTCACACCTTAGATCTTGCAATAGAGCCCAAGTCGTAGGTGAAGTCATATTTAACCACTAAAACTATTTTGTTCTTATTATAGTAAAGATGCCGGTTACAAGAAGGAGTAATAATATAGGTAAGCGAGTAGACATGGATGCGAGAGAAGGGACAAGAAAGTCACCACCAAGAAAAGCTCATCAAAGTTAGGCTCAAGCTGAGTTTTTATAGCAAACTTTTTCTACTCCTCCATCTCCAGAAGAACTAAGGAGGAGAAGAATCACATCCTCAGAACCACCTATTAAAGCTACTAACCAAGATCGAAGGAATGCGGTGCAATTGTTGGCTCGTAGAGCTGCTGTACAATCTCAAGGACAAGATATTTCAACCACAGGTTCTAGTGGTGCAGAAAGGCAGCAGGCCTTCCGAAAGTAGGGTTTTCTTAAATTGGGTCCTCCCACATTCACGGAATTGTATATTAATGAATACCCATAGGACTTTATTGATAAAATAAAAAGGTCTCTAGATGTCTAGGTAAGGAGACAGTAGAGCTAGC
Source organism: Capsicum baccatum var. pendulum (assembly GCA_030864225.1). Classification (NCBI taxonomy): domain Eukaryota; kingdom Viridiplantae; phylum Streptophyta; class Magnoliopsida; order Solanales; family Solanaceae; genus Capsicum; species Capsicum baccatum. The sequence goes on from CM061554.1 coordinate 124,760,035, forward strand.
AGTATATAGATTAAAAGAGGAGGCTTTATTTTTGTATGGATAGTAGAAACAATCTAGGGGTATCAATGCACCTTCAGCTACTTGGAAAGATTTTATAGGGGAATTTCTTAATCATTAACTTCCATTTGAGATTTGATAGTCCCGTGCAGATGAGTTCCTGAATCTTCGCCTAGGGAATATGAGTGTGATGGAGTACAACCTCCTGTTTAACTCTTTGGCTAGGTATGCTCCTAATCAAGTTTCTACTATGGATGATTGAGTTCATCAATATGTGTATAGATTAGACCATATCTAGTTAGATATTTTACTATTGATGCTTTGAACAAAGACATGGACATAGCAAGGATACAAGCTTTTTCACAAAAAATAAAGGATTAGAGGCAAAGAAGAACACAAGAATTTGAAAAAGGGTATTCCAATAGGGCCAGATCTATGAGGTAGTTTATGGTATCCCAAGGTGAGTTTAGGCCTTAGTTTTTTAATAGACCGCGTAGGTCATTATCTTCTTATCCTACAGCTAGTGCTCTACCACAATTTCAAGCATCCAAAGGCAACCAGTTTGAGGAAAGATGTGAAAGTCAGAGTTCACGAACAGCGGAGTATAAAAAGCAAGACAGCAAAAACCAATTAAGGCCTCCTTAGCAGCCATGTAAATAATTTGAAAAGCTTTACTTAGGTGCATATCATTTTGGGACAAATCATTGATTTTAGTGTGGTACGTCGGGGCATATGATGAGAGAATGACATCAAAGAGTTATAAATAATATGACATAACCTATTGGATCAACCATTGTATCATCATCGTTGGTGCCTTATTCAAGAAGAGGTGTACAACCTATGGGTCATGGTAAAGGTACTAAGGGAGTAGCTAGCTCTAGTGGAGTTCAGAATCGTACATATGCTCTAGAAGATCAACCAAATTTAGAGGCTTCTCCAAATGTTGTTATAGGTAAATTGTCCATATTTTCACATAATGTATATGTATTAATTGATCTTGGTTCTATATTATCATATGCTACTCCATTGGTTGTTGGAAAATTCGAAAGAACACCAAAACTGCTAGTTAAGCCATTTGATGTGTCTACACCGATTGGTGAATCTATTATAGCTAGGAAAGTGTACCAAAATTGTATAATAACAATTTTTGGTTGTGATACATTAGCTGACCTGGTTGAGTTAGAAATGGTAGATTTTGATATGATAATGGGTATGGATTGGTTGGTTTCTTGTTATGCCACAGTAGATTACCGAACTAAGAGGGTATATTTCTATTTTTCAATAGGGGCAGTCCTTGAATGGAGGGATAATATTGGTTTTCCAAGAGGCAGATTTAATTCTTATTTTAAGGTAAAAGGATGATTTCCAAGGGTTACATATATCATCTAGTTAGAGTGAAAGATATGGATGTAGATCCACCAAATCTTCAAACCATTTAGTGGTAAATAAATTTTCCAATATATTTCCTAGAGATCTTCCAGGTTTACCTCGAGAACGAGAAGTGGAGTTTGGTTTTGATGTGATTCCAGGTACTCAACCAATCTCAGTTCCTCTGTATAGAATATCCCTGGCAGAATTATGAGAGTTGAAAGAGCAATTGCAAGACTTATTAGAAAAAGGATTCATAAGGCCCAATGTGTCCCCCTGGAGCTCATTAGTGTTATTTGTGTGTAAGAAAGATGTCTCGTTGAGAATGTGTATTTACTACGGGCAACTGAATAAGGTGACTATTAAGAACAAAAAAACCCTTCCAAGAATTGATTACTTATTCGACTAGTTGCAAGGCACCAAGTGTTTGTCAAAGATTAATTTGTGGTCAGGTTACCACTAAGTGAAGTTCAAAGAGAAGAACATACCCAAGGAAAACTTTTGAATACAATACGATCATTACAAGTTACTAGTCATGTTCAGTTGGGCTAAGTAACGCACCTACAACTTTTATGGATTTGATGAATTGGGTGTTCAATCCATTATTGGATGTGTTTGTAATAGTTTTAATAGATGATATTCTGGTTTATTTGAGATCAAAGGAGGACCATACTAGTTACTTATGTAAAGTATTATAGATTCTTCATAATCATAAGGTATATGTAAATCTCTCGAAATATGAGTTTTGGTTAAAATTTGTGACATTTTTTTGTCATATTGTATCTGATGAAGGGATAATGGTTGATACTCAAAAGATAGAAGCCGCGAAGAACTGTCCAAGACCTATAATGCCTACTGAGGTTCATAGTCTCCTTGGGTTGGTAGGTTATTAAAGGATGTTTGCTGAAGGTTTTTCTTAAATTTTTTGACCTTTAACAAAGTTAACACACAAAGCTTCTAAGTTTCAACGGAATGATGCATGTGAAAGGATTTTCCAAGATCTGAAGAATAAGTTGACTTCTACACCCGTATTGGTTCTTCGAAAAGGCATAGAAGGGAATGTCGTGTATTGTGATGCATCAAGAATTTACTTAGAATATGTGTTGATGCATCATGGTAAAGTGATAGCATATGCCTTAAATCAATTGTGGCCATATAAGAAGAATTATCCAATGCATGATCTAGAGCTAGAAGCGGCTAGATTTTCCTTAAAGATATGGAGTCACTACTTCTATGGGATTCATGTCGACATATATACTGACCACATGAGTTTGCAATATATCTTTAATCAGAAGGACCTAAATTTGAGGCAGCAAAGATGGCTTAAGCTATAAAAAGACTATAATGTTGATACTTATAGCATTTGGAGAAAGCAAATGTAGTATCTGGTGCTTTAAGTCATAAGGCTATGGCGCCATTTATGGAAAGATAAGGGATGACTCAAGATCTGTGACATCTAGCCTATTTGGGGGTTCGGCTTCTTGAAACTCCAAATGAGGGGCTTATTGTGCATTATGTGGCAGAATCTTCATTGGTAGCCGAAGTGAAAGATGAACAATATGCGTATCCTATTCTATTACATCTTAAGAAGAATGTACAATGTGGTATAACAAAGGCATTTCAGCTTATGCAAGAGGGAGTACTTCGGTTCCAAAACAGATTATGCGTGCCAAATATAGATGGGATAAGAAAGAGAATAATGATAGAGGAAAATCATTAAAGGTATTCCATCCAGCTGGGATCAACTAAAATGTATCAGGATTTGAAAAAATTGTATTAGCGGGGTGATATAGGATGAACATTGCAAAATTTATAGCCGAATGTCCAAATTTTCAAAGAGTTAAGGTAGAGCACCAAAATCCCAGGGTTTATATGCAATGTAAAGATCTTCCAATTTGGAAGTGGGACATGATCAACATGGATTTTATCACTGGTTTGCCTCGTACACCTCAAAAATTTGATTCCATATCGGTGATAGTTGACAGCCTTACCAAATTAGCATACCTCCTACTAGTTAAGACCACTTATATAGTTGAAGAGTACGCAAAATTATATATCAAAGAGAAAGTTCAATTACACGGAGTACCAATCTCTATTATTTCTGATAGGGGAGCTCAATTTACTTCATATTTTTGGAAGTCTTTTCCGAGAAATTTGGGAACACAAGTCAATTTAAGTACAACTTTCTACCCTCAAACAGATGGACAAGTGGAACGTACCATTCAAATAACTGATAATATGCTATGAGCTTGTGTATTAGACTTTAAAGTTAGTTGGGGTGATCATTTACCTCTCATTGAGTTCTCCTACAACAATAGCTATCATTTAAGTATCAAAATGGCATCATATGAAGCTTTGTATCAGATAAAATATAGATCTCTGATTGGATGGTTTGAACTAGGTAAAATTGCCTTGTTCAGGCCAGATCGTGTTCATCAATCTATGGAAAAGGTTATAGTGAGACAGCCCAATGTCGACACATGTCATATGCAGATATTAGAAGAAAGGGGCTAGAGTTTGCTATAGGTGATTAGGTAAATTTTAAGGTGTCACCAATGGAGGGTGTTATGAGATTTGGTAAGAAAGGAAAACTAAGTCCACGTTATATAGGCCCATATAAGATTACTTAAAGGTTTGTCCAAGTCTCTTATGAATTAGAGCTACCCTACGAGCTCTTAATAGTTTATCCATTCTTTCACGTCTCAATGCTTTAAAAGTGCATCGGAGATCCAACACGTATTACTCCCATTGAAAATGTACAAGTTATGAAAGATCTCACCTATGAAGAAATACCTATTACTATTCTAGATCGACAAGTTAAGAAGCTGAGGAATAAAGACATAGCTTTTGTAAAAATGCTTTAGAGAAACCAACAAGTAGAGGAGATAACATGGGAAGCAGTAGAAGCGATGAAATCTAAATACCCCCATTTATTCAAATTCAAAGAAAAAGTCCAAGATACTGAATTGGAGCAATAACAAGTCTATTATATAAGTACTATATGATAATAGGGATATTTAACTTAGGTTTGAACTTGTTTTGGTTGGATAGTTATGCTAACATTTGAGGATGAATGTTTCTAAGGAGGGGATGATGTGACACCTCGTACGTTGCATGTATTTTTTCTATTTATATGTAACTTGGTATAGCCTTGTGGTAGGTGATGGATGAGATTTTTTGTGGTGGGATATTGTTTGGGAACAATATGGCTACTCTCTTCGTTGAATGTTAACATCATTCTTTTCCATCTTCCATTCACACTATTGGCCAGTCTTCTTTGCTCTCTCTTTTTTCTCATGCCTACAATTCGCTTCTTTTGTTCACCACTTTTCTTTTATCTTTTTTTCTTGAACCTTTCATTCAATTCTATTCTTTATTGGATCCTTTATATTTCAAAATATTTGTTTACATTGCTTAGGCACCTTGGCATTTCATAAACACTACGTGGCCTCAAACTTCCTTCTATCAACTTTCCAACCCCCAACATAGGCTCCTAGCCTCAAGTTGCATTTTAAATTTCAAGGAGGGTATGGTTCAAAATAGGGATAAAAAGAATAGTTCACGACTTGTTATGAGTTTTCCAAAGAAAGGTCCAAAGGCTCAAAGTAGTAACTAAGGATTACAATTTTGCAAGGAAGGATTTTTGGGATAGAGTGGGTTACAAAATTGCAAGGATGATCTGAGATTATTTATTTAACAATGTACAATAAAAAGTATCCTTGAAAAACCAATGGGGCAAGTTCTAGGTAACACAGGTATAGAAGATATTAATGTGAAAAGCTCGCTACTCATGGCATGCAAAAATTTGCCAAGGAGGCTTAAATCTCCCGTCTACAAGACAAAAATGGAGTATTTAACATTATTTACAAGGCAACATATGTGGAGCTACGAAAATAAAAAATGATTTGTTACAAAGTTGCAGACGTCCATGCCTTTGATTTTTGAAAATTTTTGGATGGAGGGGGTTGTTTGTTTTACACTAGAACCAATCTAAATTTGCTAAACTATGGCTACAACCAAAACCTTAGTCTAATATTTATGCTCAACATAGGCAAGCTAACCATATTGCTACAAAGACTACGCCAATGGTGATTGAAGTGACCCCAGTTTTAACAAAATAAAATGCCACAGTTACCCAAACTTTCTTTGCATTCTTTACATTAGTGCTACGGGTACTCAGAATTCCCTTGAATTTATGCCTCAAACCCAAACACAATGATTTACCCTTAAGAACTTCGTCATTCAATCCATCATAGGGAAAAGCTATTTATGCATCAACAAAAATCAAATTAGAATTAAATTAAAAGAATACTAAAAATATGCAAAAAGCATGATAATCCATAAAACATGGGCACCATTAGAGTGCCCAGATAAAACATCTCAATAGCAAAACAATATCCAAAATTTCATCTTAAAAAAAAAATAAAAACATCATCTAGAGTGACATTAAAAAGCTGCCCAAAAATGCTCTGATAGTGAACATATAGGGACAAGCACCCCTAATCGAAAAGTTGACAGTACCCCCACTGCGTAGTCTACAAGATAAAAGTAGAGGGTTCTCCCTGAATTAGTCTTACGAACTGCTCTCTGTGGAACAAGTTTTACCATATCCACTATCCTCAGTACTAGACCACTTCACTGAGGCTCCATCATTACTCTTGACTCATGGTGAAGGTTGATGCTTTTTAGGTTTAATCCTTTTGAAGATTCCCTTTACCCCTTTCAATGTCGTGATAAGGAATTTTTCTCTATTATTTTCCCTATTTACCATCCTTTATTATGACTCCCTGAGGTCTCTGTGTGATATTACCAAAGATGAATATGCTCTTTCCAATTTGGAAACCCTGACACCCTGCCTTTTCTGATCCTCACGGTATATATCATAATCGAAGCGAGAGGCATATGAGTGGCGAATAGTTGAGGATACCTCTGGTTCCTAAGAAAACCCTATAGCACATTACATGGTAGAAGCAAGTCTGCCAAAGAATTCTGGAGTCTTTTCTTAGACCTTTTCCATAGAAATACTCCTTTCTAGGATTAGCTTGGTCCTTGGGAGGTTTTTGTAATACTGGTAGTGGTTTTCATGAAACAAGGCTATGAATTCGTCTAAGTTTTCCATTGTGTAGTTGAGTACCTATATGGAACACACTTCAAACCATTTTTAGTATGTTCAAAGAAAAACTTATGCTAGATTAACAAAAAAAAGTGCATGTGGCACTACTATAGGATATTTTGGGTGAAAAATAGATGTACAAAAAGTTGGGTTTCTATAGGCAGTTGTCCGGAAGTATGGCTATCACAGAGAATTTACCGCGGTCGCTCCATTACGTTCGTTGTCATCAGGACCGCGGTTACGATACCTAAGACTACAGTCAATAATTCTGCCATTTCTGAAGAGACATGAACTTAACACCAACATTGTCTTCCAACTAGGTGAACAACATCATGATCTAATAAACTGAGCCTAGACAACAAGATTGCAACCCCAAACTTGAAGGAATTAATGTTTTACTCATTTGGCCAATGTATGGACACCTACTGTACACATCAGTTATACCCATTTCAAGTTAGAATATGGGTTCTGAAGACTTCCCAAACTAAAATGTAGACATCCTACAGCTATTAACGACAATCATAATTACAACTAAGCATACTTGTTGTATTATAACACTATTTAAAGATCATTCCTAGCTACATGTCCCAAGCTTACAATAATAGGGAATGTAAGAGAGTTTCATATTACCTACCAAGTAAATGATGCAAAATGTTTGAAATAAAACCTTAGATACTCTTGTGGGGCCGTAAATTTTATAGAAATTTTGAGAAAATTTAAAATAAAGTGCATAGGCGCATGACATTCGGATGGTCTTTTTAATCTGATTCAACCACAATTGTAGTCCAATTTACTTGATCATAGTTGCATGGACTCCGTGATCGTGAGAACACGAATCGTAGTCGTGGTAACTGAGACCAACAAATTGGTCTCAGGCATGCCCATCTTAGTCTATTTTTCAATTTCACACATTCCTTTTCAAAATTCAACAAAAATTCCTCTAAGAACCACTATTGTATAGACTATGCATGCATAAAAGCAGGAATAAAAATCAATCCTTCTCTTTCTTTCAATAAATAAAAAACTACTTTTTATGGAATAAGCATTGTCTCTGATCGAACGCCTAGTTTAATTTCGTAGCACGATGTCTCTACTCCCTCATTTTATGTCTCCACTTATAAATTTGAATCTCTATCCCAACTTTCGCTCAGTATGTAATGAGGGATAGGGGTACAGACAATAAAAACATCCAATAGAAAACTCAGAAGTTTTGGTAAAATGGCAAGCAAGCTTCGATATCCCCATTTTAAACACTTGAACCTTTTACCCAACATCATATCGATCTTCTGGATTGGCTTTCTGGGTAAAAGAGTCTACATCAATAGGCCATTTCTTTTACTTCATACGTTGAGCATCTTGGCGCTTGATCGAAGGGGTTCCATGTGCTCTTTTGGGATGACAAACTCTGAAATAAAAGAGCCGGACTCCACTTCCCCACAATCCTCCATTTGGTCGAAGGGAGAAATCCTTATCACATCCCCTATACCAACTATTCAAAAGTGGGTTGAACGATGTCCAACCCCTAATTTTGGGTTAGCCTCCTTCAAAGCATATTCACCCCTAAATTAGATAGAGTCATCATAATAGGTTTGCTTTGATTCTTATATTGACTCTAAGCTCATTTATTTTATTTTGGTTTCTTCTTCATCGTATGAGTTGGATTTTTGGGAAGCCATCGAGGATACTTTGCTAACAAGCTCATCATCATATCTTGGTTTCTCTTCTTGACATATCTCCTCTTGGGTAATAGAAATGATAAGGATAGTTTCATGCTCTTCTTGTTCATCCATTACCACATTTTTTATGCTTGTACATTCTTGATAAATGTGCTCTAGGCCCTCCTTTGATGCTACCAACCGATCCAAAATGGCTTGTAACCTTGGGTCAAAACTATTGGACTCGGTGTCTTACTCTTCTTTCATCTCTTTATCATACCTATTAATCTCACAAGAAGGACTAGCAACTTAATTAGTATAATGGGGGGAGGGGCACATGGACAATCACTCCAATGTCCATCTTGACCACTTTGAAGAGAGCACCTGTACTCCTTTTAGGAATGAGATGGGGAATCTATCTCTCTCCGGGAGCATAGTCACAATTGGTCATAAAATATGGTACGCCGTGATAAAAATATGGATCATCAAGATCATACTTCCAACTACCAACATTATATTTGTCGGAATATGCCATAGAAAAATAAAAATAAAAATTAACTAAACTCTAACTACAAAAGAAAATCATAAACAAATGTATACAAGATTAAATTCAAGAAAGTAACAAAAATTCCAAACTAAATTAATACGTCAAATTATTCACCAACAACGATACCATTTTTTATAATGCTTAACTCACACATCAATTTAAGTGCAATGCAGTCGTCGTGAATATATTGACCTTGTAGGCTCTTGTTAGGATGGAAATACCTTAGTTACTCATTTAAAATGAAGATATCCTTGGTAACTTGAGTTTAAGATAAAACTTGCTCAAATTTTCTTACCATTCGTGGAATTGATATAGTTGTTCTATATTAGGAGAAATCCCTATCCTAGGACTAGTTATGGCTTATTCGACATATATTACTTGATAGATACCTTAGCCTAGTTTGGGTTAGACATTGCTTGGTAAATGATTTTGAGGATTTAGACATGGGCACTACGACCCCCTTAGGTCAAGGCTTGTGATAGTTGAAAGACCATTGATATGCTTGTGTACATCTAGGAAGATGGTTCTTTCAGTGATATTTAGATACCTTGGTAGTTGTTGTTTATGTAGAATGATGTTGGAAGTAATTCTTAAAGTATTATGATATATATATAGATTATTGGCTAAGCTTATGATGAACTACTGAATATGCTATAGTTTTGGCTATTGATCGGGCTAAAAAATATACTATTGAATAAGCCCTTGACTATGATATAGTTTAAGTGATAAATTATTATAAAACCCCGTAAAGTCCTAGCCCATTTTAGTTCTTTATAGAAACCCAAAAGAGGAGCCAAACTTAGAAAATTTCAGCTATGTATTAAGACTTAGTCTCATTTTTGGCCTCGATAATTTAATGGTCTCATTTTTTGCCTCGATAATTTAATGGTCTCATTTTTTATCTTTTTGACCTTAAATTACCAATTTTTAAATTGATTCATAATCAGTGTTATCTATATATCAGCTTAGGTGAGTTTTGGAATTTTTGGACATCGTTTGAGACACGTTTGGGTGACTAAAAGAGTAAGCCAACGCGATCAGAATATGTTGCGTTTGCTATCATATCATCAACATTGATACGATGCATCAATAATTGGATGTACACCATCGATGTGATGCATAACCTATCACATCTTTTGCATGTTTTTTGTATTAAGTTATGGGTTTCTAGGGGTAATTTGGTCATTTTCTCCTTACATTATTTAGCCATAACACAAAATTAAGCCTCCCAAATGGTAAAATTTACTCATTATTTCACAAATTCTCTCAAGATAAAAACCCTAGTTCATTAAGTCTAAGATCAAGTCCAAAGAATTCATCAATAATTCTCATGAATTCAACAATCAAGGTGTGTTTAGGTGTTCATCCTTGGGTTCTTTCCACCCTTGGATTTTAAGAATCCTTTTTAAAACTTAAATTAAGATTTATATTCTTGAATGGAATTTTGTTCATGTATGTATTGTTGTGTTGGTTTCAAGCCGAGAATATTTTGAGTGTTATGTGAATAAACTAGAATGTTTTTTGATTTATGTAACCCTTCAGTTAAATCCTTAAGTTGTGATATTTATATAGTAGTCCTGACATTCATATATTGCTTATTCTTATGTACAAGATTTATGCATCCTAACTGTTTGACATAATGTCAATAAGAAGGAATTATTCATGATAATCTATGTTTGATACCCTTAAAGTTGAGATATGGTTTCATTATCTATGCTACCAAGTCCTGGGGGTATTGAATACCAAATATTTTGCTGTTTACCTAGTGTCCAGTCGTAATAGAATAATTTTGTAGCATCCTAAATAGTTGCATTCGGTGAGTCAACTAAATTAGTGTTAGTATAGTCAAGCCTAGTGTAGTCTAGTGATCAGTTCAGTATTGACTCAATTGGAAGTAGGATTCAATACCGAGCGAACCCAGGAATGGGGTATTCCTGCCAACAGAGGGTTTGACCCTTAGTAGCAGTCCCTGAGTTTCAAAACTACATAGCCAGCATAAGGTAAATCATCTTTCTTCTAGACTAGGGTTAATGTAACCATATATATCACATAAGTCTTTCTACCAGATTGGTGTTAACCCAGCTACTGATAGTAACACGTGGTACAATGCTAACACCCTTCTACCTTGGGTTATAGGTTGCACCCCAAATAAGTCTATAATTGGGGTATGTTGGTTAGATGATACCTCCTACAGTCATAATTTTAGAATTCAATATTCTGTATTCAATATTTATAATTTAGAACAAAACTTAGTTCAGTTCTATATGACCATGACTTTCAGTTATCAGATACTCAGTAATTCAGCTTCAGACTAATTTAGATAGATAATATATGCTTGGTATTGCATGTTCAGTACTTACAATAGTTCTAGTCTTTCACATACTCTTATTTAGTTACTTCATGATATTTAGTCGTTATTCTTATGCACATGAACCCATGTATATTATCCTAACCTCACCTAGCATACTAGTACATTTAAAGTACTAATGCAGACTCTCTCTTTGTCGTATGATGTCTTATATCATAGGTTCAGATGTTCGAGTTCCTGACCATACTTATCTAGATCACTCTATCAGTAATAGCTGCATTAGTGAGTCCTCATCCATTGAGGGCATGAAACTTTTTTAGCTACTGCATTATCTATAGTATTTTTAGCATTTCACTTATGTTTAGACAGTAGTTGGAGTTAGTTGGGTCCTGTCCCACTAAATCTATTCGTTTAGAAATTTAGAGGCTTTAAGACATTTATAGTAGTAGTTATTCTACAAATGTACTCACTACTGTTTTAGTTTTATGAACCTTATGGCATTTTTAGTTTTACTTTTGCATATATTTCATGATTATTAATTTAGTGCTCACAGCAGGTACATGTCATGGTTTAGCTTGTGGTCCTTTGGGGTCAGAAGTACCGTGTGAAACCCACGGTGTAGTCTTAGATCACTACAAACTTGGCAGCAGAGCCTAAGGTTCTAAAATATCCTACGGAGTCTAAAAGCCACGCCAAGTAGAGTCTTATGTCTGGGTGTATAGCATGCCACACTTATGGAGAAGAGGCTATGAGATGTTTATAGGAAAAGTTCCCTTCTTTTAGTGTTTATATCATGTGAGTGAGCATGATCTTAGGGTAGCTAATGACAACTCTCTCACTAATCCAAGTTTTCCTTTCATTTATAGAACTTTCTTCCCAGAAGGACTAATGGACGTGGAACTCGGAACAAGGCAACATCTTTGCCCAATCAGGTTGACCCCCAAAATAAGCATGTTTCTCACGCAAAATTTAGAGCAATATTCGCCACCCTAGCCTATTCTATAGTAGCTCAGAATGTTCCACCAACTATTGTTTAGGCCAACCCAATGGCCAATAATACTGCAGCTAGAATTTTAGACTTCACCCGAATGAACCCTCTATCATTTTTATGGTCTAACTCTTTAAGAGATCAATAAGAATTTCTCTAAATGGTTCGAAGGTAATAGATATTATGGGGGTAACTTCTAGTGAGAGTTCTAAGTTAGCTACCTATCAGTTGTAGGATTTGGCTCATACATCATTTAACCAGTAGAAAGTAGATAGGGGTACATATTTAGGGCCTATTCAGTGGGAGAAGTTTTCTACTAGCTTTTTAGATAGATTCATTCTGTTGGATTTGAGAGAGTCTATGGTGGTAGAGTTCATCAACCTGAAGAAGGGAAACATAATTGTGAAAGAGTATTCCTTTAAATTTTCTCAGTTAGACAGGTATGCCCCTTATGTGGAAGTTGATAGTAGGTCCATGATGCACAAGTTCATGTTTGGTGTATATGATAGTATGGTAAAGGGATGTAGGACAACAATACTGATTAAGGGAATAGACTTGTCTAGGTTTATGGTCCATATTCAACAGATTGACGAATAGAAGACTAAGAAGAAAAAGAGGGAGAAAAAAAGAGCTAGAATAGGTAGCTTCAATTTCGCTCAGCCCAAGTCAGAGGGTGGTAATTATCATTAATTTTACCCAAAATCTTCAGTCCTTTCTCCGTCTATGGCTAGTGTGCCGATGCCTAAATTCAGGAATGATGATAATGATAAGGCGACAGGTTCTAAATCTTAGGGTAGTATGAATAGTGCTCGAACAAATCCTCTTTTCCAAAAATATAGTAGAAATCATTAGGGTGTCTACAGGGATGGTAGAGATGTGTGTTTCGAGTATGGTAACCAAGCCCATAGTTTAGAGAATATCCTCAAATGGGTTTGAAAAGTCAGCATAACCGTCCCCTAGTTTAATTTAGCTACTCATTTCAGTAGGGGGCCACTGGGAAGCATCCAAATAAGCACTATGTACTTCAGTTATGATAGATCAGGAGAGCTCTCCAAATGTAGTTACTGCTATGCTGCAAGTTTTTTATTAACATGTTTATGCTTTGTTAGATCTTAGAGCTTTTCTATCTTTTGTAACTCCTTACATAGCCCTCAACTTTGAAGTTAGTGTTGAAATCATAATAGAGCTTTTCTCTCACTCTACCCCAGTGGGTAAATCTATCTGAGCCTGTCAGGTATACTAGAACTGTCCAATTATGGTGTTTTAAAAAGTTATATCAACCGACCTTGTAGAGCTAGAGATAACAGATTTTGATGTCATTCTCGTCATGGATTGGTTCCATTCATGCTATGCTTTAGTTGGTTATAGAAATTGAGTTGTTAATATTCACTTCTCGAGTGAACCAATCATAGAATGGAGGGGTAATACTTCTGCACTTAAGGGTCAATTTGTTTCATACCTTAGAGCGAGAAAAATAATACCTAAGGGGTGTGTCTACCATCTTTTTTACGTTAAAGACTCTAGTTCTTACACTCTTAATCTTGTATCATTTCCAATTGCAAGTGAATTTCCAGATGCATTTCCCGAAGATCTTCCCGGAGTTCCTCCTAAAAAAGAAATTGACTTTGGAGTAGACTTTCATCCCAATACTTATCCCATCTCTATTCCACCAAACAGAATGGCCCCAGATGAACTTAAATAGTTGAAAGACCTCCTATAAAAACGGTTCATCAGACCTGGTGTATCTTCTTGGGCTACAATAGTTCTATTTGTGGGAAAGAAACACGGTTCTCTAAGAATGTGTCTAGACTACCACAAGTTGAACAAAGTTACCATCAAGAATAAATACCCTTTTCCTTGGATTGAGGACTTATTTGACCAAATTAAGGGTGCCAGTTACTTTTTTAAGATAGACCTCAGATCCGACTATCATTAGCTTAGAGTAAGAGAATGTGACATTTTGGAAATAGCTTTCAGAAGCCGATATGGTCACTTCGAGTTTCTAGTCATTTACTTTGGTCTCACCACTGTCCCATTGGCCTTTATGGACTTGATGAACCGAGTGTTCAAGCAGTATTTGGATATATTTGTCATAGTCTTCATTGATGACATTCTTATTTCTCCTACAATGAAAACGATTATTAAGACCATCTCAGAATAGTATTATAGATTCTCAAAACCCATTAGTTGTTCGCCAAATTCAATAAATGCAAGCTTTTGTTAACATTGTATCTCCAGTTTTAACATTGCTCGATGATTCAAATGGATTTATCATATACTGTGATGCTTTATGAGTTGTTTTGTGTTGTGTTATTATGAAGAGTGGTAAGGCTATAGCCTACGCCTCTAGATAGCTTAAGCTACATGAAAAGAATTATCTCACCCATAATCTTGAGCTAACAACTGTTGTGTTTATCTTAAAGATTTGGAGGCACTATTTGTATGGTGTGCATATTGATGTGTTAACAGACCACAAAATCATGCAATATGTGTTTTCACATATTAACCTAAACTTTTGTTAGAGAAGATGGTTAAAGTTGTTGAAAGACTATGACATGAGTGTTCTGTATCATTCAGGCAAAGAAAATATAGTGGTAGATGCCCTAAGTAGGTTGTCCATGGGTAGTGTCGCACACGTGAATGATGGTAAGCAGAAGTTAGTTCAAGAAATTCATCATCTTTCCAGACTAGGTGTCCATTTGGTTGATTCAGTTGAGCGTAGTATTTGGGTGCCGAATTGTTCAAAATCTCTTTTAGCTTCTGAGGTTAAAGAAAAGTAGGATAGGGATCCCAGTTTGGTTAAGCTAAAAGAGTCAGTCAGAGACCAGAAAGTAGATGTTTTCTCCTAAAGGGGATATGGTGTGTTGCATTGCTAGGGTAGGCTATGTGTTCCATGTGTAGATGACATAAGACTGCAAATTCTTGCTAAAGTGCAAAGTGAGAGTTACTTTATTCATTCAGGGGCCACTAAGATATACCATGATTTTCAGGAAGTCTATTGGTAGAGTGGGTTAAGAGAGTTATTGCCGAGTTTATGGATAATTGCTCTACTTGTCAACAGGTGAATATTGAGCACTAAAAGCGTAGTGGTTACATGTAGGAGGTCAGTATTTACACATGCAAGTGGGAAGAAGTGAACATGGACTTCATGATGAGTTTGCCTCATTCTCATCATCAACACGATTTAATTTTTGTCATTATAGAAAAGATGACCAAGTTCACCTATTTCTTGCCAGTCCATACCTCTTATTCTACCGAGGACTACGCTAGGTTCTATATTAGATAGTTGGTTAGGTTAGATTGTGTCCTATTGTCCATTATTTTATATAGACATACCCACTTCACTTCTAACTTTTGTAAAGCCTTCCAAAAGGGTCTTGGTACGTAAGTCCATCTCAGTCAGTCTTTTACCCTCAGATAGATGGTCAAGCAGAAAGAATATTTCAGACTCTAGAGGATATGTTAAGAACGTGTGTTATTGATTTTATGGGGAGTTGGCATGACCACTTAACTTTGATTGAGTTCAGATATAACAGCTATCATTCCAGTATTTAGATGGCTCTGTTTGAGGCTTTCTATATGAGGAGATGTAGATCTCCCATTGGTTAGTTTGAAGTAAGTAAAACTGTTGTAATGGAGCCTGATTTGGTGCTTCATGCTTTAGAGAAGGTGCAGTTGATCAGAGAGAGGCTTAACATAGCCCAGAGCTGACAGAATTCATAAGCATATATGAGACGAAAAGATCTTGAATTTGAAATTTGCGAATTTGTGTACTTGAAAATGTCTCCCATGAACGGAGAGAGGAGTTTTGGTAAGAATAGGAAGCTTAGTCCCCAATATATTGGTCCTTATAGGATTTTGAGTCATTTCAGAAAGGTAGCCTATAAACTTGAGTTGCCTACAGACTTAGCATCAGTGCACCCAGTGTATTATTGCTCCTTAGCAAAAAAGTGCACAGGTGACCTAGCAATAGTAGTCCCCGTAGAGAGTGTAGATGTTTAGAATAGTCTCTCTTATGAAAAAGTCCATGTCAAAATCCTCGATCGTCAGACTTGTAGACTAAGAAACAATGAAGTTCCTTTGTTCAAAGTTCTTTGGCAGAACCAGTCCATTAGGGAGCCATTTGGGAAGCAGAAGCAGACAAGTGAACCAAATAGCCTCATCTCTTTCCCACAAACTCAGACTCAGCCTAAGGTAACAGTCTTTTTTAGATTTACTCTACTCCATGCTTAGTTTTAGTGGTATATATTCAGCTACATATCATTCTCATATCATTCGTGCATTCGTGGATCAGTTTAGTCACATGCCATGTTTCAATATTAAGTTATGGTTTAGTTATTCATGTCAGTATAGTCACAGTAATTCAGTCCCTCTAAGCATAATCAATTTCATTTAAAGATGAATATTCCCAAAGGGAGATATTGTAAGACCCCATAAAGTCCTAGACCATTTTAGTTCTGTATAGCTTGCCAAAAGAGGTACCGGACTTAGATAATTTCAGCTATGTATTAATACTTAGTCTAATTTTTTGCCTCGATATTTCAATGGTCTCATTTGTTACCTTTTCGGCCTTAGATTGTTGATTTTTAAATTGAATTATGATCAAGGTTATCTATAGGCTATATCGGGTGAGTTTCAAAATTTTTGAATATCATTTGAGATATATTTTGGTGACAAAAACAGCAAGCCAACATGATCAGGATGCGTCGCGTTGGCTATCACGTTGTCACCATCGATATGGCGCATCACTGCATCACTAGACACATTTTTTGTGTTAAGTTATGGGTTTGTGGGGGGTAATTGGGTCATTTCTCCTTACGTTATTCAGACATAACATGAAATTAAGCCTCCCAAAGGGCAAAATTCACTCAATATTTCACAAATGATCTCAAGAGCATCACCCTAGTTCATCAAGTCTAATATCAATTCCTAAGAGTTCGCCAATAATTCTCATGAATTCAACAATCAAAGTATGTTAAGGTGTTCATCCCTGCATTCCTTCCACCCTTGGAATTCAAGAATTCTTTTTAAAACTTAGATTATGATTTACATTCTTGAATGGAATTTTGTTCATGTATGTGTTGTTGTGTGGATTTTAAGTCAAGAATATTTTTAGTTTTATGTGAATAAACTATAATATGTGTTGATTTATGTAACCCTTATGTTAAATCATTGAATTCTAATGTTTACATAGTAATGATGACATTTATATATTGCTTATTCTCATGTACAATATTCATATAATACCCATATTTTGTCAAAACAACCTCAAATGGAAATGTCAGTTGTGTTATCGAGTCTATAACATCGAATTTATTATG
The DNA here is from genome assembly GCA_030864225.1 of Capsicum baccatum var. pendulum. NCBI lineage: Eukaryota > Viridiplantae > Streptophyta > Magnoliopsida > Solanales > Solanaceae > Capsicum > Capsicum baccatum. The sequence goes on from CM061554.1 coordinate 124,777,332, forward strand.
GTTATATAGTACTTTTGCATATACCAAATGATTTTGACGGCTTGGAGGATACTTGGAAAATTCTAAGTCTACTGTCGTTATTTGGTGCATCGAAATTGTGAGCCAAGGATCGTGATCGTGATACTCTTGGATGGACACATATGCCACAATGTCAATTTATATGTGTAGTCTGAATATACCAAGGTCACAAAGGTTAGGTCATAATTGCGGGACCCATATACTAAAGACAAGTATAAATAAACCATTTTAGCCCTATTTGCTTATTCTTCACCTATTTTCTTGAGATCTTAAACCGTAAAGAGGGAAATTAATTAATATATTCTTGTTGGTGAGTGGGAAACTTGATTAACACGTGTTTCCATAATTTTCTTCTAATTTAAGGTAAGAATTCACCTTTTTCTTGATAGAGTTTCTTGATTTCTTATTCAAAACCACCCAAAAACTTAAGGGCTTGATTTTAGCCCAAATTTAACTTCGATTTCACCCATTTGTTAGGTTAATGATTTCTTGATCATGTGAGAATGTAGGGTTGGTTTCAAAAATGCAGTTTTTGTATGTGGGACCCATATAAAGTTTTGTGGTGATTTTTGGAGATGAATTGTAATAGTACAATATGGGTATCAATATTCTCATATTGATGAGTAGAATTTGATATTGAAAGATTGGTATCTTGAAGAATTATCTCGAAAGGGAAATACGATGATTTAGTGGATCTTATGAGCTTTCTTCAGTGCCTAAGTAGGCTAGGTTTTATCCCTTGTTAGGTTTATCTAATTCATATTATGTTTATGATATTTTGTTAAATTTGGAATGGATTTGAGGTGTTATTGTGATAATTTTAAATTCTTGGGATTAGTTGAATCATTTAGGTTATTTTGGATTTTGGTTTTTACATGATTAGCATAGTTATTCCTATCTTAGGTGAAATTGACCTTGTAGGCTCTTGTTAGGATGGAAATACCTTATTACTCAATTAATCTGAAGATCTCCTTGGTAAATTGAGTTTAAGATAAAACTTGCTCAAATTTCCTTACCATTCATGGAATTGATATAGCTGCTCTATATTAGGAGAATCACTATCCTAGGACTAGTTCGGGCTTATTAGACATATACTACTTGATAGATACCTTAGCCTAGTCTGGGGTAGACATTGCTTGGTAAATGATTTTGAGGATTTAGACATGGACACTTCGACCCCCTTAGTGTAAAGACCCTTGATATACTTGTGTACATCTAGGAAGGTGGTTATTTCAGTGATATTTATATACCTTGGTACTTGTTTGTTATGTCGAATGATGTTGGAAGTAAAGCTTAAAGTATTGTGATATATATATAGATCATTGGCTAAGCTTATGATGAGCTACTGAATATGCTATAGTTTTGGCTATTGATCGGTCTAAAAAATACACAATTGAATAAGTCCTTGTCTATGATATAGTCTAAGTCATAAATTATTGTAAGACCCCGTAAATTCCTAGCCCATTTTAGTTCTTTATAGAATGCCAAAAGAGGACCCAAACTTAGAAAATTTCATCCAAGTATTAAGACTTAGTCTCATTTTTGGCCTCAATATATCAGTGGCCTCATTTTTTATCTTTTCGTCCTTCAATTGACAGTTTTTAAATTAATTTATAATCAGTGTTATCTGTAGGTCATCTCGGGTGTGTTTTTAAATTTTTGGACATCGTTTGAGACACGTTTGGGTGACCAGAAATGTAAGTCAACGCGATTAGGACAAGTCATTTTAGCTATGGTGTCATCAACATCGATGCGGTGCATAGGTAATTGAATCAACACCATTAATGCAATGCATTTCCTAACGCATCTTTGGCATATTTATTTATTAATTTATGGGTGTAGGGGGTTATTGGGTCATTTTCTCCTTACATTATTTAGCTATAACATGAAATTAAGCCTCCCAAATGGTAAAATTCACTCATTATTTCACAAATTATCTCAAGATCAAAACCCTAATTCATCAAGTCTAAGATTAAGTCCAAAGAATTGACCAACAATTCACCTAAATTCAAAAATCAAGGTGTATTTAGGTGTTCATGCTTGGGTTCCTTCTACCCTTGGAGTTCAAGAATCCTTTTTGAAACTTAAATTAAGATTTATATTCTTGAATGGAATTTTGTTCATGTACGTATTGTTTTGTTGGTTTCAAGTCAAGAATACTTTAAGTGTTATGTGAATAAACAAGAATTTTTTTGATTTATGTAACCCTCAAGTTAAATCCATAAATTGTGATATTGATATAATAGTCATAACATTCATATATTGCTTATTCTCATATACAATATTTATGCATCCTAGGTGTTTGACAAAATGTCTATATGAAGGAATTATTCATGATAATTTATGTTTGATACTTTTAAAGTTGAGATATGGTTCCATTATCTATGTTATCGAGTCCTGGGAGTATTGAAAACCCAAAATTTGGAGGTTTACCTAGTTCTAGTCAAAGTAGAATGATTCCATAGTATCCCAAACAGTAGCATTTGGTCAGTTAACCAAATCGGTGTGAATTCAGTCAAGCCTAGTGCAGTCTAGTGATCAATTTAGTTTTGATTCAGTTGGGAGTAGGATTCAGCACCGAGCGAACCCAGGGATGGGGGCATTCCTTCTATAAAAAGGTTTGACCCTTAGTAGCAGTTTTTGAGTAACAAAACTATGTAGCCAGTATAGGGTAAATATTCTTTTCTGCCAAAAAAGGGTTAACTTAACTAGATACATCACTTAAGTCTTCTTGCCTTTTTAGGGTTGACCCAGCTGCTGTTAGTAACCCGTGGAATAGTGCTAATACCCTTCCAACTGGGTTATAGGTTAGACTCCTATTAAGTCTATAATCGAGATATATTGGTTAGATGATAACTCCCACAGTCACAATTTCAGTACTTACTATTTAGTACAGAACTCAGTTTATTTCTACACGACTATGACTTTTAGTTATCAGTTATCAATTATTAGAAATTTAGTACTTTAGCTTTAGACTAATTCAGACAGACGATATATGCTTGGTATTTCAAGTTCAGTACTTGTAGTAGTCCCAGCCTTGCATATACTCTCATCCAATTACTTTATGATATTTAGTTATTATTCTCATGCGTGTGAACCCATGCATATTAGCCTAACCTCACCTAGCATACCAAAAAATTCAAAGTATTGATGCATACTCTTTCTTTGCGCTTTGATGTCTCATATCATATGTTTTAATGCTTGGGTTCATGACTGTATTTAGCTAGATTAGTCTATCAGTCACAGCTATAGTAGTGAGTCCTTATCCATCGAGGATGTGATATTGATTTAGCTACTGCATTATCTGTAGTATTTTCTGTATTTCAGTTAATTTCAGATAGTAATTAGAGTTAGTTGAGGCCTATCCCATCAACTCTCTTCTTTTAGGTTATTTTACGCTTTCGGGCATTTATAGTAGTAGTTATTCTATAGATGTACTCTGTATTGTTTAAGGTTTATGAATATTATGGCATTTTCATTTTTACTTTCGCATCTGTTTCATGATTATTATTTACTGTTCACAGCAGGTACCAGTCATGGGTTAGCTTTTGGTCCTTCGGGGTCATAAGCACCGTGTGATGCCAAGTGTATAATCTTATTGCATTGCAATTATATTACTGACTATTCTATGAATAAGCTATACATTATGCCATGGATTAACTATTTATCATCCTATATATAAGCTATCTATTGTGCTAATGATAATCCATTGATTAGGCTATTAAAAAGTTATTGTTCATTCTTTGATTATGCACATTGATTATATTAGTGACCATTTAATTGAATATATTAGTTAATGCGTTATGGATTAAGCTTAAGCGCATGTGTATTTACTGTATTGGCAATCATTCTATTGATTATGATCGAGCTTATGATTTTGACTATAATTATTAATCATGTTAATATGCTATGTTAATTGTTAAGTCATTAAATACTGTAATGATTATGTGGTTGGCTATATTGATGATGGTATTAATTATTTATTCCTAGGTTAAATCTAAAAGATTAGTATGATACTGATGATATTAATGATATATACCCGACAAGATCGGAGGATGATTAAGATGATATATACCTGGCAAGGCTGGGGGATGATTATGATGATACATACCTAATATGATAAGAGGATGATTATGATGATTTATACCAGGAACGGACAAAGGATGTCTAAGATGATCATCTATTGCTGTTGTCTGAGGTATTGCAATCGCAAGCCAAGGGACGCAATCATGATAAACTTGGTATGCCTCAAGAACAATGATCATGGTGGCTTATCACAATTGTAATTCATGGGTGCAGTCCTAATATCATGATTGCAAGGGCCAGGTCGCAATTTCAGGACCCTAATACTTGGCACAAGTATAAATAGTCCATTTTAGTCCAATTTTTCTTATTCTTGACCCATTTTCTTGAGATCATAAACCTTAAAGATAGAGATAACGTGGGATTTTGGATTTTGGGTGATCGGGAAACATGATTAACACTTGTTTCCATGTATATCTTTCGATTTTAGGTAATAATTCACCATTTTCCTGGTAGATTTTCTGGATTTCTTGTTCAAAATCCCCCAAAATCTAAAGGGTTTTACTTTAGTGCGTATATAGCTTGTATTTCACCCATTTTTTATGGAGATGATTCTTTGGCCATGTTAGAAGGTTGGGTTCATTTTTGTAATGTGATTTCTGTGAGTAGGACCCACATGGGGTTTTGATGTAACTTTTGGACTCGAAGCATAATAGTTTAATATTGGTATCATTATTCTCGTGTTTAAGATTAGAATTTGATTTTGAAAGATTAGTATCTTGCAGAAACTACTCGAAAGGAAAAAATAGTGATTTAGAAAATCTTGTGAGTTTTCTTTGGTGCCCAAGTAAGTTTGGTTTTATCCCTTGTTAGATTGAGCTAATTCATAGTATGTTTAGGATATTGTACAAGAAGTGTTGGTGTTTTAAATTTAAATACTTGGCATTAGTACGATCATTTATGAAATTTTAGATGTTGTTTTCGGAATGATTAGCCTAGTTATTCCTATTAGGTGAAATTAATCTTGTAGGATCTTGTTAGAACAGAAATACCTTAGTTACTCAATTAATGAGAAGATATCCATTGTCACTTGAGTTTAGGATGAAATTTGCGAAAATTTCCTTATCATAGGTAAAATTAATCTAGTTGCTCTATATTAGGAGAAATCACTATCCTAGAACTAGTTATAGCTTGTTCTACATCTAATAGATGATATAAATACCTTACCCTAGTCTGTGGTAGACATTGCTTGGTAAATGATTTTGAGGATTTAAACGTAGTCACTTCGACCCTTTTTAGGCCAAGTCTTGTGATAGTTATTGAAGGCCCTTAATATGTTTGTATACATCTAGGGAGATGGTTATTTTTGTGATATTTAAATGTTGTGGTACTTATTGGTAATGATGAACAATGTTTGAATTAACGCATAAATGCTTATTCTATGTTTATTTGGATTATTAGTTAAGTTTATGATGAGATATTGAATATGTTATTATTTTAGCTATTGGTTGGGTTACCCAATATACTATTGAATTATCCCCTAACTTTGATATTTCATATGCCATAAACTATGTTACTGGCTAAGCTATGAATAATATATGTATTATCCCATGGATTAACTACTGAATAGGCTATTGATAAGCTATCCATTATGTTATTGATAAGTCATTGATTAGGATATTGATAAGTTATTTCTAATGCTTTGATAATGCATATTGATAGTATTAGTGACCATTCAATTAACTATATCGGCTAATACGTTATGGATTATTCTTAAGAGCATGTGTTATTACTATATTGGCAATCCTGCTATTGATTATGCTGGAGCTTACAATTTCGATTATGATTATTGATTATTTTAATATATTATGTTAATGGTTATGCTATTAAATAAACTAGTTATTATGTTATTGGCTATTTATGATGCTATTGATTATTTATACCTGCTAAAAATATCGAGGATTACTATTACATTACTGATATATACTCAGCAAGTCTAGAGGATGATTATGATGATACACACCCGGCACGGCTGGAAGATGATTATAATAGTATATACCTAAAAATACCAGAGGTTGATTATGAAGATAAATACCCATCATGGCCAGAGGATGATTATGATTATACATACCCGAGAAGACCAGAGGATGATTGTGATGATATATACATGCCTGGTATGACTGAAAAATAATTACGATTATATTTATGAGGATATTATTTAATATCCATACCGATTTGAGTCTGACTATGCGTGTTATACTATAATGATATACTTATTATGATATGATGATCTTGGGGTGTGATTTTAACTAAATTCTAATAAAATATTAATGAGTTGATAAATGTTGATTAATTGAGAAATATTTATTAATTGGTAAATATTGGTTAGTTGATAAATAATGACTAGTCAGTAAGTGATGTCTAGTTGATAAAAGATGATTTATTGATACATAAGTCTAGAGTTACATGATGGTTATTTGATAAGTATTGATAAATTTAAGAATGATTATTATGGTAAATAGATGTTTATTGTGTGTCATGAATGCTTTGAGTTCCAATTATAATTATGAGAGTTGATAAATACCGGTGGTAGGTTATGCTATCTTGTTTGTACCTTCTAGTCTTATGGGATCTTGTGATAGGTTATTTATTTTTAGCACCGACTGGCGTATGGGAACCAATTTTATACTTTTGATTCCATGTGTTGATTCTTTATACTATGTAAATAGGGTCGTGACACCTGGCTACCTTAAGCCATAAAAAATAAAAACCTACTATCCAAACTCTATAAGGCTGCTGAACCATTCTACCATGATTATCGTGAGCATTTCTGCTAGAGAAATCTCTACCTTGGGATGCATGTAAACTGAACTTACCCATTGATAGATATTCTAAAGACAAATGACATCTATGGTACCCTAAAAAATTTAATCTAGCATACTTTTATGCTGAACTATACTTTATAAAGAAAACCATGATGCAACCATCAACGTTGTAGATAATTGGTAAAAGTTTGCAAAACCCTTGACAATCTCCCAAATCCACTCTGACTTAGTGTAGATAGTGGTAGTTGCATATCTTTATGGTGTATGAAAACATGCCTCATACTCTGTAATAGTCATGAAGCGCTTCTTCATGTGATCAAAATTATCTATTTTCTGATTTCTCTAACAGTAAGGCATGAACCTCTTCATAAAAGCCTCACAAAATCAAGACCATTTTATAGTAGGCAAACCTAAATATCTATAACTAGAAAAATACCCCCAACACACTTTAGCCATTTTAATTAATGAATAAGTCATACAAGAAAACCCATCGGCCTTTGGAGATCCAAAGTCATACAACCTTTCGTAACAGTCAAACAAAAACTCATAGACATCATCTCCAATTGTACCACTAAACTTTTTGTGGAACCAAATAAATATATCTCTCAAACCCCTTCTAATAATTAGAATACATCATATGATCATAAATAACAATATTAATAATATGTCTAGCAGGCAATAAATTAGCATATGGGGTACTATAGAAGATGGTTGTACCCTTTGAAGTACCCTAATTGCTGGACCTTAGAAAATTTCTTTGAATTGTGATCTATAGACCCAATATGAATCATGGGTACAAGCCATATTTTGGGATATTCATAGAATGTTTCAGTCGTATACTGACCAGTGTTGGTTGGTGGCATAGATTTTTGTTACTTGAATGGGTGGGACTTAGGAGTTCGAGTCATATTGGTGGTTACGCGTCTTTTGGTTTCTTAAATTATTCTTAGACTTGGTTACTTAGGTTGGATTTGAGTATCAGTATCTAACCATTATCCATAATCTAGGGTACGAGTTGTACCCAGGACTAGTATAGTGGATAGTGTCTAAATGTTCCTTTTGTTTAAATCTGCCAAGGGTACTAATCATATGCTGTTAATCAGACTTGGTTACATGATTCATAATCTTGATAGTGTTGGATCCAAGGGTTTAGGCAAAGGTACTAGGGGAGGGTAAAATTCATATTTTAAGGGTATGACTCGTGAATGTCAGTCGTATCCCTATGATGGGATTTTTGTGCAAGTTAAGTGGGAGTATTATAGACATTTCCTCACTTATCCTAATAAGACCCCATGACTTCTAACCTACTTGGGAGGTTATTTACCCTATTATTTCATCCATTAATACTTAGAAACTTTTCTAAAAGGCTCCATAATTATCTCAAGAGATTTTGGGAAAGAAAAGCTAGGGTTTCAACTAAAGGATCAATTTGGGGATTGTCTTGGGGATTTCTTTCCACCGTCATCTTAGTTTAAGGCATGTTCTTTTCCCTCATTGTTATTTATAACTAAAGGCTTGGTTTTTTTTATGTTTACATGATTTTTTTGATTGTATGATTTTGATTTTCAAATGTGAATTGGGAGTTTTCATATTAATTGGTTAGTTATGGTTTCCCATGATTTTAATTATGATTTTGTATGAATCAATGGTGGTTTTGGATAATTGGATTACATGGAAATGGTTTAGTGGTAATTTCTTTTGGTTTTGGTCATATTATTCCCCCATTGTGTTTGACAAAATTCTTATAAAGATATGTCCATTGCATTGACTTTTTTTAATGGAACTCTTGCATGTTTTAAAACTTGGTAAAGGAATTATGCATGGTTTAAATGGCTTGTAATGGTAAATGGCTAATGGTTATGATTGAGTGGCACATGGAATCCCCCAAGTTTTTGAATATGGTTAATGTAAGGGCACGTCAAAGTCCCCTTAAACTTATAAATGGTTGCGTATGGATGATACTTAATAGTAAGGGTTGGTATGACGATACAAATAACAATGGTGTTGGTTAATAAATGGATAATAGTTTGGTTATATGGAAATTTATTTTAGTTTGGCAATAATAGCGAGATGTGAAGCAAATCCATGGAAGGTAGAGGTCCTGGGGGACAAAAACTGGAAAATCATATTTACCGATATAAGATTGGTCTTGGTAACCATGTTCATGATCTCACACTATATTTGAGGGATGTACTTGTCATCCAAAGAGTTTCTTTCTTTGTCGTACAGCTACATGCACTAGGGTCATTTTAGCAGGTGAAGCTGAACCTATATAGCCCTGGGTGGTTTAGGATGGGAAAGCTATATAGTACAGGTAAAGGTTTTCAAGGCATGCTTAACCTGATCCCTTTTTCTGACATGGTTTCATATATGTATGATTTAATAAATGGAATTATTTTATCGTTACGCTAATATCACGCTAGCGGTCACTAGATAGATAACCTCATCTACTAGCATTTGTTTACCTACCCTATGTAGTAACCAGTTGTTCGACTCCTACAAATTGATTGACTCAGGGACAACATTTGGACTTAAGATATAAACTTCCATCCTTTTTGAAGGCTCTATTTTATATCATGGACATTATTATACACTTTGGTTTTATTGTTGATAATAGCTTTTTTATTGGTTTCGGGCATGTCCCAACCAAATTTTATATCTCTTTTTTAGAGGCTTTGTGGTACTTCTATATGTTTGAATAAGAGGGATCGATATAGGTGTCAGCCTTGGCATTGTAATAAACTGGCAGGTTGGCATGATCAGACATAATTTCTTACTATTACATTATATTTCATTTTGGGATTAATTATATTATGTTTTGGAACATCCTAGGTTATGGCCTGGTTTATGTCCCTTGTGTTGATATGATTTGGTATGGTTAGATTATTGGAATAGGATGGTTGAACTCAATCAGGAAAGTCATGGTTGTGATCTTATCCTTGAGTTTTTATGTGCTCTATTACACTATCTTGGTACATGCTTAGAATTTAGCCAGCTTAGGACAGGTGGTTGGAGGTTGGGTTGGGTAATAGGGGTGGTCTCTGGTCCTGGTTGGGCTTGGCATGCTCATTACGACAAAGGCACAAGGTAGGTCATGTCAAGTCGGTATCAAAGCCTAGGTTTATGGTCAATTAGGAGTCTATAAGTCCATGTCGAGTAGAGCCTCTTTTAGGTGTATATAGTGCTCCACACTCATAAGGGAGAGGCTATAATGCATTTATAAATGATTCACTTTCTTGGTATTTCATTTTCAAGCTTTAAGTCTTAGTTCTTAGAATCTTCTCTAATCCTTGTTTATTCATCTTTCAGATCATGCCTCGTAGATCTAGAACATAAGGAAATTCTCATGTCCCATCTTGGGGTAATGTTGAAGGGGAGAATCCTACTTCTGAGGTTCATCTTAGATCTTACAGTCCCACCTTTGATAGTTTTAGAGTTCCACCGATTGCTACTAGTCCTCTTCAAGGCAAGGTGACTAATATAGAATTCATCAGTCTATTAATGTTATTACAAAATTTATTTCTGCTCAGGCTGAGCGGTATGTGTCTGGTGCTTTATCTACCTAGGCCATAAAGGTTGGCTAATTTATAAAGATGGGTCCTCTCACCTTTTCTAGATTGAAGGTGAAAGAGGATCCATAAGGCTTCTTAGATAAAATGTCAAAGATATTTTGGGTGATGCAGACTACCAATGTGCTGGGGGTAAACTTTTTATCTTCCCATCTCAAAGAGGTTACATATCAATGGTATGATGAGTGGCATAAATATAGAGGAGATATAGAGGATTCATCCTTATGTGATGCCTTTCTGGTGCTTTTCTAGATCATTTCTTTCCCCAGGAGTTTAGTAAGGGAATGATGGAAGATTTTGTGAACCTCAAGAAGAGGAGAATGTTCGTCATAGAATATACCTTAAATTTCATCAATTATCCTGGTATGCTCCTGATTTTTTGGCTAATATACGGGAAAGAATGATGAAGTTTTCATTGTTTCTGGGTTGAATCGAGATCTAATTTTTGACAGCAAGATTGCCTTGATGATTAAAGATATGGACATCTCCAGGTTGACTATTTATATGCAATAAGTAGAGGATGATAAGATAAAGACAGTGAAATTTAGAGATAGGTATGGGAAGAAAGGTAGGTTTTCTAACCAAGGAGGTGCTTAGTCTCAAGGTGGTTATCATGGTCGCAAGTGGTAGAAAATGAAGTGGGGGAGTTTTGAATCCCACTCTTCTGCTAGTGCTCCATACCTATCGGGTAATAGGTATTATCATAGTGGTGGCAATTACGGAGCATAGGGTCGCTAAACTGAGGCAAGCGGAGGTCAATCAGTTTCTTCATTTCCTTCTTGTTGGTTCTATGGTCATCCTCATAAGGATATTTTGATAAAAGAAAACATAAATGATTTATGTGTGGCCAGACAGGCTATCGAAACAGGGATTATCTAGTTAATAAGATTTCTATTGGGAAAAAAAGGATTCCTGTGGGTTCATCTTATACTTCTACACCTGGTGGTATTGTATGTACTTTTGTTACTGCTCCTATTTCTAGTATGGGTCAGAACAGTTTGTATGCTTTGGCATCTCGACAAGAATTTAAGGCATCACCTGATATCGTTACTGGTATGTTACAACTTTTCTCTTATGACATATATTAGTTGTTTGATTTGGGGTCTACTCTCTCCTATGTGACTTATTGTATGGTTATATTTTTGGTTTTGATCCAAAAGTTATTTTGGATCCTTTCTTTGTTTTTACCTTAGTAGGTGACTCAATTATTTCTAACAGAGTCTATAAGGGATGTGGAATCTGTTGGTGGCAAGCAGACCTTGGTGGATCTATTTGAGTTGGATATGGTGGATTTTGATATTTTTCTAGGTATGGATTAGTTGCACTTTTGTTATGCATCATTGGATTATCGGACCAATAGGGTTATCCTTAGGTTTCCTGCTGAACCAATAATAAAGTAAAAGGGTATTTTTATAGCTCCTAGGGGGAGATTTACTTCTTATCTTAGAGCTTAGAGGTTTATCTTTAAAGGTTGTCTTTATCACTTGATCCGAGTTGAAGATTTTAACTTGAAAGGTCCTTTTTTCCAGTCAGTCCTAGTGGTTAATTAGCTTCCAGAAGTCTTTCAAGATGATCTTCTTTGTGTTCCTCCATATAGAGAAATATATTTTTGTATTTATCTAATTCTGGAAACTCATCCAATTTCTATTCCTCAGTATAGAATGGCTCCAAAAAAGTTAAGGGAACTGAAGGAGCAACTTAGGATCTTAGGGATAAGGGGTTTACTTGTCCTAGCATATCTCCTAGGGATGCACCAGTGTTGTTTTTGTGAAAGAAGGATGATTCCCTTCGGATGCTCATTGATTATAGGCAGCTTAACAAGGTGACAATCAAGAATAAGTTTCCTTTTCCAAGGATAGATGATCTATATGACCAATTGCAACGTGTCAAGTTTTTCGCTAAGATAGAACTTTTTTCTGGGTAAAATGAGCTAAAGATTAGAGAGGTGGATATCCCTAAGATGGATTTCCGTACTCTCTATGGGCACTTTGAGATTTTTGTGATGTTATTTTGGTTGACTAATACTCTGATGGTATTTATGGATCGGATGAATAGGGTTATTTGTCAGTATTTAGATCTCTTTATAAATGTGTTTATTAATGACATTCTAGTTTATTCAAAAGAGTGAGGTGGATTATGCTAATCACCCCTATGTAGAGTCGCAGACCTTAAAGACACATCAGTTGTATGCCAGGTTTGTCAAGTGTGTGTTTTTGTTGAATTTTGTAACTTTCATGGGTCACATTATTTCTAGTGAAGAGATCATGGTGTATCCGTACAAGGTTGTTGGTTTGAAGAGGCGACTTAGACCCATAACTCTATATGAAATATGAAGCTTCTTAGGCTTATACTAGTATTATTAGTGATTTTCGGAAATCTTTACATCAATAGCTACTTCTTTAACTAAGTTAACTTAGAAGAAGGTTAGGTTTCCTTAGTCAGATGCTTGCGAAGGGAGTTTTGAGAAGCTGAAGGATAAGTTACCTTTAACTCCAATTCAGATATTGTCGAAAGGCAATGATGGGTTTGTGGTTTACTGCGAAGCACCTCAGTTAGGTCTTGGTTGTTTGTTAATACAACATGGGAAGGTGATTGCCTATGCTTCTAGGCAGTTGAAGGTGCATGAGAGGCGTTATCCAGGTCATGATTTAGAGCTATTGCAGTTTGTATTAGGTTTGAAAATATGTCGGCATTATTTGTATGGTGCGCACGTGGGTATATTTACTGATTATAATAGTCCGTAGTATGTGTCCACCCAGAAAGAGCTTAATCTCAGGCAAAAAAAATGGCTTGAGATTCTCAAGGATTATGATATGAGTCTTCACTATCACCCAGGTAAGGCTAATATGGTTCTTCATGATCTTACCAGGTTATCCATGGGGAGTTTGGCTCAAGTGAAGGAAGAAAAGTAGGATTTGGTAAAGGATATTCACTGCTTGACAAATCTTAGATTAATCTCTTGGACTCCGAGAATGGTGGTGTGATGGTGTAAGTAGTGGTTCGACCATCTTGGTGCAGAGATTAAGGAGAATTAAGTTCTAGGTCATATCTGGATAAAAATCAGGAGTAACTTTTGTGGGTAAAAGGTAGTCGTGTTTGACATCAGTAGTAATGGTACTTTGCGATACCAGAGGAGTTTTTGGGTTCTTGATATTGACAGATTATGACAAAGGATTTTAGTTGAGGTGCAAGTGTCATGCTATGTTGTTTATCCCGGCTTGACTAAGATGTATTATGATCTCAACAAGATCTATTGGTGGAATAGCGTGAAGAGAAATGTGTCTGATTTTGTTGCCAAGTGCATGATGTGTCAATAGCTTAAAGTTGAGCACATGAGGCTTGGAAAGTTGTATCAAGAAATTTATTTTCCCAAATAAAAGTGGGAACTAATCAATATGGATGTCGTTATCGGTCTTCCTCGGTCTCAGAATTAATATAATTTGATTTGAGTCATTTTAGATAGGATGACTAAGTCTGCGCACTTTTTTCCAGTGTGGACTACCTTTTTTGTAGAGGATTATGTGAAGCAATATCTTCAGGAGATTGTGAAGATGCACAGGGTGCCAGTTTTGATTATTTCTTATTGTGGCACATAGTTTAAAGCTCACTTCTTGACATCATTTTAGAGAGGGTTGAGGACCAACGTGAATCTGAGTATTGCTTTCCATCTACAGATGGATGGGAAAGCAAAGAGAACTATTCAGGCATTAGAAGATATACTTCGGCCTTGTGTGATTTGTTATGGTGGCAATTTGGTTAAGCATCTACCTTTGGTGAAGTTTTATCACAACAATATCTATCATTCTAGTATTGGTATGTCCGCTTTAGAGGCATTACATGGTAGGAGGTGTAGATCTCCGATTGGTTGGTTAGAGATTTGTGAGGCGAATATATTTTGTCCTAATTTGGTTTACAAGGATATAGAGAAGGTGAAGGTGATTCGGTATACACTTAAGGCTATCCAAAGTCAAAAAGAGTCCTATATAGATGTTAGACATTTAGACTTGGAGCTTGAAGGGATAAGGTATCCCTCAAGGTATCTCTCATGAAGGGAGTAGTGCAGTATGGCAAAAAGGGGAATATCAATTCTCGGAATGTGGGTCATTATTAGATTTTTCGGAGAGTTCCTAATGTTGCTATTAGTTGGAGTTTCCTTCTAGGTTGAGCCTGGTTCATCCGGTCTTTAATGTTTATATGTTGTGGGAGTGCATTGGTGATCCTTCTTCGATTGATACTTTCGAAGGATTGGGTATGGCTAATACCTTATCTTATAACTTAGTCCTGATTGAGATCTTGGATAGGCAGGTTCGTTGGTTGAGAATCAAGGATGTCGCTTTGGTTAAGGATTCTTAGCATAACCTAAAGGTGGAAGAAGCTACATGGGAAGTGAAAAAGGACATGAAGTTCAAATATCTATATATTTTTCTGCTTCTGGGATTCGTGCAGAACGTTTGTGTCTCTAATACATCATTATTTTCAGAGTCTGTCAAGGAAAGATTAATATCTTTGCCCTTTTATTTTCAATCTTTGGTAAAGATTGGGAATATGTTTGATAACATAATGCAAATGACTCATGCATGTTGTTACCCCTACTTTGTCTGTCATTCAAGGATGAATGTTCCTATTAGGGGAGACTAAATCACCCTAGTTGTGGGACCTTAAAAAATTTCTTGAAATTCTGATCTCTGGATCCAATACGACTCATGTGTGTGAGCCTTATGTTATGGTAGGGATGGTACGGTCTAGTCTTATGCTAACTAGTATTAGTGGGTGAGATGGATTTTTGTTACTAGAATAGGTACAATTTAGGGGTACGAGTCATATTAGTGGTTATAGATCATCTGGTTCCTTAACTTAATCTTAGACTTGGTTTCTTGGTTTTAATCTCAGTATGAGTGGCTCACCATGAGCCGTAAGACAGGCTTTGAGTCCTACCTAGGACTCGTATGTTGGATAGTGTGTAAATCTTCAATGGGTTTAAATTTACCAATGATACAGATAAAGGGTGCGGATCGTATGTTGTTAATATGACTTGGTTGGATGAGTCCTATGCTGGAAACTGATAGATCCGAGGGTTGAGGCAAGGGAACGAGTTGTAGGTACCGGTTGTTTTTGAAGGGTAATTCTCGTGAGGGTCAGTCATATTTGATGGGATCTTGTTGCAACTTAAGTGGGGTATTTTAGACATTTCCTCACTTATATTAATAAGACTCCACGACTTCTAACCTACATGGAAGGGTATTTAACATACTATTTTATTTATTAACACTTAAAAACTTTTTTAAAACACCTTATAGTTCTCTCAGGAGATTTTTGGTAAAGGAATCTAGGGTTCCAAGTAAAGGATCAATTTGGGGGTTGTCTAGGTGACTTCTTTCCGTCATCATATTGGTTTAAGGCATTTTCTCTTCCCTCATTGTTAATCCTAACTAAAGGAATGGTTTTTATGAATGTTTTCATGATTTCATTAATTGTATGATTTTTTATTTCAAATATGCATAGGGGGTTTTGATATTAAATAGTTGGTTATGGTTTCCCATGGATTTAATTATACTTTTATATACATTAATGGTGGTTTTGGATAATTAGATTTCATGGAAATGGTTAATGGTAATTATAATTGGTTTTGGTCATATTATGCCCCTAATGTGCTTGACAACATGTTTAAAAGGATATGTTCATTGCATTGACTACTTTTAATGGAACTCTCGCATGTTGTAAAACATAGTAAATAAATTATGCATGGTTTAAATAGGTTGGAATGATAAATTGATAATGGTTATGCTTGAGGGGCACATGGAATCCCCCAAGTGGTTGAATATGGTTAATGGAAGGGCACATGAAATCCCCTTACACCTACAAATGGTTGGCTATGGATGATACTTGAAAGTAAGGGTTGGTATGATGATACCAATATCAATAGCCTTGGCTAATAAATGGATACTATTTTGGTTATTTGTAAAATGGTTTTAATTGGGAAATAATAAGGCGATGTGTAGCAAAGCCGTGGACGGTGGAGGTTTCGGGGGACCCAAACTAGAAACTCATATTTGCCAATATGAGTTTGGTCTTGGTGACTGTGTGCATGATGTCATACTATAAATAGGGGATTTATTAGTCTTTCCAAGAGTTACTTCCTTAGTAATACGGTTGTACACACTTGGCCCTTTCAGTAGGTGGAGTTGAACCCATATGGCCTATCGGTGGTTTAGGATGACAAAGATACACAACCCATGTAAAGATTTTGTGGGCATGATAAACCCGATCCCTTTCCCCGACATGGTTATACATATATGTATGTTTGTGTGAATATTGATGGTTTTACTTGATTTTATAAATGGCATTATTTTATCCATACCATTAGATCATGCTAGTAGTCACTCGCTAATCCTGTCTAATGGTGGTTTTATACCCATGCTATGCAAGAACCTTCCATTCTACTCTTTCTACATAGATATTGACTCAGGGACAACATTTAGACTAAAGTGGTGAGTTTCCATCCTTTTGAAGACTCTATTTCATGTTATGGAAATTTCTAGACACTTTGGTTGTATTGTGGATATTTGTTTGGGATATGTTTAGGAGCATGTCCCAACTAGATTACATTACTCTTTTGGTTAAGGGGTTTGTGGTACTTCTATTGGTTAGAGTAGGCGGGATCATTATAGGTGTCATCTATTCCATTAGAATAAGATGGGAGGCTTGCATCATTGAACATAATTTCTCACTCTTCTGTTGTATTTCATTTTGAGATCAATTATGTTATGTTTTGGAACATCCTTTGTTATGGCCTTTTTTATGGCCCTTGTTTTGGTATGGTTTTATTATTGGTATATGATGGTTTGACCTAGTTGGTTCGGTCACAGATGTAAAATTATCTCAGAGTCTTTATGTGAGTTGTTATTCTATCTTTTTACATGCTCCGAATTCAACCAACTTAGGGCAGGCGGTTAGAGGTTGGGTTGGGTAACGGGGTGGTCTCCGATCCTGGTTGGGCTTTGGATGCCCATTATGACAAGGCTCCAGGGCGGTTTTAGTAAACCTTGAAGTCAGAAAATCATAAGTAGCAGCATGCTTTTGTGGCTGAATACCTCCTAGAATCCAGGAAGTACCCAACAATCTCAAAGAAACCGCTATCTGGGAAACACTATCTAGACTACTCAATAGACGAATCAGAAAATATTTTAACATCGTGTATCAACTGAACCCTATGGGACGTGAGCCATACATCCTTTGTTTGATCATTATCAGCTAGTGTGAGGCAGTCTTACCAAGTCCTCTAACTAGTATTGCTCCTAGTGCCCGTCCCCTACCTCTACGTCGACTATGACCCTTACCTCTCCCCCTATGTAATTTCCTTATAGCAGTTGTTGGCTTTAATATTTTTGAATTAATTCCTCACTATATGCATAGAAATGAGTGGATGAATATTTGTAATATTGGGCATGTTTAACCCTCACGATAAGGATTAAAATTAGAGAACTTTTTTCTATAGATATTGTATAGCCTCTCGAAGATAGATATGGACGTCAACATATCATTTCATAAGTCTACATTACATATCATACTTTCATGTATTAGATTGGCAAACCTCACTCTTTGGCAGAAATTTGTTATGACCAGAAAGTTGAGGTCATGATGGCACCTATCTAGGACTAGCCTCATTAGGTAAGTCAAATCCCACACAATAAAAAATAGTCTCACTATGAAAGAAAATCCATAAATGTTAAACTTCAATTCATTCATTCAAACAATAATATTTAAATAACAATGTAAAGGTCTGAAAAAAATACATAAATCCCAAAAAATTATGTCATAATTAAAAAGAACGTCTAATAAAAAGTCTGGAATCTAAAATGCAAGAGTCTATCTCTGAACATAAATAATGACATGATAAAATAGGAAGAGGTCCAAAATCATCCCTTAACTCTAAAGTGCACTAGTACCTTAAAAATATATCTACTATAACACGAGATCAACCACCACGGCTTACACTCGAATGGGATTTACATCGAAAGGACACAGAAGAAGAAGCAAGTATGGTCTAGTTGTGCTCAATAGGTATTATAGGCCAACTGAGTAATGTATTAAACTAAATAAGTGAATGATTTTATAAGCACATTCCAATGACAATCAAAATAGTTTCAAAAGGTAGCTCTCAACGTCCTCAGTAGCAGTTCTACAATAAAATATTAAAAGAAAAACTACCCATGAATATATATATGTACATATATATATATATATATATATATATAAGATGGTGGGAAATGAAGAATGATTGAAAGTAATCACATGGATTTCTGCATACAAATTTCGAGCCTCAACACTTCTAATATAGGTCCTATGAAGGGTTTCACAACCTGTATACTTTCTAAAATATCAATCTTAATTTTAATCAACCTAATTAGCTAGTGTTCACAACCAAGGGTTTTTTAACCTGTTTCATTTTATTTTATATTAGTGTTTCTCATTGTTATAGTATATCATAAATATGTATGAATTAAATAGGGATTAAATACTCATAACCCATTAGTATAACGATGAGAATAATTCAATACAAGTGTAAATGAGCTCAGAATCAACTTAATATGTCTATAATTCATTATATTTGTCCTTGCTAGGCACCATTTAAATGAATAATCATGTAAGAGATCAATATAATAATTTAAAACCACTTACTTGTGCATTACATTAATGATACAAGCAATTAATTGATAAATAAGTCCTATAATCTCATATAAATCCCTTGCATGTGCATCAAAACATTAATAATGAAATATAATGCACAAATAAGGACAATAAATATCACGTAAAGCCTCACATAGACATTAGTACAATATTATATCTTAAGTCAACAACAATATACCAAAAATTCCCTAAGAAGGCATATGATAATAATAATAATCGCAAAAATAGAACTTCCATGTCTAGTTCCCCATCCCATAGAATTCTTTATGTGAATGGTACACAATCCAACCCAGTTTGAAGAATGTTAAGTTATAACCTATCTTGAAAAGCATAAAATACAAACCTAGACAAACCTTTCTATTATCAACGCTCTCAGAATGAGATAAATCAATCAAAAACATAATTACACACAAAAGTGAAGCTAGTTATACTTATATGGCAATATTCATAAGTGGTTCAAAAATAATTTGTAAATGCGGTTCAAAATCATAATGAAAAGATTCAAGAATTTTATTTTAGATACATGTTGTCCATATCTATGGTAGTATACAGCTGAATACCCATACAAAAAGAGTTGAAATCGTTTCTCCAATCAATAAAATATCAATCTAAGAATTTCCTAGAAAAATCCTTATATTATTGATTGAAAATAAGATTAAAATGCATTTTTGAAGTTATAAGCAATAGGAATTAATGGAAATAAGAGTCCAGAGCATAACCAAGCCCGAATGATGAAGAAAACCCAAGAATTTGTACTTTCACAAAGCTCTCAATTTAAAAAATAGTGAAAATAAAGAAATATGTAGTATTTATATTGTTTTTTTAATAATACCTTGTGAATGTGTCAGTCCTCTGCATTTGCGAGGGTCAACAACAACCAAGCCAATTAGATTGTCCTCCGTGTTCATGGTAAACCCTTTACATTTCCTATACTAATGATTTGGAGGACTCACATTTATGATGGTCCATTCACGTTCTTGAATAGGCAAACCCAACCCGATCCCTAATTACTCTATTCATTTGTGGGCACTACCTTATTATCGCAATAAAGGAAATATTCCTTAACCATGTTTGCAGAAACATGTTCTCTATATCAATAGGAGTCTAAACTAAATACCCATACAAAACATGTTGAAATTGATGAAAAATCAATTTATTAGTTTACCGTGAAAATCCTAGAATTCTAGTTTAAAGACAAGATTAAAAGGTGTTTTTGATGTTATAATTAAAAAAAATTCATGCAATTAACAGTTTAGATCTTACCCAAGTATAAATGATGAAAAAATCCATAAAAAATACCCTCTCTTAAAACTCCCATGTCAAAATTGGTGAAAATTATGTGAAATGGAGTATTTATAATATTCCGTTAACAGTACATCACAATGTGATCACCCTTTGAGTTTCTGACTAGAACAAATTAATTTTCCTTCGCATTCACAGTCACCCCTTCATATTTTCAAAGTCAAATAACATGTAGCACCCACATTTTTTATGGTTCAGTCACATTCGCAAAGAGGTAAAACCCAACCCGATCCTGGATTACTCTTTGCAATTGCATCGATCTCCTGATGGTTGCTTTAAAAGTTATTTTTCTTCTCCATTTACCCAGAGAACGACCCATGTTCATACCGATGTAATGGTGCGCCAGAAAATTAATTGTGCACTAGTGAAACTACAATATCAAAGTTTATAAGTAGACCCTCATGATTCGTTCAGGACCCCATAGAATTTAAACTAAACATTCTACTAGACTTTTTTAAAATTATGGACTCAATGTAACCATAAAATTTTTGCGAAGAGATAGTTTATAAAAATTTAGTCCCAAGACCCCTTATAGGCCTATTTTGCTTATTTTTGTCGAAATGGTCAAAAGGAAAAACAAAGGATCCAAGACTGAACTAACCATTCTATTAACCTAAAATTGACCTATCATATCTAATGGGACTATCCAAATAATCATATGTGGTTTGAAAAACAAATGGTCGACTTAAGTCAAACTCATGACTTTTAAAGACTATAGTCTCAAACTCTCCCAAATCACACCAAAATGCATTAGGGACCAGCCAATTGACCTCGCAACTTACAAATAGCATGTAACAACTTCGAGAATAGGAAAAGTTATCAAAATATATAAAAAGGAAAATTCAAAACTAAAGTCGTAACAAGGTCATAAGTATATTATCTTTTTCAGAAAAATCCACAATTTAGCAATTGAAAACATACACTTGAGTCAGTATCTCTAGGCCAATACAATCTTTAAATAAAATGTATTTGACAGTAGTTGTATTTGCTAGGAATTTCAATTTAACCTTTTTCTAGAACATAATTTTTGCAACTAGGAGACAATACTGGACAACGGCTAAAAACCTAGTTAGCACATTTTATAATATACCTAAGTTAAGTAATTTGTACAAAATCCAAATCTGAAAAGGACATAAAGTAACTAACAAAATTCTCCATCTTATTAAAATTATTTGTACAAATCAAAATACAACAAAACACGAAGAATAAACAAATACCAAGTTTCTATAATTGTAGTCTAGGAAGCAGTAACAGGGGTAGTAGCTTCTAAGAGAAGAAAAAGGATGCTGGACCCTTTTTGATGCAAACGAGCAGGCTAGACATGAGCATATGCAAATAGCTGTTAGTCGCTTCTATTAATTGGATAGAAATAGCGAAAAACCGTTACACTAAATATGCTTCCAATTATACATGTGACATAAAATGGAAATAATGTTTTGATATATGAACTTGGAGAGGCTAAAGTAGTGTGTAAAAAGATCAATGATAACTATAACTGAGCGAATATAATACATATCAAAATTGCTTAAAAGGAAAGTGCAATATCAAAGATCCCATGACACCAAACAAAGCATGTTAACTTGTAGACTACTCAGGAAAAGAAACCCTTATTTTCATAATAACGAATGAAACCTATGTTGAACTTACAATTCATAACAAGAGGGGTCACGAAAAGATGAAGCTATACACCAATAATACCTTATAATTCATTTTAAGGCAAATTAACATAACTGAAAGGGCATTAAGGGAGGATCACATGACTTATACATTATCTATGATAGGATGCTTATGCTAACATCAGTTATTAAAGTCCTTGTACACACGTTAACCATATTTGTATCTATATCAGTAGAAAAAAGTAATTGTTAGACATAACAAAATTTTCCACTTGTCAAAAGATTTGCATTGCATCAAATATCAAAAGAAACAAAAGAAAAATTATTCACATTCTTATTTCGCTAAATCGTAAGTGGTACTTAATACATGTAGGGGGCAAAGAATTGAATAAGCTACACACATACACATATTTACATAGAACACGTTGAACAAAGAAAAGTAGGAACAAATGGAATGGCAGGAGTTTTATATGATTCACATATTTAGAAGGCTAAACAACCACATGAAAAAGGATGATCAAAGATCAAGATAAGGTAACATGGCCAAATTTTGATTAAGAAAAAACAATAGCATCAATACAGGATAGGAAATCACTCTTACATTTATTTATGAAACCATACCACGTACTTTTTGAAAATTAACCTAAAATAATAAAAGTATAAAGGTTCACCTCTCCTTGGGTAGCACACTGAGGCCTTGGCATTAATGATTCTGGCTTGAAATTAAGCTTCAAAACTAAATATGGAACCAAGAGAACTCAAAAGTAATTAGAAACATGAGAGTGTAGAGAAATGGATAGTGTGTAGTATGAACCATGTTTTGTAACTTGTGATATTTCTTCTCTCTTTACCTAAACTCACAACTTGTCCATTTCAAAAGTCATTTATTATAAATATTCCCTAGTTTCTTGAGTGTTCAAGTCCAGTGCTTGTAGGATGAAAATGCCTCTATTTATAGGCAAAATCCATACTTGAAAGTCTAAATTTGAAACAAGAATTTTGTGAAAAGGGGATTTGAATTTTGAATTAAATCTTAGAAATGAATCTCTATTTTATACATTAAGAGTGACATTAAATTCATTGGTATTTGACTCCGTGGTGAGATTTGCAGGCTAAATGATGCTGCGACAAAGGTGACATGGGTGGAGCGGTGTTGTTATGTCGTTATTGTTTGGTTTAAAGATAGAGAAGAGACAAGAATCAGCTAATACGTAGAAACTTGATGTCTATTGAAACAATCCTAAATCTCTCAATCAGAACTGAATCAACTTGCAAAGGTAGGTTTGAGGATCCAATATCCCATCCTAGACATCAGATTAACAAGTATATTATTATCAGGATGCCCAAAATATAAGGAGAATAATAAATCCAAATAGAAAAAATGATAGCAAACGTTTCCTAACCTACTAGATCCTTTGTATAAAATAAGCTAAGAAGTAAATTTATTCATGACATATCTAATCAGTCTAAATAGGATTTAAAGAACTATCAAGATCATTCACATATATTTTTATGAACTATTAAAGCTATCAGTGTGACTGACCTGACAAGTACCACGTGAATTTTGTAGATTTCTTTTAGTTTTGAATCAGCTTGCAATAGGTCCTCGAATTAATATAAGTTCTTTGACCACATAATGGCAATCCATCTTGAAAACAGAGCATTGCTTAGAATTCTAAAGTTTCCCTCTCATAGTAGAATGTGAACACAAATTTATTTTTCTTAGCAATAATCTTATAAGAATGATGCTTCCCTTGTGCCTTATTAATAATTAATAAATAAGACCAGGTTAAAGGTAACAACTTTTGGCTCATTTGGTGAAAGGCGTACTACGTAAAAAATGTTATTGATTTCTTTAGTCCCTTACATTGGATAGGTTTAATAAGATTCTAACAAGAATATTTTTATTTTTTTCTTTCAACCTTCCACACCAAGAAGGGTTAAAGGGATCGATCCCGAGGAATGATATAACCTCAACTAATGGCCTTGTTTCTTTCCTTTTGATTGGAATAAAATTGTACCTTCCAAGCCGTCTATTGATTAATTGGTTAAAGAGACATCTTTGATAAGACTATACCATGAAGAGTGTTGCTAAAGACTTCTTTGATTTCTATCTAGTCGAATGGGTCAGAGAAACTTTTCAATCAAAACCCCCTAAAATATAAATTTTTGGGTCTTTCCACATACATCTCACATTATTCAATGTGTCCTACTGAATCACTGATTCACAAATGCTCCATAATCATATTGGATGAAATATTTTTGAGTAGATCGTAATGCTACTTGATCGGTTGAAGAGGAGAACCCACTATTTTTCCTTTCCATTATACACCTCTATGATTTACATTGCATATTCCTTTAATGTGTTCCCATATATATGTGGATTCTTTTCTTCTTTATAGATGAATGTGCAGATCAAACCCAAAAAGTTAATTCACTAGTTCAGGCTCAAATCCTTTATTTCTTAGCAGAACTGCTAGTTTGGTTGAGTCTTTGAGCTCTTTTTTCTATATAGGATAATATCTCTGAGAGAGGGGAATGCATAGAGCTTCTAAATAGGACAACTAAATTTTGTCTTTTCACTAAAAAAAACCTTTCCATACAAGATAAGTCTATTTATAAGAAAACCGAATCCTTTCTTACCTTTTTCCTCGAGTGGAAAAAGAAAGAGAGTCTTATGGAGGGAATGGAACTATGAAAAATTAGTCCTATGAAAAAAGCACTGCCAACCATTGCCAGAAATAATAGTTTTCTTATCAGTATGACCATCATTACTAAAAACAAACCATTACAAAAGGAATATGGATAGCAATCTTTTTTGAACTCATTGTCATAGAAACATCTATGAAAAAAAATTAATGGGGGAAAATTACTAAAACATTGCTTATTAATTCCCACCACAATTTTTTACAAATTATCACCAAAAGAACATTTTTTTCTTTATCAATAGAACATATAAAAAAACCTATATTTTTCTTATCTATATAAAACCCATTTCTCAATTGAATATCTCCGTACAAATTGAAATATAGCTATAGATAAATTTAATTTTGGGGTGAATTTGTATCTCTAATTGCTTAGGGATGTTTTTTTTTGTTGTATAACTTTCTCACCAATATGAATAGTGTTATAAAGTAGCAATTTTGTGAGTAGATTCTCTGAAATCTTTCGTGGTTGGAGGAACTATTTAACTAGTTAGTTAGTCAGATTGGTCTCTACTTTAAACATAAAGTGGAAATAAAGTAATGATCAAGCAGACATTGCTAGTGAGCTTTAGATTTGTTGTAATTCCCGTTGTTATTGTTCGGTTTCCATAAGAGTGGATCAAAACTCATCATATGGCTTGTTGTTACCTGTGAATTAACCACCACTAAAGAGTATAAGGAAAAGTTAACAAAGATTAATACTCTAACGAGTCAGTATTTCAGGAATTTCTAGCATTGCTATTTCAAAAATCTTTGTTGTTTTACAGCTAACTTAGTCGAAGTTAGGGATCTTAAGGTTAGTGATTTATTCTAATTGATGATTTTCACCTAACTTTTTTCTATTTTAATTTTGGACTTTTCTCTCTACACAAGATAGGTACAGGGTATGATTTCTACCTAATTTCTTTTATTTTTGTAATTTTATCAAGATTTTTTATGTTATCAGTGCAATCTGAAGGATTAGTAATAGTTTTAATGATGTCAGCTAAGATGTGAAGACTCAAATCTTCAATCATGGGAACTTCTTCTTGTTTTTTTGAAAGTAAATACGGTCATGATGATAACTTTGAAAAAATAATTCATTTTCATTTTGAATAGAAGGAGAGGGGATGTGGAATAAATTAATAGATAACAAAATGGGGCTCTAGTTGCATGTTATTGTTGCTTGGAAGATACATTGGCGCACTAGTTGTAGCTTGAGAGGGATATGAGGGACTACTAGATCATGAGAAAAAGGGTATAAGCACAACTAATAACTCTTTTGATTTGTCTATGTAATCAAGCTAGATAGTTGCATTAATAAGAACATAAATCAAGGTTAGTAGATTTTTCCGTGATAGTTTTATGTACTTGTCACATTATTTATAATACAATAATTAGAAGGAGGAAATAATGACTAATTTTAACTAGGAGTGACCAAAGTGCTTATGAAAATAGTACTATCTTTTCTTTTCTTTTTTCTACTTTAGAAGGACAGCATGATATATTATATGTGTTATGTTTTAATGAGTGATCAATTGTGTTATAACTATGAATATTTATATAGATTGTAACTCTCTGTATGTATGTGTAACTCTAAGTATCAAGGTAGCTACAATTTAAGATTGAGAAAGAGAGATATGGTGTAAGGGGGAAAAACTTAAGCATATAGTATAAGTTCCTAAAGAAAAAGTAATTGAAATGGAAAAAGAAATTGGCAAAGATGTGGAATGGAGTTAGTTAGTGCTATGCTTGTAGCGATATTCATGGAATTAAATGGAAATTAACAACTTGTTATTGTTCCCCTTCACATGATATTAGCTGATACACAAAGAAAAACCACACTATCTGTCACCCTCCATTTACACAACCCTATCTACACAAGTTACCTCTCACTCTCACCCTCTTATAATTAGATATATACATAGGGAGTGTAAGGAATGTGCTATCTCACATAAATGATGATGTTATTTTTATTTCTCTAATATAAAACTTGGGATCATAGCTTATTATTCGAATTATCTTGTATTGATCCTTTAAGAGATGATTATTCTCTTTAAGATGACTTGGATAATATTCTCACCTTTTGATCTAGAAAAATTCATTTCCTTAATATGACATGAGGGGGTACGAATAGTCTCGCACCAGACCTTTAAATGATGATCGAGTGATCTCTTTAGTTTAACATGAACAAACCTTACCTCTTGAACAAGTCTTTTGAGTTTAATTAAGTTCAAACTCATTATATTTATTGTTCCATAACAACATAATTATAGCGGATATTATAATAGATGTACAAAACTTAAACTCAACTATTGTAGAGAGAAAAAGGCAAAAGCTTTGTCATTTTCTTGGCTAAGTCACCGTAATAAAAGTAAATTAAATAAAAACATGCATGATAATTTTCGCCATGTTATGCCATGTATTGTATTTGTTGTGTTTGTCTATGAATATCAGTTAGTTATTTTTTAATTTTAGTGAGTAATTCAAAGTGAGAAAATGTGAAAACAACTTTTCTTTTGTGTTTTTTCAAATTCATGAAATAGTAAAAAGAGTTTATTCCAGAATTTTTAGAAATTTATTCCGAACATGTTTTGTGGAGTTCAACTATCAGAAAAAGTAAATAAAACATCATGTCAAAATGTTCACTTAATATTAATGATGAATTTTGTAAGTTTCTTAACATATATATAAAATTTAAATTTAAACTACTGAATTAACTCTCTAGACTACTTTTAATATTCATCTTCAGCTATTCAATGGAAATTTGCCTTGTGCTGATACTTGTCTTGGATATTACAAGAATTACTTATAAAACCCAAGCAGTGATCCTCTATTCTCAAATGGTGAAATTCATTTTCTACAAATTTAAGAATCCGTTTAGCATGAAATTAACTATACTTTCCATATACGCATATTGTATTTTTCAATTGTCAATGTTGCTTCCACTTTTTTCCAGCACTAAATAAGGTAGATAGGTGAGGGGTTTTATTTTGTCCAATTGTATAGTTTGGATCATGTATTAGTAGTAATAAGACCATAGAAAATGTAGGGTTTCTATTCAGATTAACGACGTCCCGTAATGCAGACACAAGTGACGCTTATGGTTCTTAAATATTACAAATTTATCAGTACATGACAGTAATAACAGTAGTCAGGAGGTGTATGAATCAAAATAATCAATACAAACAAAGCTTCTAGTAGATCAATTCAGGCAACTAACAAAATTCACCACCCAAGACCAAGAATATAAAAGCCAAAGAAATAAACTATAAACATGATGAGCAAATAAAATAGGAATAAAGAAGTGTGATTGAATATGGTAGAATCCAGTACCTACGTTATAGTAATCTATTACAACCTAGTATGGGTAGATCACCCCTAAATTTTCTCGAAGAGACACCGATCAAATATAAGATTCTCAATGCACAAAATTTCCTTTGCTTATATCATATGTATATTTTTATTGTTCATAGTAATTAGAGCTCTCTAATAATTTTCTGTTCACAATATAACAATAATACAAAGTGATAGCCAGCTAATTCTGAGGATCATTGTGATTATCAACCTACTGTAGATGTTATCTTTAATTCGTGCTTGAGACTAGTGATGTTTGAATTAGTATAATTGTTAGAGTTTTTTCCCTGATTTTCCTATCAAATTTAAGTTTTACTTTTTCTTGTAAGGAAAATAAAAGTAAACATAAATACTTTTACTTTTTCTAAAAGATAAATACAAAACTTTTCCATATTTAGCTAACCTCTTTCTTGAAGAAAAAGTTTTGAATCTCTATAAATTAGAGTCAGCTCTTCTCATACCTTAACAAAGTAGCATCTACAATGTAGTCATTAAAGTTTCTTTGTTTAGGGGAATATTTTTTCCAATAGGTGTAATATTTTTTGATATTAGGTTTTAAAAATATGTAGGCTGATTGGCCAAAATGTATAGTAATTAAATGTTTTTTAGTATTGTTTCTTTGTCGTCTGATTTATTCTCTCAAGGTTTTCAAACATTAAGCTTCAGCATGACACCCTCTAACTTTTAAACGCAATAAGAGGTATCATAGCATACGGTTCAAAGATCCAGTGGTTTGTTGAAACAAGATTGAAAATAAGTTCATGCCGGTTCAAATCGATTTGCAACCAATTTGATGAGAATGAGGATTTTTGTTGAACTATATGTGGAGAACAAGTTTTAGCATTATTTTTAACATTCCTATTGCTGCATCTTTAAAAATAGAAATAAAATATTACTTTTAAACTAATTTTTAACCATGATATTTTAAACCATATTTTTAAGAATGACAAGTAGAAATTTTAAAGATTATATCAAGAATGAAGTTCTTGTATGTGATATGAAGAAAGCGGATCACGTGAAGAAAATCAAGCCAAAATGTGGATATTTATTAGGGGTTTTGCCCCAATTTTCTTACCAAAATTAAGTTTTACTTTTCTTGTTCGGAAAATAAAAGTAATCATAAATACTTTTACATTTCATAAAAGAAAAATATATTTTTTTTATATTTGGCTAACCTCTTTCTTGGAGGAAAGGTTTGGAAACTCTATAAATAAAAGACCTCTCTTCTCATACCTTAACACAGTAGCATCCACAATGTAGTCATTAAACAGCCTTGTTATGCATGTAAGTGATCCTTTTTTAATATTTTAATTTCTTCAAAAGTAAAGTTCTGGATATTCAACTAACCAGTTTCAAAAAAAAAAACAATTTTGGATATTTTCAATATCATGTTTGAGCTAATCAATTCATGTGTCTGTACCAAATATGTTTGTTGTTTTTTAAGGGTCAAGGGTCATTGACACATTAAACTTGTTTGAATGAAAATATGTCACAATTTAATATAATTTCTCATGGCATAAGTTATTCCATTTTTTTAACCTTCTTGATATTTCTAGTCCATTTATAATATTCACTTGGTGCATTTTATGATTGTCTTAAACAATGCAGATGAAACCATAGTTTGAACTTTTATACAGTAAAAGATGAAGAATTATTAAGATCTCAACCTGTCAAAGTCCACAACTTGGGTATGTAAATGTACATAACGACTAGCTATTGAAAATGGTCATTGATATGCAGTTTTTGTTCTGTTTCTTTATCTGTACAAACAATACAGATTGAATATTGCATATTCTCTATAGAAAAATTTCTTGAACTAGTTCAAAGATTAGTTTCTTTTGATACTCTTCAGCATCTTTATTCCACTGAATAGCCTTGTTCAAAACCATTCATTTCATTGCTAGTAAAAGTAAGTTCCAGATTTAAATGTTCCTTGTGATTCTATTTTCTCTCATTTCATGTGTTGTAGACTTCTCCTTGATGCAAACTTTCCTACATTAAGAGTCCCCCAAAAATATTTGTAGGTATGTTTTGCTTTTTATTTTGCAAATGTTTTGACCTTACACCTCTATAATCATTCATAAGTTGTTAGTTATGATAGAAAAGAAAGATAGGTAATTTGAATAAACATAGGACGTTCACTATTTAAAGTAATATGTATACAAATATGATTTTTCAAAGTTGCTAAATGTAAGTTTTTGTATCTTGAAAAGGTATCATTAAGTTTGCAATATCAAAAACCTAATAATTTTGGGTTTTTGTAGATCAATTTTGGAATTACTGGTGTTATATAATCAATCGAGATTTTACCTAACTGTTCTAAAATTAACATCATTGAAATGATGTTTTGTATTGAACTTTTAAGCTATGGGATGACTAATGAAATCAATAATTTGTTTTTGTTTGTTCAACGTAATGTACTTGGTTTTTATATGTAGGAGCTATTATAAGTTTGCAATCTCAAAAATCTCATAAGTTTGTGTTATTAATCTTCACTTCACAAAATATTTTTAGAATTTCTTCTTTATTTTGGGTTGCTTATTGCCAAAATGATTTATTTATTGACATCATATTTTGGCTTAGCATGAACCATTATTTTGGTGAACCAAAATTATGTAGAATGAATTTGTTTAATGGTGTTTCCAAAATATTTATTATTAAAGACATCATCATAGTGTTAGACTCTTACTCAGATAAAATTGGTAGCTTATAGGGAATGAAACTATAATATTTTTAATATTTTAAATTTAAAGATTAGCATTAGATTACTTTTGGTAAATCTATAAGGTGTATGGTATCTTATTTTAATAGGGCTTTCTATTACTTCTATTAGAATTTTGGAGGTTTCTCATTTAGCATATCCTACATGACATAACTATATGAAAGTAAACTAATTTATTTAGAACGTATGATAAGTCAATCTCTACCTCATCTTCAACTTTTGTTTGTAGAAATAAAAATATACCTATATTAAGTTATTATTGTATTAGAGTGAAGTGTTCTTAGTACGGATTGCTTCTGTCTGTTAAACTTATTAAAATTTTTATTTGAGTTTTTTTCCTACCCATTTAATATTGTTTGGAAAGTTCATATTTTTACTATGCATGAATGATAATTTTTGTGATTTCATTGTGTTATGTAGGATTTTAATTGATAGTGAAGATAAAGGTTGGATGAATTGTTTAATATGGTCCAATGAGTTCAAGAATGGAGTGAATTATTTTTTCAAAAAGACATTTGAATGATCTTCTTAAGGAAATTAGTATTATGTCCTTATAGAAACTGGAAGAATCACTATTAGCATTATAGATTAGTAGGGGAGGATCACTTGCATTCTAAAGGGTTTGTTGATGGTACAACAAATAGACTTTTCTTAGAGAAAGCGCTTCCTCGAGAAGAACACATCATCTAATCAATAAAGATGAAGGTTCTAATATGCATTATGATATTGATGGACGACATCATGATACATTCAGAAATATGGATACTGAATTAGGCCATGGGTAAGGAGTTGGAGAGAGATTACCTAATGATGTAATAATTTTTTTAAATTATTGGAGGAAGGATGTCAACAATATTTCTCGGGGTGTGAGAATTTTTGTAAGTTGAGTTTCACCATTCAGTTGTTCTTGTTCAAATAATTGCATGAGTTGAGTAATGTAACATTTTTAGACCTTTTAGTCTTAATAAAAGAAGCATTTCCCTTTGTTTAGATGCCAAATTCTTTCAATGAGGAGAAAAATGTGAAAAGACTTTTCGGTCTTGATGATGAAAAATATATGCATGTGCTAATGATTGAATGTTATTCTTGAAGGACAATAAGAAAGTGATGAATTGCTCTGTATTTAGGACTTCTAGATGGAAGAGTATTGGTGATGCCTCAATCAATGGATGCTCTAAAATTCTTGCAAAGGTTTAAAGATACTTTCCCTTAAAATCTAGGCTTCAGAGAATTTTCATGTGTCCTGAAAAAGTTGGTAAAATGAAATGGCATGCTAATGACAAACCAAATGATGTAAATTTTAGTCATGTCACTGATTTGCAAGAATTGATGGGTTTTGGTCATGTGTATCCAAACTTCTCTAGAGATCCTGGTAATGTCAGGTTAGGTCTCTCAAGTTATGGTTTTAATTTATTTCGAACTATTAGTATTTCTCAAAGAACATGGCCTGTTATGCTGATGAAATATAATTTATCACCATGGATTGGCATGAAGCCAGAGTATCTTATGTTTTTAATGATCATTCCAGGCCAATTTTCTATTTGGAAATGATATAAATATGTATTTGCAACAACTAATTGATCAGTAAAATGAACTATGGGAACCTGGAATTGATACTTATGATGCTAAAATCAAACAAACATTCCAAATGCGTGCAACCTTAATGTGGTCAATTAGTGATTTTTTTGCATTAGCAATACTTTACGGATAGAGAACTATATGAAAAATGGCCTTCCCTACTTGTAATTATAATACATGCCCTCAACATCTCAAACATAATCATAAGATGTGTAATTGGGTCATCGGTGATTTTTGCCTCATAATCACCCATTGAAAAAGAAAAGTCATTTGATGTTAAGATGGAACATAAACTAGAACCAACTCCATTCTCGGGTATAGAAGTGCTTAAAGAGCTGTGTTAATTAAACAATGTTTTTAAAAGGGCAAACAAAGGTCTAGAGATAATAACGGTCCTTAGAAGAAAAGATCAATTTTTTTGAATTACCATACTGGCCACATTACAAACTGAGGCACAATCTTGATCAAATGTGCATAGAAAAGAATATATGAGATAGTAGGCTTGGGACTCTATTGGATTTAGATGGAAAGTCAAAGGATTATGTAAATTCTCGATATGACTTACAAGAAATGGGAATACGGGAGGAGCTACAACTAGTAGATGATAGTAATGGAAATGTAAGTTTTGATCAATCTTCTTTCTTTATGAAATCGGAACATAAATGATTATTTTGCAACATCTTGAAAATTTTCAAATTACATAAAGGGTATGCTACAAATATACCAGATTGTGTGTATATAAAGAAGATAAAGATATCGGGGTATAACAGTCCTGATGCTCATTTTATAATGCCTCACTTGCTATAGGTTGAGGTAAGAAAAGTACAACATAAGAATGTTTCATTGACATTGATTATGTTAGTCATTGTTTTTAGAGAAACATGTAGTAGGTAAAGATCTTACCCGACCCCGGGCTTTGTCGTAATGGGCATCCTATATCCAACCATGACAAGGGATCGCCCCCCGTTAACTAAACTAACCACCTATATCCAACCTTAGATGGGCTGGATTTTTAACATATAACAAGATAGCATTATTGTTTTCATTAAGACTCTAGGATAGGGTCACAACCGTAACCGACCCAATCGTGTTCAGCCATACCGCAACAACCACACAACCATACCAAAAAAACCATAAACCATAAACCAAAAGGTAATACCCAAAACATAATATGATTAATCTCAAAATGTAATAAGACAAAATAGTGAGAAATCATGTTCAATGATGCCAGACTGAATATCAATACCAATGCCAAGGACAACACTAATACTGATCCTGCCAATACCAACCCCCCAGAAGTTCCACAAATCTTCTATCCAAAAAAGTAAACAAATCAGGTTGGGACATGCCCACAACCATGGAAAAAACCAATATCAAAATAAAATAAAAGTATTTACATAAATTTGTAACATGAAATGATGTATTTTGAAAGCATAGAAGATCACCACTTCACTCCAAATGCTGATAACGAATCTGCGTGCTAAACAGGAGGAGTAGAATGATTGTTTCTTGCATATCATAGGTATACAACTGCCGGTAGACTAGGTTAATGAATGACCGCTAGCATGAATATTAGGATAAGAATAAAATAGTGTCAGTCATAAAATCAAGTAAAACCATCCATAATCTATACAACCATATATATATATAAGTGTGAGGAAAGGAAAATGAGTTTAGCATGCACTTAAGACCTTTACCTGATTTGTGTAGCTTTGAGTCCTAACTACCCACGGACCATATAGGTTCAGCTCTGCCTGCTGAAAGGGCCCCAGTGCATGTAGCTAAATGACTAGGGAATAGCCCATGGGATGACTAGTACATCCCTCCAATGCATAACGCAAAAATCATTTGTGGTCTTTGAAGACCTCTCATATCGACAAATATGAGTTTCCGATTTAGGTCCCCTCGGGATAGCTACCTTCAAAGGCTTAGCTCAACTCCCCTCAATTAATTCCCTATAAAAACCATGTCCAAAAAATCCATTTACCATTTATTAATCAATTTCAATATTTGTGGTATCATCATACCACCCCATTACTTGCAAATAATATCCATAGCCAAACCCTTTAGGTTAGGGGACCTCGGGTGCCCTTCCTTTTTCCATATAAAATCCACTTGGGAAACTTCCATATTTACCACAAGCATAACAATTTAGCCTTTATCCTTTTCAAACCATTTAAACAATGCATAATTCCTTTATCAAGTTTAAAACATGCAAGAGTTCGATTAAGAGAATTCAACGCAATAAACATATCTTCATAAGAATTTTATCAAATATCTTGGGGGCATAACATAACCAAAAAACAAATTCCAAAGATCATTAAAGCATTATCATTCAGTTCAATCGTCCAAAACCACCAATAATGCATATAAAAGCATAATTAAAACCATAGAAAATCATAACTAAGGATTTAATATCAACCCCCCCTACCCAAATAATAGTTTAAAACCATAATTATAAAATAGTAAATTAATGAAATCAATCAAATAAACCATGCCTATAGTTGAAATTACAATGATGGAAGCGAATAATTCTTATAAAAAGAATTGATGGAAAGAAATCACTAAAGCAAGCCCCAAACCAATTCATAAGATGAAACCCTAGCCTTCTTTCCCCAAAAGCTCTTGAGAGAATTATAAGATATTTTGGAATAGTTTCTAAGTTTTAATTAATAGCATAATAATGTAAATAACCTCCTAAGCGTATTAGAAGTCGTGGGTCCTAGTAAGGATAAGTATGAAAATATCCAGAATACCCCCACTTAAATCTCTTACAAACCCATCACAGCGATTTAATTGATCCATACGAGTCATACCTTCGATATGATCTGCATACACCACTCGTTTCCAAGCCTCAATCCTTTGATAAAATACTTTCCAGTAAATAACTCATCCAACCAACTTATACCCATAACATACAATCCGTAACCGTAACCCGTATCCCTGGCACAATGTAATACAAGGAAGATCAAACACTGCCCACCATACGAGTCCCTGATACGCCTTGTATCAATGCTTATGACTCATACCCATAAGTCGTAAATATTCCAGTGACAAAAACTATCCCACAAACTAATTTTGGTTAGCATACGACAAGATCATACCACTCGTACCCAAACATATGGATCGTACACATAAGTTGTATTGTGTTCGGAGAATGGATTTTCAAGAAATTTTCTAAGGTTCAAAGCCCAGGATGTTTAAGTCTCCCCCACTAGGAAAATTCATCCCCTAATGATGGACAAGGTTAGCGTAACCATACACAGAGTCATTTGCATTAACGACATCCCTTTAACAAAGTTAGAAAATGATGATAGGCGTATTTACACGCCTAAAGCGCTATAATTTACACATATTTTAGCTATGTTTTGAGGACAAAATATATAATTCATGCACTTTTAGTCCTTTTTCCTGTAAGTGAGCTAACAAAAGTGATTAGTAAGTTTTCAGGTATAAATGATGAAGATTTCAGCATTTTATGGATAACTTGACGCCAAAGAAAGCTTCACGAAAGAAGGAAACCAAAGCTTGGACGCCTAAGGACTAAAAGTGGCCCATGGAAAACCTGCTCCGGGCAAAAACAACATTTTCCAAGACTTTGGGGATCAGCAGTAACCTATAAGGATTAGGATAATGATGCAGTAATTTATTAGGATTAGGATAAGTACGCAGTAGCCTTATAGGAATAGGATATGGGTATTATAAATACCCTATTTTGCTGCAGTTTTTAGCACACATCATTATTCTCGACATTCTACTTCTAATTCATTCCTCTACTATCCGAACAATTTTAATTCTAATCTTTTTATTCAACACTTTCAATTCTTATTCTCTTCATCTATTCAATTCTTAATTTCCACAACGAGAGAAAAGCTATTCTAAAAGGAATTAATGCCTAAAGCCATACCACACCATACTACACGTGAGATCTTTATTGTGGTATAATGATAATGTCTATTGTGATTTCCATCGCACTCATGAGTAGCTAAACTTCTCTGTTGAGGTTATGGAAGCCTTATGAGATACTATCTATTACTATGAGTTTGTGAGTTCTTGACACGTATGCTGCTTATATCATTATTCTCTTCATCTTAATGCAAATTCTTGTGGTTGCAAACGCATAGAATACGCCAGTATAGCATTAACTTGTTCGAAAGAAAAGTTATATGTCTGGAAAAGAGATAATGTCAAGGTAATAGGGCACTAACCCTTGTTAAAAAGTTAGTGCCGTAACTGGATTAACCTCTTGGAGAATTTGTACCATTAGATACGCTTTAAGCTCGAAAGAGTTAAAGTGAAATAGTCCTTGTTAGGTCAAAAGACGCTTGGATTTACCATAGAATACAATTCTCTGTAAGCACATGCATGTCTGAATTCTGCATAACTCATAGCCAATAGAGACGTATAACTCATAAGGTGGACATAACCCCAACTCTCAATTCTCATTGGTTAAACATCTTACCAAACACTCTTTCTGTTTACTTTGCTATTTCTATTTTTACTTTACTATTTTGTTTACATTATTTGCACATTAAAATCCCCCCTTTTATGAGACTTGCACCAAAAGTCTAATAATGTTTGCTTACTTATTGACCGGCTATTCCCTGTTGGATCGATACCCAAACCAGTTGGGTTCTATATTTGACAGCGACCTCTTACACTCTTACGAGAGCTGTAGTTTGAGCGTTATCAAATTTTGGCGCCGTTGCCGGGGAATAAGGTTGTCAACTAAGTTTGTGATAGTTACTAGACCCTTTGGTCAAAGATTCTCGTACTTTACTTTTAGTTTTTGTTTTTGTTTTCTGCAGGTTTTTATCTAGTGCATGCCCCATACTCGAAGTTCTTGTAAACCATTATTACCTTGCAATCCTGAACCACATCGTATTGGCAGAATGGAGGCTCAACAGGAAATTGAAAGAAGGGCTGCTCAACAGGAACAGACTAGACTAGCTGCTCTAGCCACCGCTCAAGTGCATCAACAGAATATTGATAATCCTAGGCGAGCAACAAATCCTGACGATGAGGATCTAGGTGATGATGATTTACTAAACCCAAGGCGTGATGTGGAGATAGCAACACCTGCTAACAGAAGAGATCGTCAATCTAGGTTCAGGCATGAACGCCGACCCGTGCAACCAACATTCAACGATGATGATGATGATCTCGATGGAGCCAGAGCCACTGGAGCCATTATTCCTCTGCCATTGGCACTCGAAACCAAGTTCAACATCACAAGCACCATGATTCAGTTATTGCAACTCAAGGGATTATTTGGTGGACTAGCAGGCGATGATCCGAATATGCATCTGATCAACTTTATTTCTACATGCAAGTCATTCGACAATCCTGGAGTTGGACAGAATGCAATTCGGTTGCGCCTATTTCCATTGTCTCTATCTGGGGAGGCAACTCTATGGTTGAATGGGCTGACTCTTGATTCTAGTACTAATTGGAGGCAATTGAAAAACGCTTTCCTAGAAAGATTCTTTCCACCATCCAAGAGAGCACAGTTGAGAGATGAAATCAACAATTTTCGACAGCTTCCAACCGAAGCTCTCCACGAAACATGGGAGAGGTTCAAGATGAAGCTTATGAGGTGCCCAAATCACCATATGACCAATGTCCACTTGATGGAGATATTATACAGATCTTTGAATTTGGTGACTAAGCCAGTAGTTGATAATGCTGTAGGAGGATCATTTATGGACCTCACCTTTTTTCAAGCAAGTGATGTGCTACATCGGATGATGAAGCAAAGTAGGGCGTGGCATACCAGATATTCTGAGGTAGCAAGCCCCACTTTTTCTATAGGCATGAATGCAAAACAAAGGAGAACAGAAAAAGAACGTGATCAAGATATGGCGCACATAAAAACACAAGTGGATCTTCTTACAAAGCATCTATTATCAGGGAAGACCGAAAAAGTCAAAGTTGTTGCCTCAAAAGGAAGAGAGGAATCTAATTTTGAAGAAGAAGCCAACTACTTGAATAATTAGGGGGGTTTTCGAGGCAATGCCCAAGGAAACAAAGGTCGAAACTATTATGATAATTCTGGAAACAAGGACCAGGATAAAGGTAGTTGGAAGAACAAGACTGACAGGAGTGGCGTGTATATTCCTCCTGGACGACGAGAGGCCACTGCATCTGGTTCGGGAAATATGTCAATGGAAGATATGATGGCTAAGCTGTTGAAAGGAGTGGAAGCAACCAGCACGGGAGTAACTGAGGTAATAAATGACTTGGCCTTAATGAAGCAATTGGTTGACTCACATTCCACTTCAATAAGACAGCTGGAACAACAATTGAGTCAAATTTTAGCCACATTAAATCAAAGAAAAGCTTGCACTTTACCGAGCGACACAGTGCAAAACCCAAGAAACGATGGAACATGCATGGCTGTTACTACCAGAAGTGGTAAGGTGCTACAAAATTCATCCCAAAGCAAGCAAGTGGCCGAAGATATCGTAGGAGATGACACCGTCGAAACTAATGACGACGTTCATGACGTCACCCCCCAACGTCCGCAGCCTGAAAAGATCTCCAAACCTAAGCATGATAAAAAGAAAGTCATGGAGAAAACAATTCCCTTTCCACCACCACCTTTTCCGCAAAGATTAAAGAAGAGAGTGGATGATACAAGGTTCAATAAATTCATGACGATGTTAAAACAGCTGACCATTAATGTTTCGTTGGTAGAGGCGCTGGAGCAGATGCCTGGGTATGCCAAATTCATGAAGGACCTTTTAACAAAGAAGCATGCAGTAAGCTATGAGCCGGCAGATAATATTCATCATTGCAGTGCAATTGCCACAAGGTCCTTAATACAGAAAAATGCAGACCCTGGTGATTTCACTATTCCGTGCACGGTTGGATCTATGAATTTTGCTAAGGCATTGTGCGATTTGGGAGCAAGCATCAATTTGATGCCACTACCCGTCTACAGAAAGTTGGGGGTGGGCAACCCTACACCAACCAATATGCGGCTCGTGATGGTAGATAGGTCGGTAAAACGACCTGTTGGTATCTTAAATGATGTGTTGGTGAAGGTTTCCACCTTCATATTTCCTGCACACTTTGTTATTTTGGATTGCGAGGTGGATTCTGAAGTTCCCATAATCTTGGGATGCCCTTTCCTTGCAACTGGAAGTGTGCTTATTGCCTTAAGAGCTAATGAGCTTTTATTTCGGTTGAATGACGAAGTGGTCCGTTTTTATGTATGCAAAGCAATGAAGTAACCTGAAGATATGGATGTGTTCTCTGTAGCTGACGTTAATTATAAGGATGACAAAGAATTATCTGTAGAGAAGCAACTTACTATTGAGTCACTATCTGAGGTGCTTTCGAATTGTGAGCATGAGGATGTTGAAGAATATGAAGAAACTATTGGTGATCTAATAGGAATAAAGTCCTATTCTCATGCCCTTAAGAAGCTGGACCCTGATCTTAAGAATCGACCCTCACCAACAGAGAAGAATTCCATTGAAGAGCCCCCAGTGCTAGAATCGAAAGAGCTCTCCAATTATCTAAGGTATGCGTTCTTGGGAAGTGGAGATACACTTCCTCTGAGTGTGGCGGATAATTTAAGTGAACAGCACATAGAGGCTCTCATCTCTGCTCTGAAGAGATACAAGAGAGCTATGGGTTGGACTATTGATGATACAATTGGTATCCCACCTAGGATATGTATGCACAAGGGCCATCTCGAAGAAGATTGCATGCCTACAAGTAAGCTTCATTGTCGTCTGAATCCATTAAGAAAAATGATCCACCATCTATCTCGATGAAGTCTAAGTAATCGAGATAGCTATGTCGTGCCGCGACAATAAATCAAGCGCTTGATGGGAGGCAACCCATTGTTTTTAATTATTTTTGTTGTTTTCCTAGGATTTTGTCGAGACACAACCAAAATTAAGGCGCCTGATGGGAGGCAACCCATCGTTCTAATTGTTTTTGTTTTTTTTGAGTAAATGTAGGTGCAAGAGGTGAAAAAGAGGAGATTGGTTTCATATTTTGATTTGGAAGTGTTGCATGTTGAAGGAGGTAAGTTAGGAATGAAGAAGCAAAAGGCTATGGGTTAGGCATTGCTTATGAAAATATTGGCAAAGAAAAAGGCACGACCTATGTAAATCTAGGCCACGAACAAGGCAAGGCCTATGCTATGGCCTAAGCTCTCGGATTCTAGAGTGCCATAGCATAGGCGCCGCCTATGCTCAGCAATGCCATATAATAGGCGCCGCCTATGCAAAAGCATTTTGTCTCTGAATCTCATATGCCATGGCATAGGCACTGCCTATTCCTAACAATGCCATGGCATAGGCACCGCCTATGCTCAACTACGCTTTACAAAAGGCACCGCCTATTCCAAGCACAGGCAAAGCAGTAGGCGCCGCCTATGGTCACTTTTGGTCTCCAAATCCGATTCTAAATGGGTCAAAACCCGACCCAATCTTGCCCTATAAATAAGAAACTTAGTCTTAGACCAAAAACACATTGCAAATCCAACCTAAGAGCCGGCTACCTCTCCAAATCCTCTCAAAAATTTTCCTTTTGCTCTTTTAACTTTCCAAGAACATCTTCCAAGGCCATCAACCAAGTAAGTACTTCTTTGTTCTTCTTTTATGTTCCGTAAGTACTACACTACTACGCCTATTATGAATTGTTACATCTTGAAGTAGTATTGATAAGTTGAATGTGACTAATTTGTTGTGATACAACTAAGTGAGGGAAAGAATACGTAAGAATGATCTTGCCTTGTTTCCAACTTGTATTTAATTTTGATGCACTGTCATACTTTTGCGAAATTGTCATGGTCAAGAACATTGCATAATCTTGTCAATAGAACTCTTACATGTTGGAATAACTTGTGTATAAAGGTGAAAACCATGGTTGACTACAAACATACGAAAAAGTGATTATTCCTAAACTTGATTCAATCTATATGGAGTAGTCTTATTCAAAGTGATGCATGAAAACATTACCAAGATTACATGATCTAGAATTGAGAAAGTATAGTTAATATGATACGAAAAGTATGACTGCACTGATTATATTGTTGGAACATAACACCTAAACGTATATCG
This sequence comes from Capsicum baccatum var. pendulum, assembly GCA_030864225.1. Lineage (NCBI taxonomy): Eukaryota > Viridiplantae > Streptophyta > Magnoliopsida > Solanales > Solanaceae > Capsicum > Capsicum baccatum. The sequence continues at coordinate 124,818,794 of CM061554.1, forward strand.
ATGAAATCTGAGTAATCGACATTGTTCACTTTACTAGTTCGTACAAACAAACTAAGTGTGGGGTGGTACCACTACTACTTGTTTATTGATTGTATCCACCGAGATGAAGCTAACATGACTATTATTTTAATCTCAGGTACAATGGCACCAAAACCAAGACAAGGGAAAGAAAAGGCTACCACTTCACAAAAAGGCCAAAAAAGGGGACGAAAGGAGCAAGGAGAATCCTCCTCGCTATAAATACCTCACCGCATGTTTGGAATTAAATGGGTCCTCGAGGATGAAGGAAAGGAGTGGTATAGGAACAATAAAGAGAAAAAATATGTTCATGTGGAGTTGATACACAAGGAGAGCCTAGCAAAGAAAGAACCCCGTATGTTGGCTAAGATAATGACATTACATCTTGATTTTATCTTCTGAGATATGGGAGAGTGGAATCTTGATTTAACACATGAATTCTATTCCAACTGGTCACCGAAAACTACAGGGAGTGAAGTAAAGATTCGGGGCCAAGTTCTGCAACTAAATGCGGAGTTCTTCAACTCCTTTCTGGGTTTGCCATCTTTTGATCCATCACCATTCAAAGAGCTATATAACAGACCTCCGTATAGGCAAATTAGACACTCATTATGCGGAACAAGATCTATGGAACGATGGAGCAGACACAAGGACACCGGTCGGCACAACACCTTCCCATATGCTTCCTTGAATAGAGAAGCTAGGATATGGCTGCGAATAGTCAACTCTTGCTTGATTCCAGGGACCCAGTACACAAAGATAACACGAGATAGAGTGTGCTTGGTGTACCCATTGATGACGAATATCCCTATGAACATTGGAGCAATTACTCGATCTACAATGCGAAAGGCCAGGCTACACAAGAGGTCCCACTTCAGCTTTGGCAATCTGTTGACCGCAATATTGAGGAAGGACGACATCGAAGAGGAACCGGCTGATCATAAACTTCCACACAACCCAAAGAAGGTTGACCTCACAAAGGTTAAAGATGCTGAATCCACACATGGCATCAACCTTACTACTGTAGACAGGCATGCTCGGGATGAGAGTTTCTTTCGCCATCTTTATGGCATGACTCGGTTTTCCATGATGAGCGGAGGTCGTGTTCCAACTGTTGCAGAGCTCCAACAGCTGGATTATGACTACCCAATGAATGAGCATGCAAGGAAAATGTGTGTAGTAGGTGTGTACTTTGAGGAACCTCTTGATGACGATGTGCCAACCGATGATGATCGTCGAATGCCAGACTCAGACGTGGAGGAGAACTCTGATGGCGACGACTCTGATGATGATTCCGACGAAGGAGGTATGACCCCAGACATAGAGGAGGAGTCCGACTAACCAGGTTCTTCTTATTTATTTTCCACTGAGGGCAGTGTGTCCCGTCTAAGTGTGTGGTGCTGGTATTTGTATGCTATACTTCCTTATCTGTATTTGCATTCATTTTTTTTTTTTTGTGTGTTTTTTAGTAGTTATTTTTTTTTTGCGTAAAATCGTTCTGATAGGCAGCATGGTATTACGACAAGAGTCTATGATAAAATCATTACTATCGAGACGTTTAGGCTCTACTAGTGACTCACTGTGTGATATCTATGTGGTTTAATTCCTTCATACGTTGGGTCAAGAGTCTATACTGCTGCCAATAAAGTCGACCATGTGCCTTGTGTGTGTGAGATGATAGTATATTCTATGTTTGTGGCTGATGCTAGAACTTGCCTGGTATGTATGTAAAGCGAAATAAAGAGTGTGAGTTTAGGAGATGATTTAGGCATTTCTTTGGCAACCTATGATTGTTTACCTTATTTTACCTACCCGGGGGCATTATCCTAGTTAACCCCTTTTGGGCCTTAAGCCTATTTTCTTTGACAACCTCATATGTAAGCCTAATCCATTTTTTTTCAAGACCATAATTTGATCCAAATTCATAAGTGCTTTAAATTGTAAAGTAATGTGACAAAATAAGAGGAAATTGGGTGAGAATAGTGCCTTAGAATGTATTGGTGCTTGAATTTGTTATGAAAAATAATTGTTATCATAAGAGGTGTGTTATGAAAAGAAAAAGGAAAAGAAAAATAAAAAGTTAATTCTGTTCAAAATTGAAAAACAAAAGAGGTGAGAAAGGGTGGTAGATTAAAAGAAAGTAGAAAGGTTGTTTGAAAGAAAGCATAAATGGCATAATGTGATGTATTAAAGCGCTTAGGAACATAGTCACTATTTCTGGCCAAAATGGTCCTACCCGTCCCTTAGCGTACATTACAACCTGTAAAGACCTATTTGATCCTAAGCTTAGCATTCTGATATTTAGTGGAGCATTACACTAAGGGCAAGCCTATGGTCATCAGTTGAAACATATGAATTCTTTGTGAGAGTGAGAGCAAGGAAAATCTTATACCCATGTTTCGAAAAATGCAATACTTGTGAGTGATTATGGGTAATATCTTATGTGAGACGCACATGGTTGATGAGTTTTGGGTAGTTTGTATGATTCTTTGTGCCTTAACTTTTGAATAGGAATTAGCCATCATCACGAGTCTATATTAGAGGTTGAATTGTTTCCAGAAGTTATCAGAAAACTACTCTTTGTAGTAGGTGTCGTGCCTGTCTTGATGAATATTTTGTGTTGTTACTGTGAAACCCTGAGTGGATGTTTAGAAGGACATGATATTTTTTTCGAGGACGAACAAAGATTTAAGTGTGGGGTGTTGATGATAGGCGTATTTACACGCCTAAAGCGCTATAATTTACCCATATTTTAGCTAAGTTTTGAGGAAAAAATTTATAATTCATGCACTTTTAGTCCTTTTTCCTGTAAGTGAGCTAACAAACGTGATCAGTAATTTTTCAGGTATAAATGATGAAGATTTCAGCATTTTATGGATAACTTGACGCCAAAGGAAGCTTCACGAAAGCAGGAAAGCAAAGCTTGCACGCCTAAGGACTAAAAGTGGCGCATGGTAAACCTGTCCCGAGCAAAAACAACATTTTCCAAGACTTTGGGGATCAGCAGTAACCTATAAGGATTAAGATAATGATGCTGTAATTTATTAGGATTAGGATAAGTACGCAGTAGCCTTATAGGAATAGGATATGGGTATTATAAATACCCTATTTTTCTGCAATTTTTAGCACACATCATTATTCTCGACATTCTACTTCTAATTCATTCCTCTACTATCCGAACAATTTTAATTCTAATCTTTTTATTCAACACTTTCAATTCTTATTCTCTTCATCTATTCAATTCTTAATTTCCACAACGAGAGAAAAGCTATTCTAAAAGGAATTCATGCCTAAATCCATACCACACCATACTACGCGTGAGATCTTTATTGTGGTATAATGATAATGTCTATTGTGACTTCCATCGCACTCATGAGTAGCTAAACTTCTCTGTTGAGGTTATGGAAGCCTTATGAGATACTATCTATTACTATGAGTTTGTGAGTTCTTGACACGTATGCTGCTTATATCATTATTCTCTTCATCTTAATGCAAATTCTTGTGGTTGCAAACGCATAGAATACGCCAGTATAGCATTAACTTGTTCGAAAGAAAAGTTATATGTCTGGAAATGAGATAATGTCAAGGTAATAGGGAACCAAACCCTGTTAAAAAGTTAGTATCGTAACTGGATTAACCTCTTGGAGAATTTGTACCATTAGATACGCTTTAATCTCGAAAGAGTTAAAGCGAAATAGTCCTTGTTAGGTCGAAAGACGCTTGGATTTACCATAGAATGCAATTCTCTATAAGCACATGCATGTCTGAATTCCGCATAACTCATAGCCAATAGAGACGTATAACTCATAAGGTGGACATAACCCCAAATCTTAATTCTCATTGGTTAAACATCTTACCAAACACTCTTTCTATTTACTTTGCTATTTCTGTTTTTCCTTTACTATTTTGTTTACATTATTTGCACATTAAAATCCCCCCTTTTACGAGACTTGCACCAAAAGTCTAATAATCTTTGCTTACTTATTGACCGGCTATTCCCTGTGGGATCGATAACCAACCCATTTGGGTTCTATAATTGACAACGACCGCTTATACTCTTACGAGAGCTATAGTTTGAGCATTATCAGAAAACAAAGAGGCAAAGATGTTAATATTTTCTTTAACAATCTCAGAAAATAGTAATGTGTTCAAGACACATACCTTTCGTACAAATCCCAGGATTAGAAAACAAATCCATATAATTGAACTTCATGCCTTTTTCTGCTTCCCAAGTAGATACTTCCACCTTATGGTTCCCCCATTGAACCTTAACCAAAGCCATATCCTTGGTCCACAACCAACATACTTGCCTAAACAATATCTCAACTGGAACCTCCACATAACACTGAGAATCTGATATACCCAATCCTTCTAAAGGAACAACCAAAGAAGGATCAACAAGATACTTACTTAACATAGAAGCATGAATTACCGGATGAACATAATTTAAGCAAGATAGCAACTTTAACTCTTAAACAACATTGCCAACTCTCTGTGAAATCACATACGGATTATTATACCGAGGACTATGTTTCCCCTTTTTGCCAAACTGCACTACAACCTTCATCAGAGACATCTTAAGGAACACCCTATCCCCTATCCCGTACCTCAAACTCCAAGTCTCTACACCTTAAATCTACAAAGGACTTTTGGCTACTTTGGGCAGCTTTAAGCCTATCTCAAATCAGCTTAACCTTCTCCATCACCTGATAAATCAAATCTAGACCAAACATGTCCACTTCTTAAAGCTCAAACCACCCAATAGGATATCTACACCTCTAACCATAAAATACCTCAAAAGGAGCCATACCATTACTAGAATTATAGCTATTGTTGTAAGCGATTTCCACAAAAAGTAGATACTCAACCCAATTGCCACCATAGTCAATCACATAGGCTTGAAGCATCTCTTATTATGTCTGAGTAGTTCTCTCTGATTGCCCATCCAACTGTGGATGAAAAATAGTACTCCGACTAACTTTAGTCCCTAACCTTTTTTTGAAACACCACTAGAAATGAGACGTAAACTATATACCACAATTAGAGATAATCTAAATAGGTAACCCATGTAGCTTCACAATCTCCTGAACATACAACCACTCATAATTCTCTGCCAAAGAGGTAGTCCGCACTGGTAAGAAATGGGCAGACTTGGTCATCTTAATCATGATGACCCAAATTGAATCATAAATATTTATGGTCGAGGAAGACCGGTATCACTTCCCATTTCTATGTGGGAAAATCAACCTCTTGATATAACCCACCATGTCTTATATGCATAAACTTAACCTATTAACATACCATATACTTAGCCAGAAAATTAGCCATATTCTTCTTAATACTATTCCACCAGTTGAACTCATTGAGATCATGATACATCTTTGTCGAGCTAGGATTACAACATAGCGCGACCCGTGCGCCTCCGCTGAAACCATTCACTACAGCCCATCGATAATAGGAAGACACAACCTTCCTTAGTAGCATAAAGTACCACCACCATCGATCTCAAACACCACTATATTCTGCCCTCCAATATCACTCTTAATTTTCATAAGGATAGGATCCAACATTTGTTTCTCATTAATCTCTACAAAAAGAGATGATTGAATCATTTCTTGCTTACACCACTTTCCATAGAGTCCATTAGAAGAACCCTAAGATTAGCCAAGTGGTGAATATCCTTCTCTAATTCCTGCTTTACTTCCACCACATTAGTCAAACTCGCATGGAAAACCTGCTAAGAGAAATAGAAACCACATTAGCCTTTCCTGGGTGTAGTAAAAAGTCATATCATAATCCTTGAGAAGTACAAGCCATCTTCTCTACCTGAGATTAAGCTTTTTCTGAGTGAACACGTACTAAAAACTATGGTAATCAGAAAAGATATCAGTGTGAACACGATACAAATGGTATCACCATATTTACAAAGAAAACACAACCACTAACAACTAAAAATCTTGAGTAGGATAATTCCTTACATGTACCTTTAACTGCCTGGAAGCATATGAAATCACCTTCCTATGGTTAATTAAAACACATTTAAGCCCTATCCGAGATGCATTACAAGAAACCACAAACCCATCACTGCCTTCTAGAAAGGTCAGGATTGTAGCCGAAGTCTACTTATCCTTCAACATCTTAAAACTCCCTTCACAACTATCAGACCATAAAAACTTAACTTTCTTCTAATTCAACTTAGTCAAAGGAGAAGTTATTGAAGAAAATCTTTCTACAAACCACCTATAATACCCGGCTAAACCCAAGAAGGTTCGGATAATGAATGAAGTCGTAGGCCTAGGCTACTTCTTCACCACATCCACCTTCTGTGGATCCACCAGGATCTCTTTACTAGAAATAATATAGTCCAAGACATTCACAGTGTTCAACTAGAACTAACACTTAGAGAACTTGGCATACAATTGTTGTTCATTTAAGGTCTGCAACACCACACAAAGATGATTAACATAATCAACCTCACTCTTCAAATAAACCAAAATATCATCATTAAATGTAATGATGAAGAGATCCAAATACTACCTGAACATTCTATTCATCAAGTCCATAAATGCTGCCGGAGCATTAGTCAACCCAAATGATATCACCAAGATCGCAAAATGCCCATATCAAGTATGAAAAACCTTCTTAGGGATATCCACTTCTATAATCTTAAGCTAATGGTACCCAGTCCAAAGATCTATCTTAGAGAAGGACTAGGCAACCTGTAATTGGTCAAAAAAGTTATCTATTTGAGAGAGAGGATACTTGTTCTTGATCGTTACCTTGTTCAACTACCTGTAGTCTATGCACATCCGAAGGGAACCATTCTTCTTGCATACAAAAAACACTGGTGCACCCCATGGAAAAAACTCTAGGACGAATAAACCCCTTATCTAGAAGATCCTTAAGTTCCCTCAACTCAATCAAAGCCATTCTATATTAATGAATAGAAATTGGATTAGTGTTCGAAAGCAAGTCAATACCAAACACTATTTCCCTATGTAGAGAAACACCAGAAAGATCATCTGGAAAGACCTTAAGAAACTCATTAACCACGAGAACCAAAGACAAAAAGGACCTTACAAGTTAGAATCTTTAACCCAAACTAAGTGATAAAGACAACCCTTAGAGATTAACCTTTGAGTTATAATATAAGAAATAAACCTTCCCTATAAGCTAAGGAACTACCTTCCCATTCTATAATTGGTTCCCCAGGAAACATAAAGATAACCCTATAGGTTCGTCAATCTATAGACGTATAACAAGAATACAACCAATTCATACATAGAATTAGATCAAAATCTACCATATCTAACTCTAACTGATCCGCCAAGGTTTGCTTGCTACCAACATATGCCACATATCCCCTATAGACACTCTTAGCAATAACTGTGTCACCTACCAAGGTAGAAATAGAAAAATGATTCGAGAAAACTTTTGGATCAAAATCAAAAGCCGCAACCACATATAGAGTTACATAAGAAAGAGTGGACCCCAGATCAAGCAAATAATATATATCATGATAGAAAATATATATTGTACTAGTAAAGATATAAGGTCATTCCTTAGATTCATGTCACGATGCCAAAGAGTACAACTTGTTCCCATAACACTAAAACCAGGATCCGTAACAGAAGCAAGTGCCACACCACCAGGTGTAGGAGCAAAAAATAAAGCCAAAGGGATCTTATTCGCCCCATAGCAACCTTATTGACTGGACAATCCCTGAGCTGATGGCCTACCTAGCCATATTTAATGCATTTTCTCTTTCTTCCTCATAATAACCCCAATGAGGACGACCATAGAATGAACAAGGAGGATAAAAAAAACTGACTAACCTCCGCTCGCCCGAGATTAGGCAACCTGTGCGCGAGAATTATCACCACCTTGATGATGCCCATCTCCCAACTAAGAAGGAGCAATATAAAAAAAAGATTCCAAACTCCCACGCTTTATTTGCTGCCACTTGCCACCATCTTTACCAACCTAAGACTAATCACCTCCCTGATTAAAAAACCTACTCCCTTTTTCCAGCTTATCCCCAAACTCTACCTACTTCATCTTTTCATCCTCAACCTACTGCATATGAATGGTTAATATTGAGATATCCATATCCTTAATTAGCAAGGCAGTCTTTCCCTCCAAAATCAAATCTCTATTCTACCCCAAAAAAAATTTCCTTATTCTCGACCTCATATAATCCACCAAATTAGGATCATTACTTCATAGCTGATGGAACTTCAAAACATATTCCTTTACTAACATCCTTCCCTGCCTGAGGTTCACAAACTCCTCCATCATAACTTCTCTAAACTCTTGAGTAAAGAATTGGTCTATGAAAGTATTAGAAAAGACCTCCCATAACCCATCATCTTACATATCACTTCTATCCCTATCACACTTCTTATACCACTAATAAGCAACATCTTTGACGTAATAAGATACAAAGTTAACCCTTTCTACATTAGTAGACTGTATCCCCCAAAAGATCTTTTCCATCACATTTAAAAAGCCTTATGGATCCTCCTTCACCTCTACCCTCATAAAAGTTAGAGGAACTATTTTTATGAATTGACCAACCCTTGTTGCTTAAAAAAACAAAAAACTAATCATACCACCTCAACCCGAGCAACAACTAATTAGGAATAAAAAGAATAGACTTACTACATTCTGTGTTTGTCATGTTGCCCTGATGGACCTGAGGTGAACTAGATAAACTATGAGAAACTCTAGCACCATCATAAATAGGACCATGAGATCAAAGATGTACTCAAGACGTAGGACGCACCCCTTCAACATTATCCATAGATGGGATAGAAGAATTCCTTGTGTTCCTGATCTTGAAGGCATGATGTGCAAGATGAAGAAACAAGAAATAGAGGAGATTCTAGGATTTGGAACTCAAGATTGAAGATTGAATACCAAGAAAGAGAAATATTCCTAAATATCTTACAGTCTCTCTCTAATAATGGTTGTGTGCTTCATATCCCTAAAAGAGACTTTACTTAAAATGGATTTGTGGACATACAAATTATCCTTGAACCAAGGCTCTTATACCAAATTAACACGACTCGGTCATAATGGGTATTCCAAGTCTAACCAAGATCGGGGACCGCCCCCTGTTACCTAACCCAACCACTTATATCCAACCTTAGATGGGCTGAATTTCAAACATATAACAAGATAGTATTTTTTTTCTTATTAAGACTCTGGGATAGAGTCACAAATGTAACCGACCCAACTGAGTTCAACCGTACTGCAATAACCACCCAACTATACCAACTAAACCAAAAACCATAAACCAAAAGGGAATACCCAAAATATAATATGAGTAATCTCAAAATATAATATCATAAAGCAATGAAAAATAATGTCCGATGATGCCGGCTTTAATATCAATACCAATTTTAAGGCTGATACCAATACCGATCCCACCCATACCAACTCCTAAAAGTACCACAAAGCCTCTATCTAAAAGAGTAAATAAATCTAGTTGGGACATGCCCCCAACCATGGATAAAACCAATATCAAAAATAAAAGAAGAATGTTAAAATAAATCTATAACACGAAATGATATCTTCGGAAAAGATGGAAGCTCACCACTTCAGTCTAAATATAGATTCCAAATTTGCATTCAAAACAAGAGGAGCAGGATGGCTAGTGCTTGCATTACATGAGTATACATACGCAGTAGATTGAGTTAGAAAATAACCAAAAGTATGAATCTCAGGATAAGGATAAAATAATACTAGTCATAAAACCATGTAAAACTATTTGTAATACATACAACAATACATATATAAAAGTTCTGAAAAAGAGAAGCAAGTTTTGCATGCATTTAAAACCTTTTCTAGGGTGGTTTATCTTTACCATCCTAACTACCCACGATCTATATGTGTTCGGCTCCCCCTACTGAAAGGGCACCAATGTGTGTAGCCGCACGACCAAGAAAAATCATATGGAATGACTAGTACATTACCATAATACATAACGTGTCACTAACAAGTGGTTATCAAAGACCCCTCATATCAGAAAATATGAGTTTTAGTTTTGGTTCCCCTGGGACCGCCATATTTTACGGCTTATCTGCACTTTCATTTACTAATGTCCAATTAAAACCTTATCCAAAAACTTCTTTTCCCATTTATTAACCAAGGCCAATATTGGTGGTATCTCCATACCACTCCATTACTTACCAGTAATATCCATAGCTAAGCCCTTTACGTTAGGGGACCTTAGGTTCCCTTTATTTTTCCATATTAAATCTACTTGCGAGACTTCCATGTTATCCACAAGAATAACCATTTACCCTTTATCATTTTCAAACCATTTAAACCATATATAAATTATTTATCTAGTTAAAAACATACAAAAGTTCTACTAAAACAAGTCAATGCTATGAATATATCTTTATAAGCATTTTATCAAATACCTAGGGGGCACAATATAACCAAAACCAATTCCAAAGACCATTAAATGATTACCATGAAATCAAATACTCCACAAAAACCATTAATGAATATAAAAGCATAATTAAAACAATAGGAAATCGTAACCAAGCATTTAATATCAAAACCCCCAAATAATTATTGAAAACCATAATCATGAAATAGTAAAATCTTGAAATCAATCATATAATCCATGCCTTTAGTTAAAATTACAATGAGGGAATAGAATCATGCCTTATACCAAAGAATTGATGGGAATAAATCATCAAAGCAAGCCCTAAAGCAACTCGTAAGATAAAACCTTAGCCTTCTTTCCCCAAAATCTCTTGAGATAATTATAAGATATTTTTGAATAGTTTATAAGTGTTAATTAATAGAATAATAGGGTAAATAACCTCCTGAGTGTATTAGAAGTCATGGTTCCAAGTTAGATTGAGTATGGAAATATCCAGAAGACACTCCTTTAAATCTATTAAAAACCCATCACAGGGATATGACTAACCCATACAAGTCATACTCTCCTATACTATCTGTGTAATACCCCGTATTTTTAAGCTAGAATTTTAACCTTCATTACTGTGCGTCTAAGCTCTAATCCAAGTGATTCTCACGTGAATACAAGTTGCATAATTATTATCCTAGTCTATGAAGTAGTTTAGAGTTGGAAATTTTTTTTTATCAATGACCTATAACAAGGTTGAGCTAAGACCAATTGATTCATCCAAAGTTTGACATTCAATTCTACAAGGGTCAACTTCAAATGTGAATATCTCTTAATATAAATGGAATTTTTAATATCAAGACCTATGAAATTGTATATAATTGAAATATCTTTCCAACGATACCAATTTTTCAAAAATTCGATACCCGAGCGAAGAGTTATGCCTATTATCGTGAGAAGCAGTAAGGGTGTGAGATGGGTAATGCGCCGCCCAATCAAATATGTAAGAGTGGGAGGGGGAGGCATACTTAAATCTCTGCCATAAGGTGTTCAATGCACACCTTAAGGTCTGCCATGGGTTGTGCGCCGCATACCTCACTTTCAACTACAAAAAACAGCCCTATATATATCAATAACATAGGATTAAACTCCCATAACACAAAAATAAGTTTAATTTCTCTCAAAATCACCACAAACATTCATTAGAGTTTCAACCTAAAAGTCAAATATCTCAAGATTAAACCATGAGTTTTCAATAATTCTTCGAGATTTGGAATCCCCATGTCGAGGGCTACAAGAAACACTTATTATTTTCACAAATAGAGTCCCAAGGTCAAGAGTTCATTCAAATCTACAAGTTTAAGATATGTGGGGTTTTCAAATAAGAACACCCTTTTGTTCTTGTGCCAAAAAATACTTTCTTTTACGAAGTTATGGATTTCATATGTTTGACTATGATTTTGAAGCATGAACATATATCCGATATTAATTATCATTAGATTATGATGTTTTTGATATTTTAGAAGTGAAATTACATGAGAATGATGATATTTTGTGACTTATGGATAAATTTCCAAATTTTGAAGGAATTTATATCTGTTTATGATGTAAAACGTGAACCTTGATAAATTTTCCTATGATGTTGAGACATGAGTTTTGAACTCTAATTGACATTCTCATTTTTTTAGAAATCATGCATTATAAAAACTTTGTGTTTGAACCAATTGAGATGATAATGAAGCTTTGACCTTTAGGTCGTAAAAAAAGGGGTTGATTTAAACTCGACATGAGAAAAGAAATCCACTTTTATTGATTATTATAAAAAGGGTAGCATGATGGCTCCCGTTGTGAATTTTTGAATTGTTTATTTGTGGATTTTCATTTGAAAAGATTTGAGCTAAGTCCGAGAGTAGTATTTAGCATCGAGCAAAGGTATAGTAGGATTAGTGCTTCCCTAGAACTATGTGCCCCCATAGGTTATGACCCTGAGACTGATTTATATAGTGATCACTAGTGTTTAGATTCATGATTTAAGGTCCTACTTCGATGGCAAGGATAGGATAGCTCTCCCCAATGTGGGTTAGACGTTGGAATCTATATAGCTTACTAGTTTATATCGGTTGTAAGAGACTCCCAATGTATGTGTATTCTCCTATCTAATATAAAAATTCTTATTCTTCTATCTGAGATGAAAACATATTTGTTTGAAAGACTGAATTTGAGAAAGTCATTGTTTTCGAAAGATTTAATGAACATATATTCCAAAGAGAATTGTTATAAGATTTGATTGCTTTGATGATTTAGAATCGAGATGGAAGTAAATTGAGATTTATTTTGATGACTCACATGTTTCACCCAATATATTTTACTCTCTTATGATTATAATGATTTTAATTCGAGCTAAGTGAGTCATTTATATCAGTATGCATAATTTTATAAACTGTGATGATATTAAGATATTATTTTATATATGCATTGCACCCCCATATACTCGGTACGTTTCCATGGTACTGACCCACATATTCGTATATCGGCTTCATTTTCTCAGAATATAGGTACAAGGTATAGTGTACATCTTAAGATCCAGTCAATTTGCGGCATCCAGTCAGCAGGTGATGAGTTCTTTTAATTCAAGGGCTTGAGTTCGTTATACAATTTGAGAAGTGTTGTATTTTCTTTATTCAGTCGTATTGAGTTGGGTTAGTTGGGAGTCATGACCTGGCTACCTACAAGCAGTACTAGTAGAGGATTCATAGACATTCAATAGAAGTTGATGTATTCCATCTCAGTTTTGGCTGTAAAAGCAGAGTTGTAATCTTGTAAATTTAGTTTTGTATCTGTCATATTTAGAAAAAAGTTATTTTCTGCTGATTTGTATAGATTTATACTTTTTGTTCAGTTGGTTATGATTTATGCTAGTAGAAGGGTTAGCTTGGGGTAACATGTGATCCTAAGCACCGTGTGATGTCTCGGGACCGAATTTTGGGGCGTTACAACTTGGTATCAAATCATAGTTCAAGTGTCCAAGGGTGTCTATAAAGCGGTGTCTAGTAGAATTTTGCGGAAAGGTAGAGAGATGTCTGTACTTTTCATTGAGAGAATACAGGACATTTAGGAAATATCTCCATTCTTTCAAGTCTTAAATCATGCTATAGGAAAGTTCTCCAAGAAACTTAGACAAATTCTCATCTTACCCTAGTCAGTCCATCTCTAAATTATTTCCAAGGTATTAGAACCAGTTGAGCTTAATTCTCCATAGATAGTTATGTAATTGCAAGAGAGGTACAAAAGTATCCTATCAGTACTTTTTAGTTCCGAAAACTAAAGTGTTTTATCAGGCCTGTAGAAATCGTGTACTAAGCCCGAGTCAGATATGCTTTCAAATTTCTCCTCAGAATCAATAATGATAATCTATACTTCTTTATCTATGTATTATTCTTGACACAACATGATCAACATGTTCCAGTTCCTCTCCAGATAATGCTTTTTATTTTTTAGCAAATGTTTTAGAAGTTTCATAAAGTAGCTTGAGAGGAGCCTTCTAGTGTGTTATAAGTCCTTCAAATTTAAGTTATTCCCTTGTTCTTATGAGTTATTTAATGAAGACAGAGTAAGGTGTATTCTTAGATCGTTGAATTTTGTGTGTCAAGTTTCTATCTCTTGTATTATGTATTAGTCTAGTAAATAGTAATAATGTTAAGAAGGAGGATGTGTTAACAGATTATGAATAAAATAGGCCATATGATTATGATCGACTATCATTGTGTACTAGTTTTTCTTAATTCTATGTTCTATAGTTTTAAAGTGAAAATTAGGTATGAGATTGGGTTGTAAATCATGTTTAGCTTTAGACATTAAGTTTGAACGGTTGATGGTTCAGGTATTGATGCTAGTTATATGGAGGTGATCTAGTAGGCCTTAACAGTGTATGCAAGAGTATAAGATCATGTGTTCGTAATTAAGTATGGTGTAGAGGTGTGCCCAAGGTGCTATGGGGCTGCATTATTTTTTGAGGATTATTGCATATTTTTGGTTAGTAGTAATGTTGAGTTGCTAGGTGGAGAAAGGCTAGTTAGGTAATTTATGTTTTTCCTGATAGCCAAGTTAAGGAGTTATGATTGAAGATGTTGAGTCCTTTTATTATGATTTTATTCTCATGGTTTGGGAAAAATATAAGTATAAAAGTGTGATCTTGTTAGGCTATAATTATGTGATTAGAGATGTAAATATGGTTGGAAATAATAGTGCAAGTCTTTGATGATGATTATTGAAGCTAGGAATTAAGGATGACATATGGATGGGTTGTTCAAGAATGAAGTCGGTAAGTTCAAAATTAGTTTATTCTTGTGAGTTTAGCATTTATGTGTAGATAATAGAATGATAAAATTATGGATTAATCTCAAGGATATGGAGTAGACCATCATACTTAAAATACCAGTTTTGACCTAAGGTGGAATCTCAAGGATATGGAGTAGACAATCATACTTAAAATACCAGTTTTGACCTAAGGTGGAGATGGTTAGTGAAGAACCAAATCGAGTTTTGAGAATTAAATTGTGATACATGTCAATAATGAGTTATGATGGGATAGTGATCCCTTCTTACTCTAGAGTATTCCTCGGATTTCATTCATTACAACACCAAATCCATCACTTTCTTGACAAATCCATGCCACAGGCCTATGCTTATACCTATCATGTGTGCTCAAGCCTATTCTCAGCTTCTAGCAAGCATATAATAGCTTCACTCTGTGATTCGAGTTATCTCTTATGAATCTATGAACTCCAGTATTATGTTGAATAGCTCATGATAAGTATAAACTCATGTTACAGAGTATGAACAGTTTTTAAACTCAAGATACTAGTGAAGTTCGCATTATATCATGCATGTCCTCAACTTAGATTTCCGTAATGAATCTATGCCTTTGATATTTTATTCCTCAGGACAAAGATAAGTGTTAATGTTATGTATTGTAGTCTTCGTGCTTCTGGTTCATATGTGTTAGCCCTTCGGTGACCTCTTCCTATGTTAAGATAGTGGTGATGATAGTGGATAAGCAATGGTTTATATATGAGAGAGTAGATGACCCTCATTAAGAAATGTTACTTATGCTTTTCTATCAAGGCTAAAGTGTGAATTAAGATTGAGGCCAAGTCTTTAATACATGTCATGGTTAGTTAGAAATTGTGTGTATATTTTTAAGAATAGTACAGGAAAATTGTTGTTGATAAAGGTTTAGAGAATATGAGAAGTATGCCTTTAGGGTTACTTTCCTTACAGTTATATGTGATTTTTAATGATAGCCTTGAACGTCCTGTTGGGTGTAAGATGATGAATGCAATATGCACTAGTGAATCCCTATCAAGAGTTTTAAATTAGTCATTGAAGTGGTAAGGCGTGTTATGCTTAGGGTGTGAGCTCTAAGAAGATCTAGAATATTGAACCTTGTGTTTTAGACCAGTATTGTGGTTTGGCATGTTGTATCTTGTGATTTAGTGTCAGGCTTGATCATGTGAGAGCGCTTAGTTTAAATTAGACCTTAGTAGAAAGATTTCCCAGTGCCAATATGAGAATCGTAAGTTTAATCAAATGAGTATGCTATTTAAGGGGAATAGTATAGTTGAGAGAGAATTTGAGAAGTGATGCTAAGCTTGAAAGTAATAAGTTGTGTTGCCTACGGCCTAGCAATTGTATCCTAGTTTATTAGTTATATAATTATATTCCATGCTATAGAGTTATATCAATGTTGTAATTCCTTAGTCAAATGTCTTGTTCAGAGCATGCCTAAAATTCTTTGCTCCCTAATGTCAATAGAATTTCGTAGAAAAGTTCTAAAGAAATACTCCATTTGAGTATGGGTATTCAGTATGATCCAGTCCATATAGCCTGTAATCTAGTTTAGCAAGCAAGCAAATAAGCTCCTATAGATTCTTAATTTTCCAGCTAGTCTTACTATCCGCAGTCTTATACGTATGTACATTCCAAGAGGCATTGTGTTTGTGTCCAATTAAATTATAAATTCAGCTCAGTTCATGCATCAGTTTTAGTTTCAGATATTAAGTGATGATTCAGTTCGTAAGTATCCTTTGTAGTATCACAGTCTCTTCCTAGTATTTTCATAAAATTATTATCATTCGAGGACGAACAATCCCAAGAGGGAGATGTTGTCATACCCCGAGTTTTCATGTCATAAACCTCTCATCCTTTCTCATGAGATCAGATCCAGTGCAAAGTAGAGGTCACTCATAAGTTGACACTCTCGTTTTTATCTTAGCCGTATAGTTATTTTTTCTTGAGGATTCATGTACTTGCAGACCAGTTCAATAGCTCATTATTCTTGTGATCTAGTGATTCATTTTTATCAGTTACACATGATAGATTCAAGACTAAGATTCCTCCGTGTTCAGGTTAATTATCCACATTCGAGGACGAATGTTCCCAAGGGAGAGATAATGTAATACCCCATATTTTCGTGCTAGAATTCCAACCGTCGTTCCTGCGCGTCTAAGCTCTAATACAAGTGATTCTCACGTGAATACAAGTTGCATGATCATTATCCTAGTCTATGGAGTAGTTTAGAGGTGGAAACTTTTTATATCAATGACCTATAACAAGGTTGAGCTAAGACCAATTGATTCATCCAAAGTTTGACATTCAATTCTACAAGAGTCAACTTTAAACGTGAATATCTCTTAATATACATGGAATTTCTCATATTTAGACCTATCAAGTTGTAGATAATTGAATTATCTATGAAACGATACTAATTTTGCAAAAATCAAATACCCGAGCGAAGAGTTATGCCCATTTTCGTGAGAGGTAGTAAGGGTATGCGATGAGCAATGCACCGCCCAATCAAATATGTACGATTAGGATGGCGAGGCATACTTAAATGTCTTCCATAAGGTGTGCAACGCACATCTTAAGGTCTTCCATGGGTTGTGCACCGCATACCTCACTTTCAAGTGCCAAAAACACCCCTATATATGTCTATAACATGGGATTAAACTCCCATAAAACCAAAATAAGTTTACTTTCTATCAAATTCACCAAGAACATCCATTAGGGTTTCAACTCTAAAATACAAATTTCATAAGATTCAACCATGAGTTTTCAATAATTCTTCGAGATTTGGTATCCCCATTTTGTGGGCTACAAGAAACACTCATTATTTTCACAAATAGAGTCCCATGGTCAAGAGTTCATTCAAAGCTTCAAGTTTAAGGTATGTGGGGTTTTTCAACAAGAACACCATTTGGTTCTTGTGCCCAAAAATACTTTCTTTTATGAAGATATGGATTTTATATGTTTTACTATGATTCTGAAGCATGAATTTGTATCCTATATTGATTATCATTAGATTATGATGTTTTTGATATTGTAGGAGTTAAATTATATGAGAATGATGATATTTTTTTCCTTATAGCTAAATTTCCAAATTTCTAAATTTTGAAGGAATTTATATATGTTTATGATGTAAAGCTTGAACCTTGATAAATTTTCGTATGATGTTGAGACATGAGTTTTGAACTCTAATTGAGATTGTCATTCTTTTTAGAAATCATGTGTTATAAACACATTGTGTTTGAATGAATTGAGATAATAATGAAGCTTTGATCATTTGGTCATAAAAAAAAGGTTGATTTGAACCTGAGATGAGAAAAAAAATCAACTTTTATTGATTATTATAAAAACGGTAGCATGATGGCTCCCGTTATAACGTTTTGAATTGTTTATTTGTGGATTTTCTTTTAAAAAGATTTGAGCTAAGTTTAGAAGTAGTCTTTAGCACCAAGCGGGAGGTATAGCAGGATTGGTACTTTCCTAGAACTACATGCCCCCATAGGTTGTGAGCCTGAGGCTGATTTATATAGTGATCACTAGTGTTTGGATTGATTATTTAAGGTCCTACTCCGATGGCAAGGATAGGATAGCTCTCCCCAACGTAGGTTAGATATTGGACTCCATATAGCTCACATGGTTTATGTCGGTTGTAAGAGACTCCCAATATGGGTGTGTAAGTGTATTCTCCTATCTAATATAAAAAGTCTTATTCTTCTATCTAAGATGAAAACATATTGGTTTGAAAGACTGAGTTTGAGAAAGTCATTGTTTTCGAAAGATCTAATGAATATATATTCCAAAGAAAATTGTTATGAGATTTGATTGCTTTGATGATTTGGAATCGAGATGGAAGTGAATTGAGATTTATTATGATGACTCGCATATTTCACCCAATATATTTTACTCTCTTATGATTATGATAATTTTAATTCGAGCTAAGTGAGTCATTTATATCAGCATGCATAATTTTATAAACTGTGATGGTATTAAGATATTATTTTAAATATACATTGCACCCCCATATGCTCGGTAAATTTCCATGGTACTAACCCACATATTCGTATGTGAGCTACATTTTCTCAGAATGTAGGTACAACGTATAGTGTACATCTTCAGATCTAGTCAGTTCACGACATCCAGTCAGCAGGTGATGAGTCCTTTTGATTCAAGGGCTTGAGTTAGTTATACAGTTCGAGAAGTGTTGTATTTTCTTTATTTAGTCATATTGAGTTGGGTTAGTCGGGAGTCATGACCCGGCTACCTACTGTTAGTACTAGTAGAGGCTTCATAGACAGTCAATAGAAGTTGATGTATTCCGTTTCAATTCTGATTGTAAAAGCAGAGTTGTAATCTCGTAAATTTAGTATTGTATCTATCATATTCAGAAAAGAGTTATTTTCTGCATATTTGTATAGATCTATACTTTTTGTTCAATTGCTTATGAGTTATGCCAGTAGAAGGTTTAGCTTGGGGTCACTTGTGATCCTAAGCACCGTGTGACATCTCAAAACCTAATCTCGGGGTGTTACGATATGTCTCCACCACTCGCATCCAAGAATCAACCCTTGCATTAAACACTATCCAATAAATGACTCATCCAACCAAGTCATGATCACAACGTACGATCTGTATCCATAACTCGTATCCCTAGTAGAATGAAATACTAGGAGGATCAAACACTGCCCACCATACGTGTCCTTGATACTACTCATATCAATCTTTATGACTCATACCCCTAAGTCATACACATTCTAGTAACCCAAACCATCTCACTAACTAAAACTAGTCAACATACAATAGGACCATACCACTCGTACCCCAACTATGGCTCATACCCATTAGTATATTGGGTCCAGAGAATGGATTTTTAGGAAATTTTCTAAGGGTAATAACTAAGGATGTTTCAGGTATTCAGGCCGAGAGACCTTGAAAAACATAAACTCATTAGGGTGCATGGGCATTGTGAAGGAACTGGGATTGTAGATCCTGCCAAATAATTGGATTTTTGGTATTAAAATTGATGACAACCTTAATCCACTTACATGATTGATTTTTTAATATGAATTTTCATTTGTCTTTTCCTACTACTTTTAACTAACGCTTTGCATTATTGGATAAGTTGAATTTTGAATGTTCTTGGTAATCATGAAATGGTTTGAAATGAAACTTCAAAGTCCTATTGTCCAATGGTTTCGAGTCCCATTAGGCAATCTTATTTGGTTCCTACTTGGAACTTTGGAATCTTATTGGCTAAGGATGGTTAGAGTCCTACATGGCTAATGGTTTGGTAACGACATTGAACTTAGGAATCCTATTAGTTTATGGGTTAGAGTACCATTGGAAAATATTGGATTTGGCAATTTGGCATGTTCTTACAAGCCTTAGTCGTTATGATGATAACACTTCATATTGCCTTGATAAATGACTCTTTGATTATATAAATGAGTTATGTGCTAAATATTTTAATTTGGTCTTATAGGGGTAGTTTAGTTTGTTGTGAAGTAGAGGTTCTAAGAGTACTAACACTAGAAATCATGTTTGCCAGTGTGGGGAGTCTAAATAACCAGGTGTTTGAGTCACCCTTACTTTATGAAAAGGCGTTTATCTCACCCTTGATATATGAATGGGGAATTCACGTCCCCTATGAATATATGTTTATGATTACTCTGTTGTTCATGCAGCTACATGTACTGAGGATTGACCAAGGGGAAGAGTTGGGGCTCTATAGTCCATGGGTACTATTATAACAATTATGCTACACAATTTATAAGTCATCAATTTGATAACTTTCTAGCATTTTTAAGCTTAAATTATCATTCTTTTTTATTGATTTGTTGTTAATTTCCTACTTAATGTTAATTTATGTTGGTACAAATTTCAATGAGAATATAAGAAAGGAAACTTGATAAAAATTAGCTAAGGAGAAGGTGAAAGAGAAGAAATGTGAGCTGAAAGCACAAAAGCTGAAATTATAGGTGTATGAGTCGATCCTCAGTTACCGCAATCGTGGATTGAGGGGTGCAATAGTGGTAAGTCAACAATTCTACAGAATGGCGATCACGATATGACAACCGCAATAGCGGTACCGCGATCACAGTCAAGGGATGGTGATCGTTTGGTAGAGCAGAAAAGTTTGAACGGCATTTTTGTAATATTTAGCAAATGTGGAATTAGGGCTTAAATAAGGGTTTTTAGTTCATTTTTCATCCCATTTTTTATCTTACATATTATGTTATCCTTAGTTTAGGTTTTATCACTTGGATCTTGGATCTTGAATTTATACTAATTTGAGACAAGAATCAATTATAAAAAATCCAAAGTGAAGAATTGGCAAATCTCATTGAGGATTTATTAGAATTTAAAGTGTAGTTTTGTTTCTCTTAATTTTTCATGAATCAAACTGATGCAGATTTTGGTATTTTTTTGTTTATTATCTTTATGAGTTGCTAGTCCTTCCTCTTGGGATTATGTTAAAATAAGGTCAGATTGTATGTAGGTAGTAATGTATTTGTGTCGATTATAGTTTGGTGATGATGGGTTCGATTATTGCTTAAGTTAATTTAGTTAGGTTTTGTGGGTGGAAGCACCAAATACACAAAATTTGTTTGTGTGTGAAAACCCCAAACTCTTAAAAGCCCAAACAATCCTTGAAAGAGGGGTTTGGGTGAACTTTTGAAACCTAGGACTTCCTTAAAAGAGGGATATAGTGACAAAGAAATAGTGGGCAATAATGGATGTAGATTACTATGTTTTTCCTATCTTAGAAATAAGGGTGAATAGGGAGTAGGCTATATTTTTTAAATTATCCTATGAATAGGGATGCCCAATTGGGGTGTTGGGTAGCTCTAATTGACACACTCGTTAGGTACTAAAAAGGTTCAATGAGTGACTACTTTCAGAATTTGTTGACAAACAAACCTCATAGACTTTAAACCTATCCTACCACGTCAATAAAAAATAGAATTTTCACCGAATCATATTGTTCCCATACATAAATTTCCCCTAGGAAAGCATACTCCCAAGATCCGCTCCTAATTGATTATCCATCCCAAGTCTTGAATTAGTCGTTTAGAAGCACCAAATTATTCATATCTTTCAAAATGTTTAAAACCCCTCAATCTTTGTAGCCTAAGTTTGAATTTAGTAAGTACATTTATTTCAAACTTATCTATTCGACACTCACATTATTCCTTGTGGATTCGATCTCGACTCTTGTTGGGTTATTATATTGGTAATGCTCAACTTACACATCAATTTAAGTGTAAGGCAGTTATTGTAAATATAATAATCCAACAAAAGTCAGGGTTGAATCCATAAGGAATAATGGTTGTGGAAAATAGGTATGTTCGAAATGAAAGTACTTACTAAATTCAAACTTAGGATACAAAGATTTAGGGATTTTAAACATTTTCATAGATATGAATAATTTTTGGCTTTTAAACGAAAAATTCAACACAAAGAATAATTAGACTTTAAACAATTAGGCACGGATCTTAGGATTATGATTTTCTAGTAGCAAGTTATTCATGGGAACATGATGATTTGGTAAATGCTAATTGTTAATGATGTCATTGACTAAAAAAATGATATCATAGGCTAGGATGAAAGTCCTTGAGTCTAGTTTGTGAACAATGTCTCAAAGATGTCACTCACTGGCCCTTTCGAGTATGTAACGAACGTGTTAAATAGAACCACTCAACACCTCATTTGGGAATCCCTATTTTTAGGAAGATGCCCAAAATATAGCCTACTCTCTATTCAACCTTATTTCTAAGATATCAAAAAGAGAGTAATCTACATCCATTATTGTCCACTATTGCTTTGTCCCCCATAGCCCTCTTTCAAGGATGGTTTGAGCTTTCAAGAGTTTGGATTTTCACCCACAAACCCATTTTGGGTATTTGGGGCTTTCGCCTAAAAAATCCAACTAATTTAACCAAGTAATAATAGAACCTATCATCACCAAACTAGAATCTACACAAATACATCACAACTCACGCACAATTGCCCCCTATTTTAACACAATCCCAAGAGGAATGACAAAAAACTCATAGAGATCATAAAAAAAAATATACCAAAATCTCCATCAATTTGATTCATGAAAAAACAAAGAGAATGGAATCCACACTTTAAATTCAAATGAATCCTCAATAGGATTTACCAATTCTTCACTTTTGAGTTTCTCTAATTAATGTTTGCCTCAAATTAGTATAAATTCAAAATCCAAGTGATAAATACTAAACTAAGGATAGGATAATATTTAAGATAAGAGATGGGATGAAAAATGAGCTAAAAACACATATTCAAGCCCTAATTGCACATTTGCCAAATATTACAAAAATGACCTTCAAACTTTTCTGCTTTACCACGATCGTCATCCCTAGACTGCGATCGAGGTACCTCTATCGCGGTAGTCATATCGCAATCTCCCTTTGGTTGACTTCATAAATGATCGCGATCACGACCCTCAATCCACGATTGTGGTAACTGAGGGTCGACTCCCGGGCCTGTAATCTCAGCTTTTGTTCTTTTTGCCTAAATTTATTCTTTTTCACCTTCTCCTTAGCTCTTTTTGATCAAGTTTCCTTTCTCATATTCTTATTATAATTTTTACCTACACAAATGAGCATTAAGTAAGAAAGTAACAACAAATAAATGAAAAAGTATGATAATTTATGTTTGAAAATGCTAGTAAGTTGTCAAACTGATGACTTATCAACACCCCCAAACTTAAACTACTGCCTTTCCTAAAGAAACCATGAACAATTCAATAAGATAGGATATTTAACTCAAATCCATCCAAAAGAAAACTATACTATAGGAATAAGATAAAAAATTTGTACAAAGTCTTTTCAAACATGTCATGACACCAAGTAAACCAAATTTTCTAATTAGTATATATTATGAAGCAAGGATGCTAGTTTGTATGGAATGAATCTTCAAAATAAAGATATCACCTAAAGAGGAAACGCAAAATGATCAAAAAAAATTATCTATCTTCACAATGCAACTTACTTCTCGCATTTACCCAAACCAAGAGTAAGACTTTACCCTTTACCCTCTACCCTAAAGGATCGATGTCGCTTACAATCCAGAGTTAGATCCACACACAAAAAAGACATTGAAATTTCTAAAGGACCTCAAATAAAAAAAGAATTCCCACTCACTTTCGTAAAAAAATTCAAGTACAATGACTATAACAATAGGCTTGCCTGTTGTGTTTTTCGCCAATAATGTAGACCTACCTAGTTTGGAATCACCAAGGGATTGTGGAACAAGATGAGGGAAGAAATATATATGGATCAAGTAACTAAATGACCTTCATCAATGCAATTACTCTATCCATTCTACACCAAAATTTTTAAAAATCTACACCTTATTCATGTTCAATTAATTTTCCATATTTCACTACCCCCACTTTTTCTTAGTGTTTACTAAACAATTCAACACAACCATTTTATTTCATCCTTTCTTTGAATTTTTCAAGAGATTTTCTAACTTTAAGCCCTTCTTAACCCTTCATTCTTTCAATTTCTCTTCAAGTTCTACAGGCTAGGACATTAAACATTATTATTAAGCACATCTCTTGTTTTTTAAGCACATGAGTTGATAACCTTACATAAACCTTTCTTTGACCATCTGTGCACATCACATTTACCCCCTCCCCCCTAAAAAAAATTGGAGTTTGAACCACGCTCACATTATTTACCGAACAACACAAACTACTCCAAACATAGGCTTTTGCCTATATTTCATTTCATAAAATCATGCAATGCATTGAAAGAGGTTAAGCTCCAAAAGAAAGATCTTAAAAAGGGATTAAGTGTTTTAGAAAAGTTATAATTACACAAAGAAAGAAAAATGGGTAAAAAGGCTCAAAGGGGTTAGCTAGAGAAAAATGTTAAGGCGGAAATTTTGCTATGTGATGGGTCAAAAATGGCCTAGGGTCATTCTCCAAACAAACCTTGTCTAAGATTTTTCTTTGAACAAACTCGGGGTAAGTTCTCCTACACATATGTACAACAATTATGGAAAATTTTTACCACACATAGCATCATACTAATATAATAAAAAGTAAATATCGCAACTAATTTAAGCAATTTGAGCTTAATAATTCACTCCGAGTCATGACTCATCCTTGTAAAGAGAGCAAAAAAATGAATTTAATGGTCTTACTAAAAAGAAAGCTACAATAACATCCTTGATCTCTCTCTATTTTTTTTAAAAAAGAAAACTATTATTTCATTTCTTGCCAATGACATTTTAAAAGAATTTTTGAACTTTTGCCTCTTCCTAAACAATTAAAGAAAAACATAGGTGAATGCAAGGCAACATTATCATTACACTTCATGGGATCCTTTTCACAAAACTTCACATATCATCCATTTAGTTCATAAAAAACTCATGGCACCAATGGAAACACAAATTTCCCTTCCCTTATGAATGGAGTCACCCAATGTATCATAGGGTAAGGTAAGCATTCATATCCCTTGGGTTACTTAGACTTTAACCGGATGTGGTATGATAAGCACAATAATCGTTCAAACTATGGACATAACATTAATCCACAATTTTAACCAAAACCCACCGGTTATACTACTTTTAAGAACAATTGGACTCAAAGTTATACTACAAAAACGATCACACAATGCCCAAAGAAAGTTTACATTAATCTTTACAAACATAAAAAACATTTCTCTCTTACTGATATTTTAACAAACATGTGGTGTGCCTATAAAGTTTGGGCTTGAATAGGTAAAATAACAACACATGTGAACAAGTCTAATGCCCCAATTTATCACTAAACATACCACTCGTAATTATTCTAACCCAGTTAAATCAACCACCACTCAATTAAGCAAACAAACCTCAAGTAGATGTATCATCAAACACATGGTGTGAACTAGTGTATGAAAGCAAGAATTTTACAATTTAGCATTTGAGACAAGGAACATATTCAAAAATCTTCATCTCAGCAACCATATTCTACAAAATTAAGTTCAAATAAATTAAATTCAAACCAAAAGAAACCATAGTATGTTATCATCATTTGTATTTTAAAGATCATCCCTTGTAAGCTTACTAAAGAGAGGAATGTGATGAAAAGAAAGTCCAATATACATATCCCGAGTTCCATTATTAAGGTACCAATGAAAAATTATGCTATCGCATACAACCACCCAAAAACAAGCTAAAAAATGAAGTAAAAACATTAAAAAACATCAAGAAAAATTATTTGGGTTGCCTCCCAAGAAGTTCCTTAGTTAAACTCATGGCACGACATCTTTTGCCTATCAAATTTATGTCTTCATTTGGAAGACTTGAAGTGGCAGCCCAACTTTAGATCAATACATCTTTGAGGAATTTTGGAATAAGGTGAAGACAAAATAAAATATTTTCTATCTCGCCACTTTGAAGATTTAATATTTTTCGCCAACTTCATATCAAACTTTCTTATAGGCTAATTGGGTATTGGTGAGAGCATCAAAATTTCACTTATAACACACCGAATTTCACATTTATTAGCCTTTAAGTGGGGGCTTCATTTTGTCCTTTTAGAATGAGAAACTCCAAAATGTAGGGATTTTTCTACTCATCTCCAAATAGACTAGATTCTTCACAAAGGATTTGCTTGTTTTTTGGGCCTTCAAGTGAGGGGCTTCATTTATTGACATTTTTTTCCCGAAATAGACTAGAGCCTCCACAAAGGATTTTCTTGGCTTTTTCTTTTAACTCTAGTACCATTTCTTTAATCTTGGCATCATATCTTATGTTCATATCGGTTAGTTATGAAATCACCAAGGATTCATCAACATTGATCTCATTTGGAAAAGTACACATAGCTATGGTATTTGAAAAATTAGCCTCTATACCTACTTCCTCTGTTATTTTGATTTCTTTTTTACATGCCCCACATATTGATGCATGTGATATAGGTTAGCCCCTATTATTTCCACCCAATCCAATATACGTTAAAGCATTGTCTCAACACTATTGTATTTGGCATATTGCTCTTCCCTTTTCTCCTTATAGGACCTATCAAACTCACAAGAATAACTAGCATTTGGGTTTGTATAATGAGGTGAAGGGGAATTTGGACAATCGCTCCAATGTCCATATCGACCACCACATAAGGAATAATCATACCCCTAAAAGGATTGAGATGGTTCACAGATCTCTTTCCGAAGAGAATATCTATAATTTTGCTGAAGCAGGGTCCACCATAATATGGACATAGATTATCAAGATAATAAACATACCACCATGAGGAAGAACTAGCAACTCATAAAGATAATAAACAAAAATATGTCACAATCTCCATCAATTTAATTCATAAAAAATAAAGAGAACACAAAGCAAACTTTAAATTCAAATGAATCCTCAATGGGAATTGCCAATTCTTCACTTTGGAGTTTCTCTAATTAATTCTTGCCTCAAAGTAGTATAAATTCAAGATAAAAGATCAAAATAATAAACCCTAAACTAAGGATACAATATTATGCAAGATAAATGATCGGATGAAAATGAGGTAAAAACCTCTATTTAACACCCAATTCAACATTTGCAAAATATTACAAAAATGCCCATCAAACTTTTCCGCTCTATCACGATCGTCATCGCTTGACTGTGATCGTGGTAGTCATATTGTGATTGCCTTTTAGTTGAATTATTGACTTACTGTGATTGCAACCCTCAATATACGATCGCGGTAACTTAGGGTCGACTCCTAGGCTTGAAATTTTAGCTTTTGTTCTTTTTTATCACATTTGTTCTCTTTCACCTTCTCCTTAGCTCATTTTTATCAAGTTTCCTTGGTCATCTTCTTATTGCAATTTTTACATACACAAAAGAGCATTAAGTAAGAAAGTAACAAAAATCAATGAAAAAAGATTTATTATTTAGGCTTAAAAAATTCTAGTAAGGTGTCAAATTGATGACTCATCAACAATCCAATCTAATGTTTTAAAGGTCATGCTAAGCCTTGTTCCCTATCCCAACATATATATATATATATGTCAATGTATATGACTGTGTGTATTTGTATTGAATGATTTTGAAATATTGACCATAACACTATTTTATTCCTTTATCCCCAAGAAACATGCTAGAACTCAACCCACTAAGCATCATCATATGTTTTATCCCCATGCAATGTAGGAAAAGGAGACACTTTTGCTCTTTGTACACAGTGATAAGTGGTCCTTGGATTGTTCGTGAGTTACCTTGAAGTTGTAAGCCTTAATTTTATTAATAGCCTGTTACTTCATGGTTAAGTTTTGGTCATAGATTGTTTTCTTAGTTACTTTTTTGGCTATTGTCGGGACCATGTCCCTACATAGAATGGTTTTTGTTTTTTTATAGGCTTTATAGATTATTATGGGTTGGGAGGTGGTATTGGGAGTTGGTATTATATTTTATTGCAAATTCTTATTGTTGCTTTTTATATCTTGTTTTTTGTTAGAAATTTATTTGCTACTAGATTTATTATGTTTTGTTTGACTAAACAAAGGGTGTTGTCTCCGATATATAGCAGAATTGGGATACTCGTCCTCGCTAGGCCCTAGGTTAGGTCATGAAAAGGTAGTATCAGAGACAAAGTTCATGATCAATTGGTTGTCCAAAAAGCTTTGTTGAGTAGAGTCTCTTTTATGGGTATTTAGAGTGCCACAGTTATAAGGGACATGCTCTGATATATTTTAGAATGTTTCTCTTTCTTGTGATCTAATTTTAGGTTATCGAGTTTAAGGTCTTGAAAACTCCTCTAACTTCTTTTTTTTCGTATTTCAAATCATGCCTCCTTAAAGATCTGATTATCGTGGAACAACTTATGTCCTACCAGAGAACAATATGGATGTAACTCATTCCTATTATGAAGTACAGAACTGGTCTAAGGACCTAGATCCTTATTGAACCACCCCCATGGAATTCTACCAGTCCTTACATATCCTCCTCGAGCTGCTTAGGATAATGATGATCATGCCCTCACCACCCTAAGGAAATATTTCCAATGTTAAGTTCTATCAGTCTATTAATTTGCTAACACAGTTGGTGACTTCTTAGTTTGAGGTTACTAGGGTTGTCCTATTTATGAGGTTGAATCCCATGCCCTTTATAGTCTCTAAGGTTGAAGAAGATACTTAGTTTTTTATCAATGAGATAGAGAAGATATTTAGGGTGATACACACTTCTGATTTTGAAGGTATGGAGTTCACCGCATATCAGTTGAAGGATGAGGTATATCACTGGTATAAGGAGTAGGAACAACTAACAGGAGAAGATGTTAAGCTAGCTATAAGGGATAAATTTTAGGAGCTTTGCTACATTCATTCCTCATTAGTTGAAAGAGTCTAGGGCTGAGGAGTTTATGAATCTAAAATAGAAAAGATGAGCGTGAAGGAGTATGCCCTAAAATTACATTATTTTTCTCGTTATGCTACTATGATAGTTTCTATCACGAGGGCTAGGATGATAAAGTTTACATTGGGCCTTTATAATGACTTGGTGTTGGAGTTCAAGGCCGCCTTGCTCAGTAATGATATGGTATGTCTAGGTTAGTGTTGTTCATTGAATAAGTGGATGATGAGAAGAAGTAGTAAGCTATAATAGGGGATAGATAGAGTAATAAATTCATGTATTCTGAGCAGGGTGGAGGCTAGAAGAATAGTGGTCGAGATGGCAGTGGTCTAAGAAGTTTACGTAGGAAAGTGCAAAATTATATATACAAGACAAGGCCATTGGGGCCATAAATTTAAGAGACAAAACACTACCATGTTTAACTTTACATTAGTCAACAAAGCCCCTAAGAGATACATAGACTTAGCAAGGGTCGGGACAAACCCCCGCTCTACTCTTGACTACTGCACAATACTAAAATATATGGAACAAACTCAAAAAGCCCCGAATCAACCTAGAGCTCACCATTAGTCATTGAATAGCCTATGCTTTTACTACCGAGGTGTATTAGCTGAAGCACCTATGCCTACAACATGAAATATAGGTCCCCTATGAGGGATGATAGTATGAAAATATATGCTGAATATGTAAGGCTAAAGGTAACAACAAATGATATAAGAGCTCTTTAGAAATCAGATACAAGTGTATAAATAACGGTAGTAGAAATCCTTATATATTTTTAGGATCAGGTCCATGACATTCATTTCTTTATTTTGCCTTTTTTACTTCATAATCTTTGTAAGTCATATAATACAAATGACCAACTGATCAGTTGTAAATAGATAAATCAGGATTGGGCCATGCTAGGCTTACGCCCATGAGCTGCCACCCATAAATAAATGTTGTGATCGTCCCATGTTAGGCTTATACCCCTAAGCTTTCACCCACATATAAAGGTATCGAGATCAGCCCATGATAGGCTTATTCCCCTAAGCTACCACTCGTTTTACAGGTTTGCATTACTTAGTTTGTTTAACCTTTGAGATTGTTACTTTGGTGCTCATAAAATTATGGTACTTTGGTGCTCATAAAATTACAAGTTTTAGCGATAGTCAGTAGGAGTGGGAAGGCCCTTGGTGATCACTTGAAAGAAGATTTGGGTGAAAAGGTGCCTAAGGTTATGTCAAAAGAAGGACCACCACAATCTCAAGAAGAAAAAAAATATCAAAAGGAACCGGTGGAAGTTGATGAAGAGCTGGTTAAACATGAGAATCTAAGAAATGATGTGATGCCTACTATCCAAGTCCCTCCCCATTTCCTCAAAGGCTTCAAATAAAAGTGGAGGGTTATAAACTCAATAAATTTATGGAAAAGATTAGCAACCTCTCGATCAATATTTTATTACTTAAAGCAATCTAAGAAATCCTAAGAAATTCTAAGCTCAAGAAGAAGTTGATGTCAAAGAAGAAGCTCATCTAAGTTAACACGATTGAAGTCACCCATGGTTGTATTGCTATCATAAGTAGCAAAAATGCAGAAAAAAAGAGGACCCTGGGGCCTTTACTATTCCATGCACCATTGGAACACATAAGTTTGAAAAAACACTATATGACCATAGTGCGAGTATTAATCTCAAGACTATTACAACATATGAAAGGCTTGGATTGGGCATTCCTACTCTAACGTCAATGAGGCTTTTAATGGATGACCAGTGAATCAAGAAACTGATTGGTGTCATGTTTGACGTGTTGGAGAAAGTGGATAGATTTATTCTCCCAACGGGTTTTGTGGCGCTAAATTGTAAAATGGACTTAGAGGTGCCTATCATTTTTGGTCGACCTTTTAGTGCCATCGGGAGAAACATCGTTGATTTGGGACTTACGAAAATGAGGTTTAGATTTTATGATAGTGAAGTGTCCTTTTGGGTGTGCAAACCAAAGAAACAATCCGTGGAACTTTAAGTAATATCAGTGATTGATGTTGGCATCGAAGAAATAAATAAGCGGGCCCTTTTGGACCTAACTTGAAAAAGAAGGAAGATGTCGTACCACGATGTAAACTAAGGCGCTATGTGGGAGGCAACCTATAGACTGTGTTGGATGAGCTTGAGTAGATTTTAGTTTTTTCAATTGAATAATGCATGCATTTATTGCACTATATACTGTGTTGGATGAGGTTGAGTAGGGGAAAGTGTCTAATTTTAGCATGCTAAACTGAATAAGGGAAAATCCATCCAAATGTGAATTTAGCTGGACAGAGGAAAATTGGGGAGCAGAAATGCTTTGAGTTACCGCAATCATGGGACATTGTCCGCAATCGTGGTCACCTGTATGTCTAATATTGTGAAACCCTTACCGCGATCGAGGTCACATAAGTCAATGACCATCCAAATCCCTATTCCTCCCGAACACTCCCTTCTACACTTTTCTCTCCAATTGGACCCATTTATAATTGTGATCAATCCAGTAGAATCCTTGCATTGATCTTGTATTACATATTCGGTAGGTGCCTTAAATCCATTCCTAATTGTTGAAAAAAGGCCATATAAATCATGTTGTAGTGAAGACCTGAAATTATGATTTTCATGCTTAAATGATTTATTAATTATTCTTGTGGTGTGTTTAGCTGCTAGAATATGTTGTGCATATCAGTGGGGAAGTCTTGAGTACCCAAATTATGTGTAAAATAAAGAAAAATGAAGAATGCAAACCAAGTGCTTAATAAATTGCACAAATGAGTACTGACTAATGATTTTTGCATTCTAAGGACAAATCGAGTACCTAGTAGTCTTGTTCAATGATTTTAGAGTAAATCCTAGTTCTAGAACATGCTTTGGGCTTAAAATTTGAATTTTTGGACATTGAAAAATTGGTTTGAAATTGTTCTCAGATTATATAGCAATCGCAGTAACTGAGGCTGATATTCTGCCAAGGCCAAAAATTCCTCCCTTCCAATATTTGTCCAAACACCACCAAGTACCCACCCGATGAGCTTTATTGGACATTAGAGCATAATTTATGTATTTAAAGATTGATGACTGATATTTTTGTGTTGTAGTTCATTTTTTAGGATTATATCATGGAGGAATCTGACCAAGTCTGATTCATTATATCTAAGCACCAGACAATCTACTATGGTGATCTTCCAAGGACAAGGCTCCTCCCAGGGAGAGGAATTTGCTTTGAGAGATTGCTGGAAAAGCTTTTGGCATTTCATGATTGATTTGTGGCCACGAGATGGCAATATTTCTCCCCTGATCCTGGCAAAGCTAATGAGAAATAGGTCCGTGAGTTTTATACTAACCTTAACGTAGTACCTTTTTTGGTAATCATCCAACATATTTATCAGGATTCTGGGGAAGGAGGTGGACTTTAGGGCGGAGCAAATCAATGATATCTGTGGGGTTCCAAATGCAAATATGTGTTAGTTTGAAGAAAAAGAATGTGAGATATGAAGTTGGTTGGTAAAAAAAATTTGCGTCAGAAAGAAAGTCTCTTGGATGGAAACTAAGAGAAACATCTCCATGAATGACTTTACTACTGAGGCTCGGATTTGGTTGAATATCATATATAGATGATTCTCCCCTTGCACCCACATAACAACAGTCTCAGATTTGCTGGTTCGGATGGTTGATTGCATCTAGATGGTATTCCACAAAATGTTTGTCAACTCATGGTTTCGTATAAGAGATTATTCAAGAACTAGGGTGGTGTGCATCTCTTTTTTCCGCACCCACATAACAACAGTCTCAGATTTGCTGGTTCGGATGGTTGATTGCATCTAGATAGTATTCCACAAAATGTTTGTCAACTCATGGTTTCGTATAAGAGATTATTCAAGAACTAGGGTGGTGTGCATCTCTTTGTTCCCACTTTTATTAATGATCTTTGTAGCAGATCTAGGGTTGAGAATTTTCATAGAGACACTTGGGTACGCCCTAGAAATCGTATATATCCTCTAAACATTCAAGGTGAAGGAGCACCAGGTGAATGTGAGAAAAGAAAGATCGACTTGGGATAGTTAACATGCGATAAGCCTAAGTCATATAGGCCATTCACATTCAGGCCTTTTGAGGATAGTAGGGTTGATATTGCCTGTGTCAGGTTTTCCCCTGAGATCGAGAGATCCCTCCACCACTTACCACTCATATGTGTCCTGATTTGATAATGAGAAGTATAAAAAGGAATAGAAGAAGTAGGGAGGCTTGACAGAGTCTATTCATCCTTGGCGGTGTAACATCGTTATCTCTAGGCCATATATGAGAAGTTGGTAAGAAGGGATAACAAGTGAGATAAGTTCTTTAGCAAGATATGGAAGGGGGATAAGGGCCTGTGGAAGGTCTTAAAACCTTGTGACAGACTGCCTTGCTCCTTAATGGAAAGTGACGATAAGGCCCCAGCTGAATAATCCGATCCTGTGGATGCTTATGAAGATAAAGAAACCGAGACTGATAATAGCTCTTGATGTGGATTCTGGGAGAACCCTTTTCTCTCTTTTTCTTTATTATTTAAGCAGTGAGGAAACTGCTATTTTTTTAGTTAGGGGTACCTGTCTTCGTATTTATTTGATTTGGGACTGTATAATTGATATTTCTTGATGCTTTTCTGATCTTTTGGATGATTTTTATTTTTATTTGGGTTGTAATATTCGTTCACTCTGATGGTGCCTAACATTTGCATGGATTAGTTATTTTATTCTCAGATTTCTAATTTATCTTTATTTACATATAGCAATATCAGACGAACTCTTCCCTATGATAGATTGAGTGATGACATTCTTAAGGAGAAAGCATTGAGAATGGATTTTGAGCCATAGATGCAGGGGAAGTCTGATCTGAGTACCTGTGGAATTTTCAATTGGGGATCGCATTTATACACATGAAGAAGTCTGAGTAGCCATATGGTTTGGTCGTATGAGAGCCAAAATGTTAAGCGAAGGCTTAGGTTGGTGCCATAGTTAGCAATGGGACCGGGGATAAATGTATATACTACTTAGTTCCAAAGTAGGACTTCCAATAACCATTTATAATAAATCTTCTTCGTAATCATGCCAAAGTTAAGTAAGAGTATAGTACTTCCTCAAAGTTAAATTGAGACTAAACATCTTGCAATCTATAAAATTCGATGCCCAAAATTAATTTGGGACTAAAATGATAGAATAGTATAGAAAGGGTTTGAATATCCCCCTACTAAAATAAGTAAATAATGATAATGCGTTGACCGAGAATGGACCACAATATACCTTTGCCAAAGGTTTCAAAGTGGTACATGCTAATTTACAGGATTGACATCAAATAGAAAGAGTAGTATAATTTTCATTTTAAAAACAAATTTAAGAGTAAAAAGAAGGAATAAATCATTTTTTGAAAATAGTATCAAAGACAATTATTTTATTGGCATCGTACAACAAAATATGCTTATAAACATAAGCAATCCATTGCTAATATCATACTAAGTTACAAACTTTTAGAGAATAGATAAATAACATAATATCCAACTGGTCTCATAATTAAGGCCATGTTCCCATTAATATATAGTGCAATATGGGTTTGTATTTCTAAGAACAATTATTCAACATCTAAAAAGGATAAACGGGGTAAAGAATGGAATGGGGGAGTCAAATTTAAAGAAACACCTGGTTGCAAGGACCTAACCAAACCTATTTTCAGGATCGCTATTTTTAATCTTGAGGTCATACAAAGTAACAAAGACTCCTTATTCTAATCTAAGCTATAGATGTAGAAAGGGAAGATACATAAAATAAAGGGTTACTACAAAGGGAACCATACGATGCCAAATAATTCTACGGTCCACGTGCCATAAAATGATACCATTCTGTCGTATTTACCTTAAGGGATTACTAAACTATCTACAGACCCTATGGAATCCATTCTATGGAAAGCTACTACTTAAACTAAGAATTTTAAAACATAATTCTAGTTTAAGACTCCAAACGAAAACAAAGAATGCCAGCATCAGGATTAACCTTAAACCGATCCTATAGTCCCCTATATTATATACAATGTATAAAATACACCATCTCACAGAGAAAAATAGATCATAGCCTAACCAGATGACAAACAGTAGCCACGAACTAACCACAGGCTGCTCGTCCTTTTCATATGGTCTCTAAAAATTCATCGAGCAATCAAACAGATGATCCATGGGTTATTATGAGTGAAACAATACACATAATGAAATAATAAACTTTGGGCCAAAAACCAGGTCAGAAATAGGACTATGGAATTCACGTACGAAATTCAAATATTGAATTTATCATTAGGTCCCTTGAAGAACAATAAATATGTTATCTAAATTTGAGCATAAAGGGGGTCTCAATTGGGACTCAAATTAGCCCCAAGATTTGATGAATTTTAAAAACTAATACAAGGAATTAAATGGAATTATTAAAAAACTAGATAGGGAAAAGTAATGGAAAATAATCAAAAGGTTTTGAATCATTATACCTCAATTGCAATAGATGATATTGCATAGTTTCCCACGTACTAAGCTCTTAAAATAGTGATGTGAGCCTTTAAAATGGCTAAAAAATATAAGAAAGGAGAATATATACTGCCAGTGGTCCTTCATTGCGACCATGGGACCCCACTGGTCAGACCTTTGTAAACGTAAAAGGTCTATCATAAATGCAAAGGAGGAAGTTAAACTGAGCTAGATCATCTCTTTTTCGTGAATGCGAGAGGAGGCTCATAGATATGGTGATAAAAAACTTAACCATTTATGTATTCATCCAACACCGACGAATTCAAATGAATTTTTTGCTGCACCAGGTGCTTTTACATTACCAAAATACTGATTTAGAATTTCCATTGTATGGGTCTTCGATATTTTTTTGATCGCTCGTGTATGGAAACAAACTACGCCACTCCACTAAAACTACATTCCAAATGTAATTAAACCATTAAAATTTCCAATAGAGATTATTTCAATAAAATGTAGGCCCCATACCCAATGTTCTATTTTTATAAAATTCCACCATATAGCCAAAATAAAGCCCAGAAACCTCAGGATCTGAACCAAAGGTCCCCTACCCTAAAGTCCATATTATGGAACTAACAGAACTGTTGGAATTTCTATCTAAGGCCATTTATGAGATGTTTTGGTTGAAAACCAATTTCTCTTCAAAAGCTCCAAACAAAGAAAAGGTCTTAAAACCCCAAAAAATTTCTAGGGAACCAAACCACTAGTCCTAGGAGGTCATAAACAACTAAAGGAATCTATAGGAAAGCTTGATACATAGAAGATGCACAAAAATAAATAAAATAACCTGAAGGGTCATTATAGGGACAATACAATATATAATATTTAGAGGTGATAAAGTTGATTAATGAATATCTATCTCTCTGAAGTGAAATATGATATAATAACACTCTCACTCAAGAAAAATAAATCATAATCCCTATTATAATAAAATATTAAGCTTCATCACTAAATCTAACTAAAATAAAGTCACTCTATGGACAGAATAGAAAATTATATGAAAAGTTAAAACTATGTTTATAGTATAAAGAGAAAAGTCTTTGATAAACTTTTTGTATGGAAATTATCCACTAAATAAATATTTTTTCTTACACTTAAGTCCTTTGCTACAATATTTCATCCCTAATTTATAGTATATTTGTCAAACCAAATTCTAAGAATATCATCCTTAGATTGGGGATGTTGATGAGTGGTGAATTGACCACTCAATAGCGCTAAAAAATTGTACATAATACTATAAATTAAAGATATAAGGAGACAAACTTGTGATTAAATGCACTAATTTCCATATTTTGCAGGCATACAAATTAGGAGAATGAAAGATGTGTATTTAAGTTGAAATGGACCAAAAATGGGAAAAAAGTGCAGCTGGAGAACCTGGAATAGGAACAAGCTTCAGTTACCATGATTGCGGTTAGTAGGCTGCAACCGCGGTAAGTCAAGCAGATCAAAAGATCGTGATCGCGGAGAACCTTCTGTGATCGCGGCTAAGTGGGAATTTTGCACATAGGAAGTTTTTTCATTTCACCCAGCTAAACCCATTCTTATTATAGGCTTAAACCCTTTATATTTTGGGTATTAAACACTATTGAGACATATTCAAATTTGAAGTATAAACCTTAAATAGAGCAAGCGTTGTAACTGGATTTGGACGTTTTGATTTTATTATTTGTGACAAATGGATGCATTGAACAATCCTTATGGTATATGTATCTCTCTTTACTCTGTGAGTAGCTAAATCTTTATTCTTGGGATTATATGTAATTAAGGTGCAATTGTGTTTGGGTAATGATGTGTTTTTATTAATATTAATTGTTGATTATGAATTCCACTATTGCTTGTTTTAAAGAGTTAGGATTTATAGGTAAAAACCTTGAATACCCAAAATGAGTTTGTTAGGTGAAAACCTAAGATCTTTAAAGCTCTCATCATTCTTGAAAGATGGATGTAGGTGAACTTTTGGGAACCCATAGATTTCTTGAAATAGGGCTATAGGGGACCAAAACAATAGTATACAATTATCAATATAGCTTACTTTCTTTTTCCATCACAGAAATAAGGGTAGATGGATAGTTGGTTATGTCACGAGCATCTTCCCAAAAATAGGGATACCCAATTGAGGTCTTTGATAGCTTTAATTGATACACTCACTAGGTACTTAAAAGACTCAAGGAGTCACATCCTTAAGGCCTTGTTGAAAAAATAGCTTCAAGGACTCTTAACCTAGCCTACCATGTCATCAATAATTAGAACTTATACCAAACCATTGTTATCCCATGCACAACTAGCGCTTAGGTCGATGTAATGCCAATATGTATCCAAAATCAAATTCTACAAAAAGTATTATCATAGTGTGTTGGTTGTCTTGATATTGGTAAGATTTTATTCTAACCCCCCTCACATTACATTGTGTTTTACATTGTGTACACTTCGGGTATCTTTTTAGTAATTTTGACACCTATAGGAATAAAAATCTAAATCTCGCTCCTTGTGTATGGGACCAATAAAAGTTGAGATATTGACTATGAACGTCGTCTACCATTTTTGATGGTATAGGTGAGCATTATCAAAATGGCACTATTACTGATGAAGTGAAATTGAGATTTCACTTGTGCGGTATTAGTTCTACCCATTGTTTTTTTTATTTATATTGGTTGTTGTTTTTATTTTTGTAGAGGTGATCATAGTATAAATGGAACAATGAGTGCCAATTCTAGTCATGTTGGGTCTTTCGATTGTCCTATTGATGATGACGTGATAACGCTCAATCTACAGCTCTCGTAGGACTGTAAAGCAGTAGTTAGCAAATATAGAACCCAACCTGGGTTGGGTATCGATCCCACAGGGAATAGCTTGGTCAACAAGTAAGCAACGGTTACTAGACTTTTGGTGCAAGTCTCATAAAAAGGGGGGATTGTAATGTGTAACCAAAATAATAACGTAAAAGCTGAAAATAGCAAAGTAAAAAGAGAGAGATTGTTACGTTGGTTGTAAACAATGAGAATTGAAGCGTTGGGGTTATGTCCACCTTCTGAGGTATACGTCTCTATTGGCTATGAGTGTGTAGAATTCTGACATGCAATTGCTTATAGAGAATTGTAGTCGATGGTAAATCCAAGCGTCTCTCGACCTAAACAAGGACTATTTTACTTTAACTCTCTCGAGCTTAAAGCATGTCTAACGGTACGAATTCTCCAAGAGGTTAGTCCAGTTACGGCACTAGCTTTTTAATAGGAAAGGGTGTCCTACTACCTTGACATTATCTCTTTTCTAGACAAATAACCTTTCTCTCGAACAAGCTAAATGTTAGACTGGCATATTCTTGCATTTGCAACCGCAAAGAATGTGGATTAATATGAGGAGAATAATGATATACGCAATATACGTGTCTCGAACTCACAAACTCACAACATTAGATAGTAACTCATTCGGCTTCCATAACCCCAACAGAGAAGTTTAGTTACCCATGAATGCGAAGGAAATCATAATTTGCATTGTTGTTATTATACCAGAAGATTGATGATTTTCGTGTAGCACAAGTGGTAGGCGTGAGGCATGAATTCCTTAGCAAAAGTAACGATTCTCTTGTTGTGGATTTTAAGACTAGAAGAGTAGATTAGAAGTGTTTGTAGTGGAAGCTGAGAGGGATGGAAGAAAACTAATTGTTGAATTAAGTGAAGAATAGAAAGATTGTTCTCTCCACTAAGGGAGGAATTTTTATCTCCACTAAGGGAGGAATGTTTCTCTCCACTAAGGGAGGAATGTCTCTCCACTAAGGGAGGACTTAATAGAAATCTCTAGCATGATAGGGTATTTATAATACTCCTATCCTACTCCTACTATGCTAATGAAATAAATAACCAAATCCTACCAGGCCTATGGAACACTTAACCCAAATGTACTAGGTTAAGGTAACATTATCATAATCCAAATAAACTAATGAAATACATAACCTAATTGTACTAGGTTAATGTATCTTTATCAAAATCCAGCTATGTGTCTGTAAGTCCCCAAAGTCTTCAGAAATGTTGTTTTAGCCCGGGACAGATTTTCCATGCAGCAGTTTTGGTCCTTTAGGCGTCCCACTTCCTTCTCCTTCGTTCGTGAGCTTTCTTTTGCGTCAAGTAAGCCATAAAATGCTGTATTTTGCATCATTTATACCTGAAACTTTTCTAATCATGTTCGTTAGCTCATTTACAGGAAAAAGGACTAAAAGTGCATGAAATATATAATTTGTTCTCAAAACTAGGCTAAAATATGGGCAAAATATATTGATATAGGCGTGTAAATCCGCCTATCATCAACACCCCACACTTAGAGCTTTGTTCGTCCTCGAACAACATATCATGTCCTTCTAAACATCAACTTAGGGTTTTTACAACAACAACACAAACATTTATCAAGACAAGCACAACAATTATCAACAAAGAGTAGCTTTTCGATTATAAGTAGAAACAATTTAACCTCTAGCATAGACTCGTGATGGTGATCAACTCGCATGCAAACGTTAAGGTGCGTAGAATCATATGCAACTATCCAAAACTCATCAACCATGTGTGTCTCACAATATAGTACCCATAATCACTCACAAATATATCATATTTTTCAAACATGGGTATCAACATATCCTTGCTCTCACTCTCCCAAAGAATTCATCTGTAGCAACTGATGACCATAGGCTCGCCCTTAATGTAGTACTCCACTAAATGTCGGAATGTTAAGATTAGGATCAAGTAGGTCTTTTGATGGTTGTAATGTAGGCTAAGGGACGGGTAGGACTATTTTGGCCAAGAATAGTGACTAGGTTCCTAAGCACTTTAATACATCACATTGTATTATTGACACTTTTTTCTTTCAACCTTTCTTTCTTTTATTCTTCCACCCTTGTTCTCATCTTTTGTTTTTCAATTTTGAGCATAACTCACTTTTCAACTTTCTTTTCCTTTTTCTTTTCATAACATACCTCTTATGATAGCACTTTCTTTTTCATAACTCATTCAAGCACCATTACAATTTAAAGCATCATACTTACCCAATTTCCTCTTATGTTGTCACATGACTTTTTCACTTTAAAGCACTTAGGAATTTGGATCAAATTACGGTCTTGAAAAAAATGGATTAGGCTTACATACAAGGTTGTCAAAGAAATAGGCTAAAGCCTCAAAAGGGTTAACTAGGATGATATCCATGGGTAGGTAAAACTGAAGGTAAACATGTATAGGTTGCCAAAGAAATGCCTAAATCATCTCCTAAACTTACACTCCTTATTTTCGCTTTGCATACATACCAGGCAAGTTCTAGCATCAGCCACATACATAGAAGATATATTAATCTCACACACACAAGGCACATGGTCGACTTGATTGGAAGTAATATAGACTCTTGACCCAACAAGTGAAGGAATTGAACCACAAAATATCACATAATGAGTCACAACTAGAGTCTAAACGTCTCAATAGTCACAATTGTAACACATACTCTTGTTATAATCTCATGCTACCTGTCAAAATAATTTCATGCGAAGCTAGAAAAAATTTACTCCTAAAAAAACTTAAAAAAAAACAAAAAAAAAATGAACTCAAATAAAAAAACAAAAAAACGAACTCAAAGAAACAAAAACAAAAAAATGAACTCAAAGAAACAAAGTAAAACTCAAATAAACAAAGTAAACAACAAACAAACATAGGTGCAAATAGAGAAGTATAGCATGCGATATCGTCACCCCACACTTAAACGGGACACTACCCTCAGTGGAAAATAAATACGAAGAACCTGGTTAGTCGGACTCTTCCTCAATGTCGGGGGTCATACCTCCTTCGTCTGAATCATCATAAGAGTCGTCGTCAGAGTTCTCTTCCTCGTCAGAATCAGGCAAGCGTCGATCGTCATCAGTCGGCACATCATCATCTAGAGGTTCCTCAAAGTATACGCGCACTCCACACATCTCCCATGCATGTATGTTCATTGGGTAGTCGTGGTCCAGCTGTTGGAGCTCTTCAGCAGTTGGAACACGTCCACCACTCATCATAGTGAATCGTGTCATGCCATAGAGATGACGGAAGAAACTCTCATCATGAGCATGTTTCTCCGCAGTAGTAAGGTTGACACCATGAGTTGTTTCAGCATCTTTGACCTTGGTGAGGTCAACCTTCTTTGGGTTATGTGGGAGTTTGTGGTCAGCTGGTTCCTCTTCGATATCCTCCTTCCACAAGATTGCTGTCAACAAATTTCCAAATGTGACGTGGGACCTTTTGTGGAGTCTGTCCTTCCTCATGGTAGATCGAATTATTGCCCCAAAGTTGATAGGGACATTCGTCATCAAAGCATAGACCAAACACACTCTATATCTTGATATCTTGGTGTATTGAGTCCCAGGAATAAGGCATGAGTTGACAATGTGCATCCAGATTCTTGCTTCCCTATTTAGTGGAGCATAGGGGAAGGTGTTGTGTCGGCCGGTTTCTTTATGTCTGCCCCACCTTACCATCGATCTGCTTCCATAAAGTGTGTGTGGTATTGCTCTATAAGGAGTCCTGCTATACAGCTCTTTGAATGGTGCTGTGTCGACCGAAGGTAAGCGAAGAAAAGAGTTGATCCAATCCGCGGTGAGCTGTAACACTTGGCCCCAAATTTTGACTTCATTGCCTGTTGTGTTCGGCGACCAGTTGGCATAAAACTCTCTTGTTAAATCAAGGTTGCATTCTCCAATGTCTCGGAAGATGAAATCCAGCTTCAAAGCCATTATTTTTGCCAACATACGCGGCTCCTTCTTTGTTAAGGTTTCCTTGTTGATCAAGTCGACGTGAACATATTTTTGTTCTTTGTTGTTCCTGTACCATTCTTTGGCTTCCTCCTCAAGAAACCATTTCATTCCAAACATTCTGTGGGGTAGTTGTGCTGAGGATGATTCTCCTTGGTCCTTGCGACCTCTCTTTTTGCCCTTTTGGGAAGTGGTAGCCTTCTCCTTGCCTTGCCTTGGTTTAGGTGCCATTGTACCTGAGACTA
This sequence comes from Capsicum baccatum var. pendulum, assembly GCA_030864225.1. Taxonomy (NCBI): domain Eukaryota; kingdom Viridiplantae; phylum Streptophyta; class Magnoliopsida; order Solanales; family Solanaceae; genus Capsicum; species Capsicum baccatum. The sequence goes on from CM061554.1 coordinate 124,861,442, forward strand.
GAAATAGTGTTAGTGGCAGCACAATCTCAATCGATACAATCTATAAACAAGAATTAGGGGTACCACCCCACACTTAGTTTTGTTATTACAAATCAGTGAAGTGAAAGTGGTCGAATACTCAGATTTCGTCGACATACGTTTTAGGATTGAATTCCGACAAGAAAATCAGCAATGCATCACTTACTTTCAGCCATTGGACTACTCTCATGGTAGATATAACAACACTACTACATAGGGGTTACCACATAGATTAGTTATTCTTACAACAATCACAACCTCTTATGCCGGTAGGCACTATAAGTCTTATCCCGATGGCCGGGATAGTCTAACATGTAAGTATCCAAACAACAATCTTAAGCAATGTTCATAGCCATAGTAATTCTGTAGATATCATAACAATGCTATTGAAACCAAATTCAAGTCGGAAACAAGTCAAGATTTTCCTACATATATGTTCACTCACATGATTTTGTATCAACTATCCAAACACATAGACATCACCAACAATCTTATACGATTTAGCAATTCATACTAGACATAGCAACGTAGTACTTACGAGAAATAAATGAAGAATAAGAGAGCACTTACTTGCTTGAAGCTTATGGGGATGGTTTTGTGAATTGGAAGAGCAAAAGAAGAAAATTTTGAGAGGATTTGGATGTATATGCGGCGCCCTTAGGTCAATTTTTAGTGTGGTTGTGTTGTAAAACTAAGTCCCCTTTATATAGGAAGAGAATGGGTCGGGTAATGACCCATTTACAATCGGTTTTGGAGACAAAAATCCCACATATGTGGCGCATAATGCTTGGCATAGACATGACATATGCGGCACATTGTCTATGGCATAATGGGACATATGCGCCGCATAGTCTATGGAATTTGTAGACATATGCGCCGCATAGTCTATGGCATATGAGATACTGAGACCAAATGCCATAGCATAGGCGGTGCATAGTCAAAAGCACACCTAGGAATAGGCGGCGCATAGTGTATAGCACACTAGATTCCGAGAACTTAGGCTATAGGATAGGTTGTGCATCATTCGTGGCCTAGTTTTTCCAAGGCCTAGCCTTCCTCGATGCCTATTTGGGCATGAGGAATGCTCAATCCATATCCTTATGCATCACTATTCCTAACTTACCAACTTTATCATACAATGCGTCCAAATCGTCAATTGAAATCAATCTCCTCGTTGAATACCTTTTGCTATACTTCTCTGTTTGCACCTATGTTTGTTCAAAACCAAACGAAAACGATTAGTACGATGGGTTGCCTCCCACCAACCGCCTTAGTTTTGGTCGTGGCACGACTCTTATTTTTGGATTTTCATTTATCAAAAACAAAACAAGTACTAGAACGAAAGAAAGACAAAACGATAAACAATAAATGAAAAATGATAAACGATGGGTTGCCTCCCATCTAGCGCCTTATTTATTGTCGTGGCACGACATAGTTACCTCGAGTACTCAGACTTCGTCGAGGTAAATGGTGGATCGTTTTCTGAAAGGATTTAGATGACAATGAGGCTTACCTGTGGGCATGCGATCTTTTTCGAGATGGCTCATACGTTTCTCCGGAGAGTCACCAATTATATCATCAATAGTCCAACCCATAGCTCTCTTGTATCTCTTCAGAGCAGAGATGAGAGCCTCTACGTGCTGTTCACTTAAATCATCTGCACTCTCTGGAAGTATATTTCTACTTTCCAAGAACACATACCTTAGATAATCGGGAAGCTCTTGCGATTCTAGCATTGGTGGCTCGTCAATGGGAGTCTTCGCTATTGGTTGATTCTTGAGATCACAATCCGGTTGCTTAGGAGTATAAGACTCTATTTCTGTTAGATCACCCATAAGTTCTTCATAATCTTCATTATCCTCATGCTCAACATTCAGTGGCGCAGCAGACAATGGCTCAACAGTAGGCTGTTTCTCTTTAGATAATGCTTTCATATCCTCTTGATGAACATCAGCTACAGATAACTCATTCGTATCGCTGGGCTGCTTCATGGCTTTGCATATATCAAACCGTACTACTTCGTCATTAATTCGAAACAAAAGCTCATTATCTTTCATGTCAATAAGCACACTTCCGGTTGCAAGGAAAAGACATCCCAGGATTATGGGAACTTCATAATCCTCCTTACAATCCAGAATAACGAAGTCTGCAGGAAAGATGAATGAAGAAACCTTCACCAACACATCATTCAAGATACCCACAGGTCTTTTTACCGACCTATCAGCCATCACGAGCCTCATATTGGTTGGTGTCGGATCGCCTAGCCCCAACTTCTTGTAGATGGATAGTTGCATCAAATTTATGCTAGCACCTAGATCGCATAATGCTTTGGCAAAATCCAACGATCCAATAGTGCAAGGAATAGTGAAAGCTCCGGGGTCGGCCTTCTTCTAAACTATCGATCGGGTAGCAATTGCACTACAATAATGAACATCTTCTCTCAACTCATAACTTGCTGCCCGCTTCTTAGTCAAAAGATCCTTCATAAATTTCGCATATCCAGGCATTTGTTCAAGTGCCTCCACCAATGGAACATTAATGGTCAGCTGCTTTAACATATTCATTAATTTGCTGAACTTTGTATCATCCGCCACTTTCTTTAATCATTGGGGAAAAGGTGGTGGTGGGTATGGAAGTGTTCTTTCCACGGTTTTCTTCTCCTTTTGCTTCTGTTTTTCCACTTTTTCAGGTTGCACCGTGCTGGATGTGGCGTCCTTGACGTCAGGAGTGGGTGCTGCGACATCTTCTCCTTTTGTGTTGTCATCCATGTCCGCAACTTCGTCAACCACTTGCTTGCCTTTTGCTGAAGTTTCCAGCACCTTACCACTTCTAGTAGTGATGTCCATGCATGAACCTTCATTTCTTGGGTTTGGCACAGTATCGCTAGGTAAAGTGCCGGCCTTTCTTTGATTGAGTGCTGCTGAAAGTTGGCTCAATTGCTGCTCTATTTGCTTGATAGAAGTGGAATGTGAATCAACTAATTGTTTCATGGAGGACAAATCATTGATTACCTCTGTTACTCCCGCGCTCGTTGCTTCCACTTCTTTCAATAACTTAGCCATCATGTCTTCCATACTTCTAGAATTAGATGTGGTGGTGTCACGTCTACCAGGGGGAACGTACAAACCACTCTTTTCATTGTTTTTCTTCCAACTACCTTGGTTTTTGCTTCCAGATTTATCATAATAGTTCCGACCTTGGTTTCCTTGGGCATTCCCATGAAAACCCCCCTGATTGTTCAAGTAGTTGGCCTCCTCTTCAGAATCAGATTCGTCTCTTCCTTTTAGCGTCACAGCTTTCACTTTTTTGGTCTTCCCTGATAATAAATGCTTTGTCAGAAGATCCATTTGTGTTTTCATGTGCGCCATGTCTTGATCACGTTCTTCTTCTCTTCTTCTTTGGTCTGCAGTCATGCCAATAGATAAAGTGGGGCTTGCTACCTCAGAATCCCTGGTATGCCAAGCTCTACTTTGTTTCGTCATGCGATCTAGCATATTGCTTGCTTGACCAAAGGTGAGGTCCATGAAAGAACCTCCAGCTGCATTATCCACCACTGGTTTAGGTATTGAATTCAAGGCTCTATACAAGATCTCCATTAGGTGAACATTAGTCATGTGATGGTTTGGGCATCTCGCTAGCTTTGTCTTGAACCTCTCCCATGTTTCATGAAGAGCTTCAGTGGGAAGCTGGCGGAAGTTGCTAATTTCATCTCTTAATTGTGCTCTTTTGGATGGCGGGAAGAATCTTTCTAGGAAAGCGTCTCTCAATTGCCTCCAATTTGTAATTGAATCAGGAGTCAGCCCATTCAACCATAGTGTTGCCTCCCCAGACAGAGACAATGGAAATAGTCGTAATCGAATAGCATTCTGACCAACACCAGTATTGTCAAAAGACTTGCATGTAGAAATAAAGTTGATGAGATGCATATTCGGATCGTCGCCTGCTAGTCCACCAAATAATCCCTTGAGTTGCAATAACTGAATCATGGTGCTTGTGATGTTGAACTTGGCTCCGGGCGCTAATGGTGGTGGAATTATAGCTCCAGTGGCTCCGGCACCATCAAGATCATCATCATCGTCGTCGAAAGCTGGCTGCAAAGGTTGGCGATCATACCTAAACTGAGCTTGTCGACCTCTTCTGTTGGCAGGTGTTGTAGTTTCAGCAACATGCCTTGGGTTTATCAACTCGTCATCACCTAAATCTTCATCGTCAGGATTTGTTGCTCGCCCAGGATTATCAATGTTTTGTTGTTGGACTTGAGCAGCGGCAAGAGCAGCTAATCTTGCTTGCTCGTGTTGAGCAGCCATCCTGTCGATTTCAGCTTGTGCTTCCATTCTTCTAATTCGTTGTGGTTCAGGATTGATTGGTAATAACGGTTGACGAGAACTTCTAGTATGGGTCATGCACTAAAGTAAAAACCTGCAATAAACAAAAACAAAAACTAAACGTAATAGTACGAGAATCTTTGACCAAAGGGTCTAGTAATTATCACGAACTTGATTGACACTCGTATTCCCCGGCAACGGCGCCAATTTTTGATAACGCTCAATATACAGCTTTCGTAGGAGTTTAAATCGGTCGTTAGCAAATATAGAACCCAACCTGGGTTGGGTATCGATCCCACAAGGAATAGCTTGGTCAACAAGTAAGCAACGGTTACTAGACTTTTGGTGCAAGTCTCGTAAAAAGGGGGGATTGTAATGTGTAACCAAAATAATAACGTAAAAGCTGAAAATAGCAAAGTAAAAAGAGAGAGATTGTTACATTGGTTGTAAACAATGAGAATTGAAGCGTTGGGGTTAGGTCCACCTTCTGAGGTATACGTCTCTATTGGCTTTGAGTGTGTAGAATTCTGACATGCAATTGCTTATAGAGAATTGTAGTCGATGGTAAATCCAAGCGTCTCTCGACCTAAACAAGGACTATTTCACTTTAACTCTCTCGAGCTTAAAGCGTGTCTAACGGTACAAATTCTCCAAGAGGTTAGTCCAGTTACGACACTAGCTTTTTAATAGGAAAGGGAGTCCTACTACCTTGACATTATCTCTTTTCCAGACAAATAACCTTTCTCTCGAACAAGCTAAATGTTAGACTGGCGTATTCTTGCGTTTGCAATCGCAAAGAATGTGTATTAAGATGAAGAGAATAATGATATACGCAATATACGTGTCTCGAATTCACAAACTCACAGCAATAGATAGTAACTCATTCGGCTTCCCTAACCCCAACAGAGAAGTTTAGTTACCCATGAATGCGAAGGAAATCACAATTTGCGTTGTTGTTATTATACCACAAGATTGATGATTTTCGTGTAGCACAAGTGGTAGTCGTGAATTCCTTAGCAAAAGTAACGATTCTCTTGTTGTGGATTTTAAGACTAGAAGAGTAGATTAGAAATGTTTGTAGTGGAAGCTGAGAGGGATGGCAAAAAATTAATTGTTGAATTAACTGAAGAATAGAAAGATTGTTCTCTCCACTAAGGGAGGAATGTTTCTCTCCACTAAGGCAGGAATGTCTCTCCACTAAGGGAGGACTTAATAGAAATCTCTAGCATGATAGGGTATTTATAATACTCCTATCCTACTTCTACTATGTTAATGAAATAAATAACCAAATCCTACCAGGCCTATGGAACACTTAACCCAAATGTACTAGGTTAAGGTAACATTATCATAATCCAAATAAACTAATGAAATACATAACCTAATTGTACTAGGTTAATGTATCTTTGTCAAAATCCAGCTATGTGTCTGTAAGTCCCCAAAGTCTTCAGAAATGTTGTTTTAGCCCAGGACAAATTTTCCATGCAGCAGTTTTATTCCTTTAGGCGTCCCACTTCCTTCTCCTTCGTTCGTGAGCTTTCTTTTGCGTCAAGTAAGCCATAAAATGTTGTATTTTGCATCATTTATACCTGAAACTTTTCTAATCATATTCGTTAGCTCATTTACAGGAAAAAGGACTAAAAGTGCATGAAATATATAATTTGTTCTCAAAACTAGGCTAAAATATGGGCAAAATATATTGATATAGGCGTGTAAATCCGCCTATCATCATGAGGGGCAACTCAATGATATTGGTCATTCAAGTGCAATCTGTATCCCACCTACTCATGGGAACAATATCTTTCATATCACAAGAGTCATTTTGCACATTGGTTGAACTACAAAAATACAAATTGAGGCTAAAATCCTAAGTTGGGGATGGTAAAGATTAGAAGAGGTACCTTTGGTCCACGAAGTTGTAAGTGAGTGCCTAAGATCTTAAGCGTTGAAAACAAATAGTAAGGAAAAGAAAGGACCCAACAGAGAAAAGAAATTCATGAAATATGCAAGAAAATGAAATGAAAAGAAATTGGTTTAACCAAGGAAATAAAAAGTTAGCACATTTGTAAAGAAATAAAGTGGCACATTGTCAAAAGTTGGATGGAATAGTGTTATGCTGATGTTCAAGGAAGGTATAGCCTTGTTGTTCCTTATTTATATCCTTCGCTACCCCAAACCTATGTTATAAGCTCAAAAAGACCTTTGTGATTTCCAACAAAGTATATTTATTATAGTGGCCATTCAAATTAGGGTCAAGCCTTTGGCATGGTACTTGTTATCATCGAGAGTTTTTGAGAGAGAGAGTGTCCCTTACCTAAATTCCTTGTTGCATATTGGATAACTTGGTGTGTGATTTTTTTTTTTGGTTAGGAGGCATGCAAACAAGTTGAGGTGGGCGTTTTTGTCATCTCCCAAAAAATGAGGCAAAAGAAATATGATGTAGTTGAGATCAAAAGTGAGTCCTTTCTAGAGTATTAGTAATTGTAACATGGTTTCACGTTAGAGTCTTTTGCATCCTTGAAAATTGTATTTTATGTTGAGGAGTGTAATTAAAATAGTTTTGCCTATGTCTGAAGAACTATTTGTGGTATTAATCAAGTTCAAGTATGTGCGATTATTGGTAATAAAATTTGGGCATACATATGACTTGTCTCATTGTAAAAATTAGTGTTGCTTGAGGAGCAAAGTTTTAAGCTGGGGGTGTTGCTGAGTAGTGAATTTACCATTTAATTACACTCAACAATAATGCACACTACTATGAAATAAAGATATAAGTGAAAAAATTAGAGATTAAATACACTAATTTCCATATTTTTCAGGCATATAAGTTAGGAGAATGACTGATGTGGATTTAAGATGTAATGGCCCAAAAAAGGGAAAATATTGCTGATGGAAGACCTAGAGCAGGAACAACCCTCAGTTACCAAGATCATAGTTTGTGGGCCACGATCACGGTCAGTCGAGCAAGTCAAAAGGTTGAGATTACGGGGTCTTTACTGCGGTCGTGGACAACCTTGTGTGATTGTAGTTAAGCGGATAATTTTTCCATGGGCTGTTTTTATATTTCACCCAGTCGAACCCAATTTCTCTTATAGGCTTAAACCCTATCACTTTTGGCTATTGCACACTACTGAGACATTTTTTAATTTGAAGTATAAACCCTAAATAAGACCAGTTTTGTAATTGTATTTGGAGACTTTGATTTTATTAGTTGTGAAGAATGGATGCTTTGAACAATCCCTATGGTATATGTCTCTATCTTTTGTTTATGATTAGCTAAATCTTTTATTCTTGGGATTATTTTGAACTATAGTACAATTGTGTTTGGGTGATGATGTGATTGTATTATTCTTAGCTGTTGATTATGGATTCCACTGTTTCTTGGATTAAATAGTTAGGATTTGTGGGTGAAAACCCCAATTGCCCTAAATAGGTTTGTTGGGTGAAAACACCAAGCTTTTGGAAGCTCTCATAATCCTTAGAAGAGGGATGTGGGTGAACTCTTGGGAACCCATAGCTTTCTTGAAAGGAGGATCTATAGGGGCAAATAAATAATGGCCAATTATGAATATAACTTACTTTTTTTTATCATCTTAGAAATAAGGGTAGATGGAGAGTTTATGTAATGGTAATCTTCCCAGAAATGGGGATGGCCAATTGAGGTCGTGGGTAGCTTTAATTGATACAATTGTTAGGTACTCTAAAGAGTCAATGAGTGACATCCTTGGTGCCTTGTCCACAAACTAACTTCATAGACTATTAACCAAGCCTACCAGGTCATCAACAATTGGAACTTATACAAAACCATCATAATCCAATGCACAACTTGCCCTTAGGTAGACATAATCCCAAGATCTCTCATAAATCTAATTATAAAGGAAAAAGTACTATTGTAGTATTTTGCTTGCCTTCATATTGATATTATTCTATTCCCAACCAACCCCCCCCCCCCCGACATTACATTATATGTTTTACGTTGTGACTACTTCGGGTATCTCTTTAGTGATTTTGACACCCCTATGACTCAAAATCTAAATGTCATTCCTAGTGGATTGAACCATAACAAAAACTGAGCTATTAATAATGACCGTCCTCTACCACTATAGATGGTATAGGTGAGCATTATCAAAATAGCACCGTTGTCAGGGAGTGAAATCTAGATTTCATTTGTACGGTGTTGATTTTTACTTAGGATATATCCATAGTTGTTTTTATTTATATTTGTTGTTATTTTTGCTTTTTTATAGGTGATCGTAGTGTAAATAGAACAATGAGCGGTAATACTAGTCACGTTGAGTCTTTTGATGGTCGACTTGATGATGAGGGTAAACTCAATGATGTTAGTCATTCAAGTGCCATCCGTATCCTACCTACTTATGGGAATGGTGTCTTTCATGTCCAAAGCATCAGGTTGCACGTGTTAAGAATGAAGGGAATTATGGGGGTGGCAAGATTATGAGGACCTTAACCTTCATTTGAAGGATTTTGTAAAGGTGTATTCACCATTTGATATTGTACACATAATCTAAGAGTCTAACCATGTATGCCTTTTTTTTCTCTCTAATGATTGAGGCGGTATTGTGGCACCATTCTCTTTCGGCAAGTTCAATTATTTCTTGGGATGAACTCACTGTGGCCTTCCTTAACCCATATTTCCCACCTTGCAAAATTCTCTTACTGAGATATGAGATCATTAAATTTCGGAAATTTAAAGGAGAACCCTTGTATGAAGTATGGGAAAGATTCAACGGTAAACTAATACAATGTTCAAACCACAAGGTCCCAGAGAAGACGCATCACCAAGTCTTCTATTGGGCCCTTGATACACATAATAAAACCATGGTGGACAATACAACGGGCGGCTCCCATTTCATTATCATGCGGCGATAAATTTATTTGAGAAAGTTACCAAGATAAATCATGGGTGGCATACCCGACATGCCAAGGTGCCTAAGAGTTCATCCATTACATCCTTGGTTTAAAAGGAACAAAGGAAATCATATGAAAAAATACAAGAAAATATAGTAAAATTTATGACTCAATTAGAGATTTTGACAAAAAATGTGATGGGTGCACCCGCAAAAGCGGTAAATTCCATGCTATCGAAAGCTTATGAGAATGATGACAAGGCTAGAAAGATTGATGAGGAGATTCGATACTTGGAAAACTATTCGAGGGGAAATCTCGCCTTACTTATCTAAAGCAAGGTGGGAATTAAGGTTGAATTAATCATGATCGTGATAGGGATTGGAGAGATACAGTGTATGACTATGAGAGCTATGTTCCCCCCATGATTAGGAAAAGAACAAATACCCAAGCTCCATCGACCCTAAAAAATTCAAAACTGTGGATGTCTTAGTGAGAATTTTGATGAGGGTAGATGGAACAAAAAGATGGTTCATGATCTAAAAAGAGATTTTTTCATATCATAATCAAAGCTTGGTGTCCCATTCTTCCTCCATTAAACAATTGGAGATTGAAATCGGGAAAATTTCCACCCAAATAAAAGCTAGTCCAGAGGGTGGTCTTCCTAGTGACACTATTGTAAATTCGAAGAATGAGGCTCAAGTTTTAACAATAGTCACTAGGAGCGGGAAGACCCATGTTGATAACTTAAAAAAAGATTTGGGTGAAAAAGTTCCTAAGTTTAAGTCAAAATAAGAGCCACCACTATCTCAAGAAGAAGAAAAAAAGGATGAAAAGGAACCAGTGGAAGTTGATGAAGAGTGGATAAAAATAAGAAACTAAAAAATGATATGATACCATCAATCGAAGTCCCTCCCCTATTTCCTCACAGAATTCAATAAAAAGTGGAGGGTGATAAACTCAAGAAATTTATGGCCAAGCTTAGCAACCTCTCGATCAATATCATATTGCTTGAAGCAATCGAAGTAATTATATGCTAAGATCATGAAGAATTTGATGTTAAAGAATAATTTTATCGAAGGTAACATGATTAAAGTCACACATGGTTATAGTGCTATCATGAGCAGAAAAATTATAGAAATGAAAGAGGCCCCCAGGGCCTTTACCATTCCATGCACCAATGGAACACCTAAGTTTTAAAAAACTCTATGTGATCATGGTGCGAGTGTTAATCTCACACCTTTTTCAATATATAAAATGCTTGGATTGGTCATTCCTACTCTAATGTCAACGAGGCTTGTAATGGAAGATAGGTCTCTCAAGAAATCGGTTGGTGTTGTGTTCGACGTGTTAGTAAAAGTGGATAGATTCATTCTCCTAGTAGATTTTGTGGTGATAGATTGTGAAATAGGACAAGTGGCACCTATAATTCTTGATCGACCCTTTATTTCCATAGGAAGATCCCTTGTTGATTTGGAGCTTAGGGAAATAAGGTTTGGAGTTCATAGTGGCAAAGTGTCCTTCTGTGTGTGCAAACCAAAGAAACAACCCATGGAACTTCAAGTGATATCAATGATTGATATTGAAATTGAAGAAATAAATGAGGGGGCCCTTGAGAACACAGCTTGAGAAAGAATGAAGTAGTCGTGCCATGACGTAAACTAAGGCGCTATGTGGGAGTTAACCCACAAATGCCAAAAAAGTGGCTTATTTCCTTTATTTTTATTTTTATAGTATAGATTTATGTTTTATAAATTGAACAACCCATGCATTTATGGCGCTATAGAGTGTGTTGGATGAGCTCGAGAAGGGGAAAATGTGAAATTTTAGCATGCTGAACTGAATAAGGGAAAATCTATCTAAATGTTAATTAAGCTAGACAGTTGAAAACAGAGGATCATAAAAGCCTCGAATTACTTCAATAGTGGTGCATTGGACGTGATCGAAGTAACCCACGTGTCTGCGATCCCAGAACCTTGACCATAATCTTGGTCACACCAGTAATATGACTATCTGAATCCCTATTACCCCCAGCACTCCCTTGAAAACTTTTCTTTCTAATAAGACCCATTTCTGGCTAAATTGTGAGCACTCTAGAAGCATCCTTGTATCCATCTTGCATCACTTATCTGGTAAGTGCCTCGAATACATACGTTGATTGTTAAAAATATGCCATAGAGTACATATTATAGGAAAGGCATGAAATTATGATTTTCATGCGTAAATGTTTCTTCAATTATACTTTTGTTGTATTTAGCTACTAGAATATGGTGTGTACATGAGTAGGAAAGTCATGAGAACCCAAATTATGTGTGAAATTGAAAAAAATGAAGAGTGCACACCAAGTGTTTGATAAAATTCCCAAATAAGTACTCACTAATAGTTTTTGCATTCTAAAGGCATAATCTAGTACGTAGTAGTTTTGTGAAACAATTTTAGTTAAAATCCTTATTCTAGGACATGCTTTGGGATTCAAAGTTGAATTTTTGAACATTGAAAAATTAGTTTAAATCTAGTCTGAGATACCATGATCACGCTAACCAAGGCTAATTTTCTGCTTGGGCCAAAAATTCTTCACTTTTAATTTTTGTCCAAACAGTATAAAGAACGCACCCCATGAGATTTATTGGACAATAGAGCATACTTTGTGCATTTAAAGATCAATGATTGATGTTGTTGTGTTGTCATTTATTTTTTAGGATTAAATCATGGAGGACTACGACCAAGTCTGATTCATAGAACCCGACTGGCTCATAATCTAATATGGTGATCTTTCGAGGTTAAGGCTGCTCCCGGAGAAAGGAATTTGCTTGAAGAAAGTGCTAAAAAAGCTTCTGCTATTTCATGACATGCTTGTGTCGATGAGATGGAATTGTTTCACCTCGGACTGTGGCATAGCTAATGAGCAATGAGTCCGTGAATTTTACACTAACCTTAATATAATATCATTTTTGTACCCATCCAATATGATTATTAGGATTCGGGGGAAGGAGGTTGACTTTGGGGCAGAACAAATCAATGATATCTATGGGCTCCCAAATTCAAACATGGGTTAGTTTTAAGAAAAAGGATATGAGATGCGAAATGGGTTAGCAGAAAAAATTTTCTCCAGAAAGTAAGTCTCTTGGATGGCAAAGAAAAGAAATATCTCCATGAATTACTTCACTGCCGAGGTTCAGATTTGGTTGAGTATCATATGCAACCGAATCTTCTCTTCCACCCACATAACAGTAGTCCTACATTTACAGGATCGAATGGTTCTTTTTATCCTAATGGCATTCATTTGAATCTTGGTCAACTCATGGTTTCTGACATGAAATTCTTTAAGAACCATGGTGGTACTGATCTCTCCTTTACCTCTTTGATTACTAAGCTTTGCAGGAGATCCGGGGTTGACGATTACTATGGAGATACTTAGTGCCCCTTGGAACCCCCATCTATCCTCTGAAAATTTTAGGTGAGGGCACACCAGGTAAATGCAAGAAAAGATAGATCGACTTGGTAAAGTCAATATATGAGTAGCCTGTGTCTTGTAGGACATCCACCACCAGGCCTCTTGAGGATATTAGGGTTAATATTACAGCCATTAGGGAGCTTATTTCAGCTTTGCCCTGGGGGTTGGCAAAGCCCTCTAACACTCCCCACTCATATGTATCCCGATCTAATTATGAGAAGTATAAGAAGGAGTAGAAGAAGCAGGGAGCTACCATTGCTGGGCTTGACAGAGCATATTCATCCTAGGCATCATTATATCATGATCTCTAGCCCTCATATGTTAAGATAGTAAAAATGGAAAGGAAGAGAGATAAGTTCTTTAGCAAGATGTGGAAGGGGGTAAAGAGCCTATGAAAGGTCTTATAACCCCATGATAAACTGCCTTCCTCCCAAGTGGAAAGTGATGATGAGGCCCCAGCAGAATGTTTCGGTCCTAGGGATGCTGATGATGATGTAGAGACCGAGAGTAAAAGAAACTCTTGATCTAGTTTTAGGGAGCACCCTTATCTCTCCTTTTTCTTGATTATTTATGCAATGGATACACTACTACCTTTTTAGTTGGGGGTATCTTTCTACGTAATCATTTGATTTGGTCTTGTATTATTGATATTTTGGGATTCTATTTTGTTCTTTAGGATGATTTTTATTTTTATTTGGGTTGTAATATTCGGGCACTCTGATGGTGCCCAACATTTTCATGGATTAGTTATTTTGTTCTTAAAATTCTAATTTATCTTTATTTTACTTATGGCTATATCGGATGAGCTTTTCCTTATGATAGATTGAGTGAAGACATTCTTAAGGGAAAAACATTGTTATTGGTTAGGGGAAGTCTGAGTACCCGTGGCATTGAGGTCATAAACTGCAAGGGAAATCTGAGTACCTATGGTATTTTGAATTTGGGATAACACTTATACATATGACGAAGTCTGAGTAGCCATATAGTTTGCCCGTATGTAAGCCAAAATGTTAGACGTAGGCTTGGGTTGGTGCCATAGTTAGCAAATTGTTTGTGGGGAAAATGCAAAGCAAACACCCCCTTCCCTCCAAACATTTTTGAAAATCAAGCGCATGGACATGAACGACATCGTAACAATTATATTTCTCATTTTGTGACTCCAAAAATTTTATCTTGTGAAAATTGGTAGATACTCTATTTTTTTTCTCTAGTGGGAGGGGCAATTGAGCCTCATTGGCAAATTTGCATACCGTGTGTGGTGAGCTTATTTTTCCAAATTTCATGTGTACTTGTACCATCTTGAACTTCCCCCATTAGTCTCTTAATGATAATTGTTATTGTATTTGGTTGGTGAGATAATCCTAGGCCATCTTTATGACATTGGTTGTCCACTTTTCTCTAAAAAGCCTACCTTTGCATAGATGTTATCCCTAGTCACCCACTTTGTGCCTTTTGACCTTTCTTAAGCAAACACAATGCAAGTTGTGAGCCTTTCCATTCTTATCACTCATTTGAACCCTATCCTCTTTGAACTAAAAAAGTGCAAATTGAGGCTAATAACCTAAGTTGGGGTTTGTAAAGATTGGAAGAGGTAACTTTAGGACACAAAATTGTAAGTGAGTGCCTTAGAGGTTAAGCAATGAAAACAAATGAGCTCAAATATAGATAAAAATATCTATGTATTAATCCATGAGACTCTACTAGATATTATGAGATTAGTGAACCCTAGATCTGATACTAATTTGTCACAAAAGATATTGGTCAAGATGACACCTATATAGATCCAACCTTGGTAGATAAGCCTAGCAACCAAAAAAAATCGAATAAAGATAGAAAGATTAAATAATAGAGAAAATGTAAGATTTGTGTAATAAAGTCAGGTAAATCACATGGATAACATAGATTTAAAGGAAATATAATCAATCCTAAAACCAAGTCTTATAAATGATAAGAGAATCAAAGTACAAATCCAAATAATTTATCATACTATAGAAGTCTATCTTTGATAAACTATAATATGGAGAGGTATAGATGTATCCCATAACGCTGGAGTGCACTAATACCTTGAATGTTAGCTCTCCATGCATGAATTATCCACTGCGGGTCACACTCATACTAAGATCAACACCAAAAGGGCACAAAAGTAGGAGTGAGTATGGTCTACATATACTCAGTCGGTATCCTAGGATAACTGAGCAAAGCAAAAACTAAAAACATAAAGAAAACTATAAACTCTTATAACTACAAGCAGAAAAGTTCCTAAATAGTAGCTCACACCATCTTAACCAACAGTTCTAAGATACACGATCAAAAGGAAACAACTAAATACATAACATATATATATGTAAAGGAATACAAACATATCAACAAGTATATGCAAAATAAAATGAAAGATGCAAATGTAATTCAATGCAAAGATATAGTGATTTTGGAACTTACGTATAAACTTTCCAAGACTCAAATGCATTGATAGGACCCATAGGCGGTTCACAACCCATATACTATAAAAATATCAACAAAATATAATAGGAATGACCTTGACCTAGATTTCCAATATCTTCTTACAATCCACCTTGCTGGCAATGACCTCGGCCTAGGGTTTGATAAAAAAAAATTCATTTTTCTTTCAAAATCCTATTGACTTATTATCATCAAGTCTCATAAATATCTATAGATGATATGAAGGTATAATGATCATAAAAAATAGGTGTAAAATTGAAACAATTTAATACAGATATGAATGAGTTCAAAATCTACTCCATATGATAATGATTCATGATATAAGCCATTATAGGGAACCACTGGTATGTATATACCACAACCCAAAATCCAAGGGTCATTATGGCACTCGCTGTGGCAAACCTTAACAAGTAATACTATAACCTAAGCTAATACACAAAGGGGAAAAGATAGAAATACCCCAAAGTTAGGGATTCTTAGAACGAAGCCAAACCATATAAGTATAATAAGTACAAAAGGAATATAATTAGCAACGCAACCATAACTCCCAAAACCTGGTGTCAACGGTATAAGAATCTATCTTGTATAACTCAAATCCAAATTAAATACATAAGATATCCAAATACAAGAAAAACTCTATTTGAAATTAAAGTAAAGTCATAGTCTATCAGAAAGGTAATATAAGACATCCTGATGCCTAGAGGCTAACTACTACTTTGAATGCTCTAATAATTGCCCGAGTCAAGTAAGCTGAGGCACACTCGAGCTAGAACGAGCACTGAAAGGGTGCAATAGGAATGAGTATGGTCCACTTGTACTAAGTAGGTATCATTGGCCGACCAAGAAAATTAGTAAATAAAGCATACAAAATATACTCCAAGGGCACATCACCTGCAATCAAAAAATGTCCCACAATGGTAGCCAACACCACCTGCACTTGTAGTTCTACAATATCCAGACATAATACAACAACACACCAGATAGGGATACAAATATACACAATATCATATACAAGTCGAACAAAAGAGGAACATGTATAAATAAGATCATCATGTACAAATAAAAGAAGATAGAACAATTAGACATTAATAAGTCAAGATATAGAACAAATAGATAGATAACAAGTCAATATATTAATAAAAGCACAACAAAAACACAATAAAGAAAGTGCAATATATATGATAATGATGAATGAGTTCATTGCACAACCTCCAAGATCATTACATAATCCTCGTATACACCTACGAAGGAAAGCCTCCCAACGTGGGACCCATAAGTGGTTCATCATCCCCTATACAATCCATATATATATACATATCCATATTCATTTCTCCTTTCCTTCACATCTCTTGGGGACGATTTTATACGATGTCATAGTTTCTATCATAAAAAAATTGTTGCCAATGTTTGTCAGGTGTTGCCACGATGGTATTATTTGTTTCATAAATGAGTATGATATGAGAATGTAAGGCTCACAACCAAGAACAACTAGTATTTCCATAATAAACCAAATTATATAATTCAAAAACCAACCGTAATGATACATTTTCATAACCACGTGAGACAATAACCACTTATTATTTCTATTTATGCATAAATTTCTAGATATTTCATATTCCAAAAGTATAAATACATATATCACAATACTACAAAGGTACCACAATATGCATTTGCAATGACACAATACATTTATTCTCATGTATGCAAGGCTATCAACATCATATAGGACCCCACACGGTCATACATATCACATAATATCTTAATTTCAACAATTCTATCATATATAGGCCACATAGGGTCACAACACATGGATAGTCATTTTTCATGATTAGTTCCCACCTGTAACATGCATATGTACCAATATTTAAAACCTAACCTAGTCTGAAAGAGTTAAGTCATAACCTTATATGAGCCAAAGGGCCATCATAGCTTTTGATGATATCATTCGAGGCTCATACATGAATACTCAAAATTAGGTCATATTGAGGGTACAATAACATGAATGGAGGAATTGTTTTGAGCTTAAAATGGAGCAAAACAATAATTGAAAGATTGATTGGGACTTGTGTTGATGCCTACAAAAAGGTTCAAAGAGATTTCACATTTTAAAGCTTGAAGAAGAAGGAGGAACCACATCTTTGGAGCATTGGAGGGGCGGACTTGGAGTGTAAATACTCATTAAGGGTGTTTTAGTCATTTTGTGTCTTTTCTTTTCACTCCATAGAGACCCCTTTTCATTAAGGGTATTTTGGTCTTTTATGTAATAAGCTATCAATATACTCTTTAGGCTTATTTTCTCATTAGTTTATTATTGATATTTGAAATAATTCTTCTTCTCTCTTTGAGAGTGTAGTTTAGGGCTTGGAAAGCCAAGTAGTGTAGGGCTTGGAAAAGTTATTATTGATCCTTGCTTAGAAATGGTCATTGTAAGGAGGAGTTAATTCCCTTAGCAGTCACCGTAAGAGTTTAGCATTGCCATTGTGTGGCTTAGAGGTCTTATTGTTTGATACATGATGTGTTTCCTATTTCTTGTAATCTCGTATGTCTAACTATCTGTCTTACTTTATTATATATGTTTGTTATCTTATTTCTCTTAGTCTTTATCTCTTTAGGTCATTCTCTCATTAGTTGGTATCAACAACAATGTATTAGAGTTGTTCTCATAACTCTAAGTCTTGGATTATTGATTACCTTTAAGAAAATTAACAAAAAAGAGTTTAGAAAATGAAAATTTCACAAAAAAAAGTTACTAACCCATTTTTATGCTTGGGGAGAATTTTATAACTTAGATCTACTTAGATTTTTGTGTTTTATTAGTTTCTAGTGCTAGATCCTTGTTCCCTAGCAGTAATAGAGTCTAGATCTAAGATTTGACCAAGATCCAGGTTGTTTTAAGTATTCAACCATTGTTGAACTTGTGTTTGAAGCTTTTGGAAGGTGGATTTCGTGTGGTGTGTTGTGGTTGTGACATTTTTTACTTATTTTGTGATATTTGTGTTTGGGTTGGCAAAGAGAGCTTAGATCTTCCAGAAAATTTAAATTTGGATGTCATTAACCTCGTGGTCAACATTGGTCAACACTTGAATGTTTTTGGTGTTCTTCTTCATCTTCATATCTTGTTGAGGAAGAATATTCAAAAGTAGGTGTTTGATCTTGAAATAGAAGGAAAGAGAGTGTAGTACTTGTTCAAGTATATTTCCAAGAACCTTCCTAGTCATCCAAAAGAAAGAAAACAACAAAAGTGAAGGAATAATCAAGTACAAGTGCAAGTACAAGGGGGGATCAATTCAATTCAAATTTATTTGAAGCTTGAAAAGGCTCAAAAAATCTTGCAATTTACCCCCAAAACCGAATATACACTCTTGGAATTGAAGATTTGCTAAACCTCAAAGTGAAGAACACATAAAAAATTGTGAATTATCGTCCAATCACAAGTTGCCACATTATCACTTTGCGCACCGATATTTTTAGCTCAAATTTTTTGATTCTTAGTTTCTATTCTTGTTTCTTAGTTGCATTTTTTATTGATTTCATCACTGATTGGTAAACTAGTAACTATCTACTAGGTTGTTAATTAGTTTTGAATCCTTGCTTCATGTTTTCATTCTTTGTGTGCTTTTCTCGTTTTGATTCATTGAAATTCTTTGTTTCAAGTTAGTAAGTCGATTTTTCTATTTTGTGTCTTGAATCGATCAAATAAGAATCTATTCCAGGCACTAAGTAGTTATTGACACCTTGTTGACTACCGAAGTATAAGTAATTTTCATTAATCTCCACTCCAATTGTAAGGATCACAAAGTTGAGTGTATATGAGTGTTGGTGAGGAGATTTTACTACTAACTTTGTTTGTTCATTTTGTATGTACAAGGTTATATAAGGGAAATATACCTTGGTAGCCTCGAATTATCGTGACTACAACATGGGAGAATATGTTGTAGAGAGGGATTTTAAGGCTACAATGATGTTGGAGATTATGGGGGCTATGAATATAGCCATGACAAAGATATGGGCAGAATTGAGAGTTATGGTTTTGAGGTAGAAAATAAGGTGAATGAAGTTCCTAGTGATTATGGTGAATATGGAGATGATATAGGGCCTTGTGATGGTTCTTATGATAAAGTTGGGGCATGTGAGGAGTCTTAAACTTCCCACTCCGAACCTAGAATTGGTGTAAGTTATAACCCCTTTCCTTGCAAAGCTTATGAAGCCATGATTAGAGTGAACGTGTAGAGCATGAAGATTCATATTATTCACCTAGTAGTACATCTTATCAAGGTCGAAGTGGTGTGAATGGGTATACTAGCTATAGTGTAGCTTGTCCCAAGAGAAGAAGAGAGAATGGGTTGTCCTAAACTCTATAATATTGACCTAGGAGCAGTGTTCACTCCGAAAAGGTACACATTTATAGGGTACCGGGCTGTATTTTTGTGCTAGATGATTGGAACCATATGAACTACATCATGCCACCAATGATTCACTATTTGGGGTTGTTTTGAGAACCTTTACTTGTTCCATATTCCTTGAACAAATATAAGGTTATCGAGAGAGCGAGGATTGTCTTCATCCAATTTAAATATTATAAGGTGATATGGTGCGATATCTTCCCCTTGACACCAGGTCATGTATGCTTGGGTGCCGATTGGTTTGAACTATATAGATTTCCAAATACGCTAAATTGGCCTAAGGTGGTAGTGGACTATTAGGGAAATTATCTCATTACCTCAATTCTTCCCAAACCACAAAGATATATGATTACTTACTCCAAGCTGAATAATTATGAGAGATAAAAAATAAGAGGAGTAAAGGTGTGCAAAGTGGCAATCGAAGAGTGAAAAAAAGAGGTTGTGTAGAATAAAGTGAGTGGGTTTCCACCAAACCATGCTAACTATATTTGTCCTTCTATTCCCAGGGACATTTTTGTAGGTACAAACATGGAAAGCAGAGGAGCACAAGGACAAGGAGAAGTTACTGCTGAAGAATGTGGCAAACCTTCACACCATGTCAAAGAAGAATCTAATCAAGAATTTCAAGGTAAAATAGATAACTCTTACGCTTTTGTGCATATGAATGATAATTGTGTGGCTAGTATCCCACTAAGTGTGAGTAGTAGCTTACCTATTTGTGTGTCTGTTGATTCTTTGCCTGTTGTTGATGATGTACTTGTTGTGAGTATGGATACACTCGTTGATCTTACTAATGACCGAATTGACTCTTCTTGTAAGATCAATTTATGTCCACCTAGTGTTGAAGACATTTTGTTGAATGATAATACATAATCTATTAATTATTTGGCTCTTGATGATGATGCACATGTTGTGAATGTGGATACACTAGTTGATCCTATTGATGACCGATTGACTCTTCTTGTAAGATCAATTTATGTCCATCTAGTGTTAAAGCCAATGCGTTGAATAATAGTACATCATCTTGTGGGAATTGTGTTGATCAATTTATGTGTGAAATTTTTCCACCACTTTATGATTTGTGTGATGTATTTAATGGATCTCAAGTGAGTGACGATGTTGAAAATATTAATCAAATAAATAGGAGTGACCGCTTTTGCATGCCCTCTAGTGAATGTTCTACTCTCTGTTTTCCTCATAGGGATAATCATGTGCTTGAAAAATCTTTGATACTTGATAATGATCTTGTAGAGAATGTATTTGCATGTTCTATATCCTTTTCATGGATAGATCATTCTCTCTTTAAGGACAATATCTTGTTTGAAGATGGTGAGTTCACTCTTAATGAACCTAGTGGTGAGAATGAAGTTGAAGGTATAGCTTGTCTTGAAAGCTATGGCCTATATTCTAACCTACTATGGTGTGACAACATTCCTCTTAAAGATGGAAATCTCTTCTAGAAAGATGAGAGTACTCTTAAGGGTAAGGAATGTGTAGTCTTTGAAAGGAATAGTCAATTAGGTGAAGATAGCTTTGAATTGCTTGAATGTTTATGAAACCCAATAGGTGATTGTTCTTTGAAAATTGATTGTGGTTTTGATCCTCTGTATGATATGCCACATATATTTGATGACTATGAGGATGAACTGCTTGCTTCTTATGAAGACTTAAGTAATAATCCCTTTGATTTTGGTTGTGGTGTATTTCTACTTGAGGGTTCTTCCATTAAAACAGAAAGTATCCATTTCCTTGAAATTACTTCTTCTTCTACTTTGAGTGACTTTATTGTTGAGAGTACTTATGGTAATGATTTCGAAACTAGTAGTGAGTACATACAAGAGGACACCTTAGTTGAAGTTGACTTGAGTAATACCTTTCTCTGCTCTCTATTTGTTTTTTATAATGTGTATGTTATTGTAGAGAGGGTGATTTTTAGATTGGGTGAACCCTATAGGGTAAAAGAGTGTTATATATGGCCACTCTTTCTATTTGACCCCAGTGCCAACTATGGATAAGATGATGTTGGCACACCTAACTTATTTCTTGGTCTACATGACAAGCAAAGTGACATTCTTGAAAACCGAGGGAAAAGGTGTCATTGTCTCCTTGGGGTAATGCTACTAAATGTGCATCCTTGAGTGACACACTTGTGCTTAAGTTGCATGATTCCCAACTTGTTGATGCTAAGTTGATACTTTACTTAAAATAAAGAGGTCATATGTGCTTAAGTGCCTTAAATCCATCCTTCTATGGTTTATGTGCAATATCTTTTAGGCCAAATGGCATTAATATAGGTAATAGCGCCTTGAATGATTCCTTTGCACTTGATTCCTTCCCATACTACCTCTTTTCCTATGATGGCATCCATACTAGTTTTGGATTTTTATTAGGTAGAGGTAGGGAACTTGTTAGTTGGTCCACTTGTTTGAATGACAATGCTATGTCTATTTTGTGGAATTTAAGACCAATAGTTGTACCACTTTTGATGAGTACACTTGAGGAGGTAATGAAACAATTATGACTTATGGTTTCTAAGATAAAGGTAGTTTTACCTTTTAGATTTACTAATACCAATAAGACCATTGTAGTTCTTTTGTCTCTTGATACTTGTCATACCCATCTTCTTTCGGACATTTTCACTAAGCTTTCCATGACTAAAACAAAGGATTCATGGGTATATTTCAAGTGTGTACACCCTTGGCATGATGATGTTATTTGTTGTACTAACCCTAACCCTCATGCCATGAGGATGTTGTGATTTTTGTCCTTTCATTGATGTCGCATGGTGTGGATTCGAGGTCGAATCCTTTTTAAGAAGGGGAGAATGATACTAGCCAAAGTGCCATCATAGCTTTTGATGACATCATTCGAGGCCCATACATGAAGATTCAAGATATGGTCATATTGAGGGTACAAGGACATGCATGGAGGACTCGTTTTAGGCTTATAATGGAGAAAAACCATGTTTGGAAGATTTCTTGTGACTTTTGTTGATTCCTACCAAAGGGTTCTAAGAGGTTTCACATTTTGAAGCTTGAAGAAGAAGGAGCGACCACGTCTTTAGAGCATTGGAGGGGCGGCCTTGGAGTGTAAACACTCATTAATGGTGTTTTAGTCTTTTTGTTCCTTTTCTTTATCCTCCATAGGATCCCCTTTTCATTAAGGGTATTTTGGTTTTGTATGTAATAAACTATAAATAGACTCTTTGGGATTATTTTTTCATTAGTTAATTATTGATATTTGAAAGACTTCTTCTTGTCTCTTTGAGAGTGTAGTTTAGGGATTGGAAAAGAAAGTAGTGTAGGGCTTGGAAAAGCCATTATTGATCCTTGCTTAGAAACGGTGGTTGTAAGGCAGAGTTAATTCCCTTAGCAGTCGCCCTAAGAGTTTGGTATTATCAATGAGGGTCTTAGGGGTCTTACCGTTTGATACATGGTTTGGTTCCTATTTCTTGTAATCTCGTATGTCAAGCTATCTATTTTACTTTATTGCATTTGTTTGTAATCTTGTTTCTCTTAGTCTTCATATCTTTAGGTCATTCTCTTGTAAAAACCTTCCTTGAATATCGGAACTAATCTACAATACTTCAACCACAAAGACATGCTTCGTATGAACAGTCTTAATATCAACTCAAACTAAGAAATATGGAATCTGCGTGTTCAAACAAAGCTAACGATACCCATATCCGGGGCCAAAATGAACTCCCAAAATGAATTTTCAAAAAAGAAGATAAAAATCATAAATTTACTTCAAAAACATTTTTACCATATTTTTAGCATTCTATAACTGATACCTAAGTATAAATTGAGGTTAAAATCAAAGAAAAACCATTTTAAGCTTTACCGAGTAAAATCATTGAAGTTTATGTTAAAATAAAAAAATCAAAGTTGTTTGAAGGTGGATTGATGAAAAACAAGTAATTATAAGATGAAAAAATCAAAGTTTTTTAAAGTTCATTAACTACCCAATCCAGTCTAAAAGAAGTTAAGTCATAACCTACCTCAAAGTGCCGAAATCCAAGCCTTAAACTCTAAATATGGAGCCTTTTCTCTTCGAACAGTCTCATCATGATCTAAAACTATCAATAACATCATTTGCACATCAAAAACAAAGCTAGCAAAAATCCATATTAACTATATTAGAAATAGATTTAAAATCAGTCCAAAAAATGGTTTAAAAAATAAAAGTGATAGAATAAAACTTTTATTTTACAAAAATATTTTCCAAGATTATAGGACTCTACATTGAATTCTATGCAAAAATGAGTTACAATTAAAGAAAAATAATTTTATAGTTCTGCCGACAAAACCCGTAAAAAAGTTCAATGTAAATCAAGGTTTTGAAAATATATTTCAATAAAAATTAATGGAAATCAATGAAATAAAGGTTTTGAAGTTACCCAAATAAATTATTGGTGAAAAATCCTTTGAAATTGCCTTTTCTCATGCTCCCAAGGATAAAAAATAAAAGAAAATTGCAAAAGTTATATTTATATATTATTTTGTTAATAGTACCTCCCAAGCGCGGCCCAAGCCTCATGAATGTGAGGGCCAATGCTGACTGTGACAATAAGTTGGACTTCGCATTCATGAAGATAGGTAACCCAGACAATCACATTGATGACATCTTAGTCGTGTTTATGATGAAGGACTAACTCTAACTAGACCCAACAAGATTTTACAATCACGGTTGCCACCTTACCATCACAGCAAAGGATTATTTCCTTCTTCATTTTCGGAGCTAGGGCCTGCGATCTTGAAGAAGGAATCCACCTGCACTGGATATCAACAAATGCTAAGTTTTGTAAGTTAACAATGTCTTCCAATGAACCCACGAGTTTCAGTCAGGACCCCACAGAATTAAATCATACATCCCAATATTTTATTTTTGATGTTTTGGACTTAATAACAGTATCAAATTTTTTAAAAGAGGTCATTTATAATAAATTAGTTCTCGAGATCCTATTTAGGCATTTTCAGTAATTTCTGAATCAAGGGTTAAAATGCAAAATTAAGTCAATAAGCCAGAACCACCCATGCTAGTAAATAAAATTCGACATTCGTGATCTAATGAAATTGTCCAAATTTTCATCCAATGCTCGAAACACAAAATATTGACCAGAGACAAACTAGTGACTTTTAAACCCTCTAATAGTGTCAAAATCCCCCAAATCACTTTTTAATGCATAAAATATTGTGCTTATCATCCCCAAATCTCATAATCAAAATATAAGAACTACAAAAAAGTTTACAATGATCAAAACTTATCTGAAGAAAATTTCTCATATCAGTTTGTTATAATGACCTTGTATTGGGGATGACATCCTTGACATCATCCATCTTATCTAGTTCATATACAGACGTCCAAGGATGACATACTTGGATTCTTCTATATCTCCATATATCTCTTTTTTCTTTGTTTATTCTTCTTTTAATTCCTTGCATTATTTATTAGATATTTGTACAAAGAATAAGGGAAAATTATATATATCTAAATAAAATATTTATCTATATGACATTATTTAAATATAAAAACATAATTTATACTCATCAAATTTCTGCAT
The DNA here is from genome assembly GCA_030864225.1 of Capsicum baccatum var. pendulum. Taxonomy (NCBI): domain Eukaryota; kingdom Viridiplantae; phylum Streptophyta; class Magnoliopsida; order Solanales; family Solanaceae; genus Capsicum; species Capsicum baccatum. The sequence continues at coordinate 124,886,528 of CM061554.1, forward strand.
CCTTGATTTTTCTCATTCTCAAGGAAACAATAATAATATTTACTTCACCTTGTTCATTATTTTCTTTGTAAGTAAAAAATTTGAGAAAATAAAATTTTCTCAATCAAACTATTTTCTCCTTTCAAATTTATCAAATCTTTACCTTACTTCTGAATTTATCTTTGCTTGACCAAATCATTATCCTTAACTCCAAAATTCCATGAAATTGATGACTTTATGATCTTTCAACCAAATGTTCTCTAAATTGTCCATGGGGTTGCTCCTTATAAAATTTTTGAGGAATATGAATATATTAAGTGACGAAATTCATGTCTATTGTTATAAATGTACTACCATATATATTGAATGTCTATTTCTAGAAAAGTTTGAAACCCCAACTTTGGGATAAAGTTAGTTTTTCCCTATAGATAAAGAGGTTTCCTTTATTTTTATCAACCTCTCAAGCATTCATCAAGATAAATAAAGAGTTACTCACTCTTTATCTCTACATTCTTCTTGTTCATACTTTATATCTCATAAGACATTATTAGAACAAGTCTCTAAATTATTTTGATTACTTTTAAGTTTGTATTTTAAGTTGTTTTCATGAAGAAAATGTGGTAACCAACACAGTCATCTAGTCGTCGGCACTAATGTGAATTCGCCTCCAAGGATTAAAGGCAAGGATACAATTATACATAAGAATGTATGATTGTTTTTAATATTAATTTATTTGTTCTTTGAGAATTTAAACTTGATAGCATGTTAGTCCATATAATGAAAAAATTGTAACCAAAAATGTTAGTTTTTATATTATTTCTCTATTGCTATTGACTGTATAATAATATTTGGTATTCAGTGCCATCATATTATGGCATAACACAATTTTATATGTATAAGATATTGGATTAGAGTTCTGATGCACCATAATAATAAGATACTCGATTTAAGTCTCATTGATTTATTTCCTAAGATGCCATTATATGGATAATATATTGAGTTTGAATCTCAATGCACCATATTGATGCTATAATGATGGCTAAGGAAAAATAATGTGTTTTTGGTGAAAAGTCATGAATCATGTCTCATCTAATATTCTCCATTCCCTAAATCATATGTGGTAGCAATGCTTAATATGTTTGAAAGAAGAAAATTGATTTAATATATAACTATAAGAGTGGAGGGACAATATGATAATAATCATCAAAACTGATAATATTTTCACACACTTATTATGATTATAAGATATGATAGAGAAAAAATCGCTACATTTATGTAATCTTCGATTTTCTCATGAAGTAACAATATCTTGAAAGAGATTCTAAGATATCATAATTTGATAACCTTAAGGCATGATTATATTCCATTCCCGGGGAATGAGAATTTTTATAGTTATGAGCACAGATCATTTCCTAAGGTGAATGTGACAATATTTAGTAAAGCTTATCAATACAAACGTTTACTAAATTGTGGTGGTATCACAACTAGCCTTCAAAAGAAATAGAATAATTGAGAAGAGTTATTTTTAAATCTACTTCTGATGTAGTAAATCTAAAATTTACTAAAGTAACAAACACATGACATGTTAAACTTGGAGTTTACCATTATAAATAAGTTCATAAGTTGACATGAATTATTATGACATTATGAAGATGAGCGTATTGAGTATTGGACATGCAATGAATAACTAGAAGATTCTTCAAGAATTATTTATTTTGCTTGTTCTCATGATAAGTTGGTTGGTCCAACAAATATTGGGATTTGATCCTTCAAAGTCTACAAAGTATTAAAGGTAAATATGAGCTCATTCACCCGTCATGTGATATGTTTAATATATGCATCAATACATGATTACATAAAAATTTATTGTCAATCTGCAGTTTGACATTAACAAGCTTTCTTGCTGAGAGCACAACTTCCATATTGATAAATATCCAAGTTGATTTGGCGTTAAATGCCTCAAATAAATAGCAAAACCATTAGTTATGAGAACAAAACTTCATGTGTTGGTTTTAAATATGATATATCATAAAGAAAAGAACTTGTATGCATCTAAATAATAAAGAGAAAAGACATCTTTTCCCCCCTGAATTTATCCTCCAAACTCACTTTAGTACTTAAACTTAACTTCTATTTATTTACCCACCTTAACGACTTTCAAGTGACTTAAATCCACCCTCAAAATCAAAATCCCACTCTCACACGAAGAGTGCACAACACACGTGCCACGTCATTCTAAAATGACTGCCACATCAGTGCCATGTCATTGCCACGTAATAAATTATAATTTTTTCAGAAAAAAATCCCACACTTATTTTTTATATATTCTTGAAAAAAGAATATATATATATATATATATAAATATCCTGTTATATATATATTTTTAGCTTTTAAAAGAGTATATTTTTTTTATACATATATATTTTGTAAAAATATATATTTTATATAAATAAAATAGACCCCACCCTCTTCTTTATTCTTCTTCACATCCCCCACCGCCCACCCCATGCCACCCCTCCCCAATTAGTTCTTCTTCTTCAGTACAGCAGCCCCCATCATCTCCCCTCCCGCATCTCCCCTTCATCCTTCTCCTTCTTCTTCTTCACATAATATTTTTTTTTAGAAATATATATTTTATATAAATAAAATAGATGCCACCCCCTTCTTCATTCTTCTTCACAACCCCCACTGCCCACCCGACACCACCCCACCTCAATTACTTTTTCTTCTTCAGTACAGTAGCCTTCATCATCCCTCCACCCCTCCCTCCCTCCCCGCATCCCCCCTTCATCCTCTTCTTCACATAATATTTTTTTATAAAAATATATATTTTATAAAACCAAAATACACCCCACCCCCTTCTTTCTTCTTCTTTACAGACCCCACCTCCCACCCTACGCGACCCTACCCCAATTACTTCTTCTTCAGTATAGCAGCCCCCCACCCCTTCCTCCTCCGTTTTCTTCTTCTTCTTCTTCACATAAAAGCACCCCTTTTTCACTTTCTTTCACTATTGTTGCAAGCCTTTCAAATGAATTTTTTGTTTTCATAAAATATAAAATTAACTTGAATTTAACTTGTGCAAATTCAATAATGAACTTATTACAAGTACATGATCATAAAATCATATCAATACACAAAATCTTAAATCCAAATTCTTTCATATTAACCAAAATCCAAAATCCCAAAACTCCTAAATTTTTAATTTTTTACTCAAAAATGTCTATAGAAATGACATAAACAGTTCGAAATTCAGATATGGCATAGTGGTATTTGCATGACATAAAATTCTTGGCCAAGAATCAAACTTGTTCATGAATCTTGAACACTTTTTGTTTGTCAAAAAATAAAATTTTGGATCTATTAGGACTTGATCAGAAGGGGATTGCGATGAAACGGGGTAGGGGTATAAAGAAGATGAAGAAATGGAGTGTTGGGGGTGGGGGTGAGGTTAGGGGTGAGGGAGGGGAGTGACGATCTTCTTATAATGAAGAAGATGAATTTATGCCTTTGAATAATAATTATAATAACAATAAAGTAGGCCCTTTTAAAAAAATCACTCCTTTTTTTGCCATATCAATCGTAAGGGGTGAATTTAATTCACTTGAAAGTTGGTAAGAGGGTAAATAAACGAAAGTTAAGTTTAAGTGCTAAAATGAGTTTGGAGGACAAGTTCAGGGGGGAAAATTTTTTTTTCTCAATAATAAATTAATATTAATTCTCCATTTTAAGATGGTTCAGGTCTAGGAACTACATATTTTCTATCTAATAATTTTGATATGCGGTATATGATTAATGCATATACCATGATGCATAAAGATGAATTCATTAAAGAAGATAGATATACAATTATGTTATTTTTCGTAATATAAGAGGGAGATTATAAGCAACTATGAAGTATGTTAGAAATTATCATCAAATCCCCATTTAAAAGATAATTCAAGTCAAATGTAAGAAGTATTTGCTAACTATAATGTAATCTCATGTTTTAGTTGTAAATGATCCCATTGGATGTCCCAAAAGGACAAAGTCTAATACATGTATCAAGCATGGTATAACAATCAGTTCCTAATCTAGTAACTCTGGAAATAGAAAAATGAGCAAATGATCATAATTAAAAGACAATGTGATCTTAAAGATCCTACAGCATAAAACATCATGAAACTTTATGAAAGGATTAGGTACTTAAAAATAATAAAGTGATGTAATATCAAAATTCATGACCCAAACCAGGGCCTAGTCGTGACAGGTACCTAAAACCCAGTGTGGTTCAGAGCCCAACCCTTAGACTAACCTCCAAAGCACAATAAAAGAGTACAATAAAATCCAACCAAAGAGTATTAAGAATGAGAGATAGTCAAACGGAAATTCTATGAATAAAAAATAACAATCAACCTAATACTATCCATAAAAGCCTCTAAAATAAGAAATACAAACTATGTCGGGACATACCACCAACTATGACAAATGAAATCCAAAAGAGATACTAAGAAATAAAGAAAATGAGTGAAATAACCGGGCCCTCTGAAAGAGGAAGGCTCACCACTTCACACCAGATCCAAAGGAGTACCAAATCTCCTAACGCTGCACAGGAGTAATAGAAAAGCCCTCGAACCTTACATCATTAAATGATGCACCATCCAAGAATGGTTATTAAATGACCCAACCGGGGGCCTTGTCTTAATTGGCATCCCAAGTCTAACCAAGATCGGGGACCGCACCCAGTACCCAACCCAACCGTCCAGTGCATACCCTGAGTTGGATAAATTCTGAATATATAACAAGATAACGTTACTACAAAATCCTAGACTTTGGTATAGGTCTATGATAGTGACCACTCAGATGAGTCCAATCATTTGATACCCAACCTATAAATAATACCAAACCAAACCATAATCAAAATCATAACCATAAGAGTTCCATAATAATTATATATAGTCCCAAAATAAAAGAGGATGGAACAATAAGAAATTTAGTCCTATGGTATCAACCCCAATACCAAGGATGACACCAATACCGATCCCGCCCATACTAACCCATAGTAGTCCACAAAAGACTTTAACCAAAAGATTACTAAAATACGACTAGGACATGCCCCCAACCATAGCTATAACCATTATCCATAAATAAATAAAATTATGAAAGAACATCCATGAAATGGAGGCTTTCAAATGATGAAATCTCTCCACTTCAATCAAAAAGTTGATCCTAAATGTCTGATAGTTAAGAAGGAGGAGTAGAACAGTTGGTTCTTGCATCACATGGGGATACAACTGCTCGAAAATGGGTTAGCAGGTTAACACTAGTATGAACTTAGGGTGGATAAAATAATGACATTTAAGAAAACAAAATAAACCATCCATATGAAAACAAACCATGCATATATGTATCTTAACTATCCTTAACCACCCAAGGTATATATGTTAAAATTGTCACCCCCGAATGGGCGCCGATGCATGTAGCCGCACGAATCGGAGATACCATTCGAGCAGGGGATTCCCAAGTACCCTTACCCTGCAAGATACATATGTACAATGTACATAGAGGATTCTCATGTGCCTTATAGTATCATATAATGTCTCCATGACCTACACCTCATGTTAGCAAATATGAGTTTTCAATGTTCATTCACTTAACTCCTACCTTTATGGTTAGCTATCACACACCACCATTATTTCTCACTTAAAACCTTTTCACACCAACTAAACCATTGTTATTAACTGAGGCTATACATAGTGTAATCGTCATACCGACTATAACTTGCAAGTATTGTCCTTAGCCAAACCTTTTAAGGTAATGGGATTCCCGTGTACCCACTTACCTAGTTAACTTAGAGGAGTACTATATACCCCATAAGTACTCCATTGTTATGTTTGCTTAGGGGAGTCCCATGTACCCCATAAGTATGATAGTACAACCCAAAAAAATTCCATTTTGACCATTCCAAACCATTTAACCATTTAGGATTCCATTACCAAGTTTAAACCATGCATATATTCCATTAAAATCCAATAATTTAGTGAAAACATTCTCATAGGCATTTTATCAAACATATTAGTGGCATAATATTTCCAAAACCAAAGCCAATTACAAAATAACCATTCCCATGCAAACAATTATAAATAACCACCATTAAAGCATATAAAAGGACAATTAATACATGGGAAAACCATAACCAAGAATTTATAACAACCCCCCCCCCCAAATTATATTTGAAAACCCAAAACCATACAATAATCATGTCATAAAAACTATGTATAAAACCATGCCTTTAGTTGGAATTAACAATAAGGGAATAGAATATGCCATAAACTAAGATGATGATAGAGAGAAATTACCAACACAAGCCCCAAATTAATCCTTAATATGAAACCCTAGCTTTCTTTAACAAAAATCCTTAAAAAGAATTGTAGAGTGTTCAAGAGAAGTTTCTATGTCTTGATGAATATAATAATAGGGAAATAACCTCCCAATAGGAATATAAGTCATGGCGACTTATTAGGTTAAGTGGGAAAATATCCAAATTTCCCTCACTAAAACTCCCAAAATCCTGTCAGATGGGTACGACTGTCCATAATAGTCGTACCCTATAATATGAGTTGTAGCCACCACTCATACCTAAGGCCATCTCCCTTGGACCCAACACTGTCCAAAGTAAGACTTACCCTAAATAATGCCGTATCTAAGTATACGACTAGTACCCTTGACCCGTACCCCTGGCAGAATAGAATCCCAAGATGATTGAACAATGCCCACCATATAAGTCTATGGTACGCCTTGTAGCCTAGCTTATGGCTCATAGTGAGACACTCGTACTCAGATAAGACTTAGTCTACCAAGTCTAAGATTATGTGAAGTAACAAAACAAGCCATATCCATCGATACAATTCATACCACCCAAGTCATATCTATTCCAGAAACCAAATCCAACCCACCAACCAATATTGGTTAGCATACAACTGACCCATACCACTCGTATACTTGTGTACAAGTCAATTCTCCAAGTTGTATCTTTTCCAAAGACCATAAATCTAGGAAGTTTCCCAAGGGCTAAAAACCCAGGGTATTTCCATCTACCCCACTATGAGCATTCGTCCTCGAATGACGAACAAGGTAGGGTAATAATAAGAACAATTCATTTGTATTATGAAATATTAATCCAACCTTTAAATGAATTTAGAAAACACAGATTCCAATATAGTAATCTCTTTTTCAACAAAGTTTGAAAATAAATGTATATTAAAGAACACATACCATTTGCACGAATCCTAGGAGTAGAAAATAAATGTGGATACGTGGACTTCATGTACTACTCTGCTTCTAATGTAGGCTCTTCCACCTTGTGGTTCTATCCTATAATCTTAACCCATTTATTCTTTCGAATACCTAATAGGTGTGTTCAACAATTGGTAACCAAACCTCAAACTAGCAATCTCAATTTCTAGGATAATACTAATCAATTAGTTAACTTCACAATAGCCCTTGTGTCTAAGATAGTGATAGATTAGCAAACTACACACATAATTGTCTACCACTACTTTGGTCTCCACAACCCTCTTTCAAGGATGATATGGATTCCTAAAGTTCACCTAAAACCCTTGATTCAAAGATAGCCATGAGCTTTCAAGAGTTTGAAGATTTCACCCATCAAACCCATGTGGGTATTTGGGACTTTCACCCATAAATCCTAACCGAATTGGTTGAGCAATGATAAAACCTATCTACATGAACTACTAAATAGAAATTAATAATAACAAACCGCACACACTTTAATCCCTATTCATACATAACCTTAAGAGGGAGATCTAGCTACACATAAGATAACTAAGCAAAGATATACCCATAATCTCCATTGAAGTGATTTATTAAAGACCAAGTGAATGTTACTTCAAACTTTTGACTCGTAAAAATCTCCTATAGAATTAAGCTATTTTCCACTTAGAGTTTACTCCAATGTATTCATCATTCAAAATTTATACAATATTTTAATCTCCAAGTATGGAGCCTATGAACTAAGGAACCGAAACTTAACTCTTGGGAAAGATGAAATATCATAAATTATTAAGGTTTGATTCTCTTTGTTAAATTTAGGATCAGCCACATGCATTTATAATTCTGCCCTTAAGCTGTATTTTTCATCATACTGTGATCGCATAGGCTTGGCCGCGATCATGGCTACCACGATTGGAATTATCTTATGCAATCGGGGTTAATTTACTTTGCTTGAATAGCACAATCATGGTTATCAAATTGCGACCGCAGTAATTAAGGCTTGTCTTGCTCCAAGTCTTTGGCTGGACTTTCTTGCTTCTTTTGATCATTTTTAGTTCCAATCCATATTATCTCATCAGCTATATGGCTATAAAATATGGATATGCATTCAATCACAGATTTAAAATATAGTAATGTGCATGAATATTGAGTGCAAATGAGTTGTAAAATCACTACTCATCAACATCTCCAACTTAAGGCTTTTGCTTTTCCTTAAGAAACCCTACCTGTCACCATGAGCCAACAATTATCTATGCCCAAACTTTATGCCTCAAAGCTCACAATAACATTAGCATAGTCACTGCCACAAGTATCTCGTTACACATGGGCTAAGATTTTTTCATTATACCCCTCATCATAAAATGCAATAACTAAGATGATAAGACTTCTAAGAGAAACCAAGAAACACTAACCAATACACTAGAAATGACTCACTTTTGACCAAATCTAGGCTATACTCCTTTTGCCTCATTGATCGAGAGGTAACATAATCACCCACCTCAACTCATTCACATGTCTCCTCTCAAGAAAGATAATTTTTACACACCATACTACCAAATATGTAGTAATGTATTTAAGTGAAAAAACTCTCTCCCTTACAGAAGAACTTTCTTTGTCAACAAGTGTCATACCATATACTTGCCCCTATTTTCAATCACCACTACAAAGAAACTAAATGGTTGAAGATCTCAAATGACTTTTTGAGCTTGTAATATAGGTTTGGGTTAGGGTAGGACATTATTTGGGAACAACATGGCTACACCCTTACTTGAACATATGAATCACATTATTTAATCCGCCTTTTTGACTATGGGCCACTCTTTTTTGATTTTTTCTATTTTCACATGCCTAATTTTTACCTCTCTTGTTCACCCATTTTTTCTATTTCTTTTTCTTACAATTTTCATGCATTTATTTCCTTTGATTGACCCATTATTTTTCTATTCATTTGTTTTTTATGCTTGGGTACTTAGGCATATCACTAAAAACCTCATGACACTAACCTTACTTCCATCAATCTTTACCTCTCCCAACTTAGGCTATTAGCCTCAAGTTATATTTTCAAGTTCAAGGTGGGTATGGTTTACAAGAGGGATAAAAAGAAGGTTTCACGGCTTGTAATGTGTGTGCTAAAGAAAGGTTCAAAGGAATAAAGTGGGTATGTAGGGATTACAATCATTCACGGTTAGGATTTTTAGGATAAAGTGGTTTCCAAAGTCACAAAGATGTCCTAAGATCATTTCTCCTACAAAAGTCAATCAACATTAGCCTTGAAACACTAATGGGGCAAGTTCTAGGTAACATAAGTACACAAGAGATGAAGAAACTTTACTCACCACACATGGCATGCAAAATTCTCTAAGGAGGCTCAATTTAACCCTCCAATTAGAGATAAAATAGGAGTATCTATCATTATTAACAAGTCAAAAATTTATAGAGGCACAAAAAGAGAAAAAGTTTTGTTACAAAGTTGCTCGCGTTCACACCCTTGATTTTTTAAACTTTTTGGATAAGGGGTTTGTTTGCTTTGCATTAGAAATATGCTACATTTGCCAACTTATGGCTACAATAGAAGCCTTAGTCTCACTTTTTGGATCAAAATGGGCAAACCCACCAAATGGCTACTCAGACTTTGTCAATGGTGCAGAAAGTGGCCTTAAATTCACACTTTACAATGCCACGAATACTCAAACTTCCCTTGAATTAATGATATTTATGCTATGGGTACTTAGACTTCGATTGATTCAACGTCTCAAACCCAAACATGATGCCTTACCCTTAAGAATATCATCACTCAATCTATCTTAGGGCAAAGCTTGTCATGCATCACCAATATCAAATAAAACTACAGTAAAAAGAAAAACTAATACTAAAAACCATGATAATCCATAAAAAAGTGGGGGCCATCAAAGTGCCAAAATATAGCATCTCAAAAATAAAACAAAATAGTATCCAAAAAGTCATCCCAAAATAGCATAAAAAGAAATATCCTGCAGTACATCACCAAAACAACACAAATTTAGGGGCACCCCAACTAAAAGGAATGCAGAATCCTCACTGCATGTGCAATAAGGAAAGATTAAGAGTGGTGTCCCTGAATATGCATGATAAGCTATCCTCTCCTTCTAACTCTATATCATCACCGCCGACATCATCAGTCGATCACTCTGCAGTGTCCTCATCTTGACTTTCCACCCAAGAAGAAGGCAATTCTCATAGGGTTTAAGGACCTTTCGCAGGCCCATTACCCCCTTCTACATCTTGTTAAAGAATTTGTCCCTCTTCTTCTGACTCTTCTTCATCTTCTCATGAGAGTCCCTGGGTCCTTGTATGCTTTGGCTAAGGCTGAGAAGGCTCTCTCCAACCTGACAATAGTGGCTTGTTATTTTTTCTTCTATTCCTGTTATATGTCATAATTTTACCAAGTCACATATGAGTGGCAAGTAGTGGAGGACTCTCCTAGCCCCTAAGGAAACCTGTAAAATAGCTCCGTAACCTCTTTTATATAACCTAAAATATCATTAGTGGGGTTGGCTGACAAAGGTCAACAAGAGTTTGTGTTCATTTTCTTCGTTTTTCCAGACTCTACCTTCCTTTTCTTGATCTAACATAGTGCACCCTCACCCCTAAATTTGAGTTAGTAGATGTGGGAGCCTAGTAGCACCCAGTTATCTATAGTATATTCCTCCACTTGTGTCCTCCTACATAGCTTTGTGATAAGGGAAGGTAAGAGAATATATGTACCTCTATGATCCTTGAATTACCTCCAATTTGAGTGCACGGTATTACCCATATTTAGGGAAATGCTTGATAGGAAACAAGGCACCATCCGAGCTCATATGTCTATGAAAATGGTAATATGAGTGCCTAGCAATCTTCGACTATAGATGGTATTCAACCAAAGCCTGGCAATTAGCTACAAATAGTATTCACCCAAAGACTGGCCTCAACTGTAAACTCATTCAGTAATATGTCTCTCTTGGTGGTGTCCTAGGGAACCTCTTTGTTAGGGCATAAAATATTCACCATCCAGGTCCTTGTATCACATGATTTTACATGAAATTGATCCTTGTCAACATCTGGGAGCCTATACACCTCGTAGATCTGCTGTGTTACTAAGTTCACTTACTTTCCCCAAATCATCATCACTGGGTTTGTGAAAGAAACTACATTGAGGTTAGTGTAGAATTAAAATAACTAACGCTCATTAACAACACAGAGTTTCGAGGAAAAACATATCCACCCAGTTCGAGTAAGTCTGGCATGAAAGCTTGGGAATTTTTCATTTACTTTGTCTAAGATCATACCTCTTTAAGGGAGTAACTTAGTCCTTGGCAAGTCCACATTGTAGATTTTTTGGCATTGTGTGGCCATAAATCTGGATTTGTCAAAATCTTCCATCTTTGATTCTTAGAACCTATAAAAAATGCATCTAAGACCATCCTTAGCATTATATCAAAAAATGCTAGATGTAATGTTATAGAATATTTTGGGGGAATAAATAGATGTTCAAAAATTTTGGTTCCTACAGAAACTGCCTTTAGGTATGGAAATCATAGAGAAGTGACCGCGACCAAAGTGTCGTAATTTCGGTCATCTAGACCACAATTTCGATACCTCAGACCAGATTTGACAGTTCTGCATATCGATAAAAACAAATAATTTTAACACCCGATTTGGGTTCTACTAGGTATATAAACATTATGACTAAGGAAGTTAAGCCTAGATATTTTGATTTTACCGCAAAACTCAAAGATTTTAACGTGAAATTCATAGGGGCATTGAATCAAACACATGGTGCACAGATTCATTTTAACCATTTCAGGCATGAATTAGGGTATTCAAGCATTTTCTATTACTGTGTACACCAACTACAACAGCTAACCACAACAATAATTATCAACATGCATAGATTTAACATTAAAAATGACATTTCATGCCTTTTCCTAAACTACAAGTTCTAAACATGCACTTTCATTGAAAATTAAGGGAGTTCGGAGAACTTACCAAGTAAGAGGATATAAAGGATTGAGAAGACACTTGGATATAGAACAAAAAACCAAAATTTGGAGAGGATTTTGAGATAATTTTTAAAGAGGTGCATGTGACAGAATGGAATTTCGATGGTCACTTAAACTAATTTGACTGCGATCATGGTCCTAGTTCCAAAATAATGGACATGGCCTCTGCAATCGCATAGACACAGGACCAAAAATCTGGTCTCCTATACTTCTTTGTTCAATCCAATATACAAAATTAACATGCTCCCCTTTTCAAATTCAATAAAAATTCCCCAGAGCACTATCTTTTCATGGATTATGAATGAACAAATGCAAAAATAAAATCTACTCTATTATGATAAAATAAAAGGATATGGGCTACTTTTCATGGTGTGATGGGGTGCTTTCTATTAAGATCTTATTTTAACATCTTAGCATGATGTCTCCTGCACTTCGTTTTATGCTTCTACTTAGAAGATTTTAATCTCCATCCCAACTTTTGTTCATTATGAAATGAGTGAAAGGGGGATAAAAGATTCAAATCTTCCAAGATAAAACTTGGAATATGTGACGAAATAATGGGGTAACTTTGATCTCGCCATTTTGAAGACTTGAACCTTTTATCCAATTTGACATCAAACTTCAGATTTGGATCCTTGGGGAAAGGTGAATACATCAATAGGCCACTTGTTGCACATCAAAAATTGAAGTCCTTGGCCAATGATGGTGGGGCTTCCATGTGATCGTTTATACTGTCAAATCCTAAGATGTAGGTATTGTCTCCTCCCCACAATGTCCAATTTTCCTATATAGATGGATTATCATCACATTCTCTAAGCACAATATTGAAAAGTGGTTAGAATGAGGTCTAACCCCTAACTTTGGAATTCCTCCTTCATAGCACTTTCACACTAAAATAAACTAGATTCATCAAAATATATTAGTTTTGATTATTATTTTGACTCTACTACTTTTTCTTTTATTTCAGCATCTTTCTCTCTATTTGATTCGATTGATTGGGAAATCACTGAGGAGTCTTTGCTACCAAGCTCATCATCATAGCTTGGTTTCTGTTCTTGATTAACCTTTTCTTTGAATGTGATCAAGGTAGTGATATTTTTAAGGTATATTACCTTTCCTATTTCCTCGATCTTGATAGTTTCTCTTCTAAATGCCATATGGGATTGATGCATCTCATGCACATTCTCCTCCATTGTAGTTACCCAATCCAAAATTGTTTGAAGCATTGCTTCAAGACTAGTGGAACTGGTATGTTGGTCTTCCTTTTCCTCATCATAATACATATCAAACTCAGAAAAATAAATGGCAAGTCGGTTAGTATAGTAGAGGGAGGGGGCATATAGACAATCACTCTAATATCCATCTCGACTGCCAAGCAAAGAACAACCATACTCCAAATAGGATTGAAAGGGTGATTCCATCTCTCTCTGGGGAGCATATTCATTATTATATCCTGGATTTTAACCTTAGAAAATTTTCCTTAAAAATCATTATTCGAACCCAATACGACTTCAGGGTACGAGCCGTATTCTATGGTAAAAGTGGTATAGTCCTATCATAAGATGACCAGTGTTAGTTGGAGAGATGGTTTTGATTTGTAAAAAGGATATTCTTTAATGGTATAATTTGTAAGGCTTGGATATAAGTCGTATTGATTACTCCTACTAGGGGAAGTGTTTGATCCTCTTAGTAATTCATTTTGCAAGATATATGGATCATGGGTACGGATCGTATGATGAGGTTACGGCTTGGTGGGATGAGTCTTATAATGTAAAGTGTCTAATAAAAGGTTGATTCCTGGGTATAACTTATGGGAACCAATCATAAGGAAGGGTACGACTCATAAGAGGGTCAGTCGTATCCCTGTGATGGGTTTTTAATGGGCTGAAGTGGGGGTATTCTGGACATTTTCTTGCTTACCCTAATTATGAACCATGACTTCTAATACACTTAGGAGGTTATTTACCTTATTATTCTATTAATTAACACATAGAAAATTATTCTTAAATATTCAACAATTCTCTTAAGAGCTTTTGTGGAAATAGAGCTAAGGTTTCAATGGGGATTGCTTTGGTGATTTTCTTCCATCGTATTTCTTAGTCTAATGCATGTGTTTATACCATACTTATTATTTCTAAAAAAACGTGAATTTATTATTGTTTCCATGGTTTTAATATTGCATGGTTTATGGTTTCAAACTATAATTTGGGGGGAAGGAGGGATTGGTTATAATGGCTAGGTAATGGTTTCTTATAGTTCAATTGTTATTTTATATGCATTGATAGTGGTTTATGGAAATTGGTTTAAATGGTAATGGATTAATGTTCTTAGGAATTGGTTATGGCAATATTATTCCCACAAGGTGTTTGATAAAATGCTTATAGAGATATGTTCATTGCATTGAGTTCTTCAAATGGAACTCTTTCTTGTTTTCAGCTTATGAATGAAAACATAAATGGTTTAAATAGCTTACAAAGGTTAAAGGCATATTGGGTTTTCTTGTGGAGTAGATCGAAGTCTCCCAAGAGGTAAATATCGAAAATAGAAAGGGCACTTGAGATTCCCCTTAACCTAAATGGTTTGGCTATGGATAATTCTTGCAAATACAGTTGGTATGATAATAATAAATGGACTTTGTTAATAAATGGTAATTGGATTGGTTTGGATATGGTCTTATTTTAGGTATTAATGGTGGGATGTGCAACTTAGTTATAAAAGGTAGAGGTTCGAGGGAATCCAAAACTAGAAATTCATATTTGTCAATGTAAGGGGTCTTTGATGGCCACGTGCGAGTGTCACATTTTATTATAGAGGGGTTTACTAGTCATCACAAGGGATATTTCCTGATCGTACGACTACACGCATTGGGACTCCTTTAGCTGGAAGAGCTGAACCCATATAGAATATGGCTGTGGTTTAATGGTATAATTAAATAGACCAGGTAAAGGTTTTAAATGCATATTAAACGTAGATTCCCTTTCCCGGCACTTATATATACAAGTATGGTTTTATGCATAATGGCTGGTTTTACATGGTTGATTAAATGTCATTACTTTATCCTTATCTAAAGATACGTACTAGCAGTCACTCTCTAGCCCATCTACTAGCGGCAGTATACCCATGCGATGTGGAAGCCGACCATTCGAATCCTCCTATATAATGATTGACTCGGGGATAATATTTGGATTGAAGTGGTAAGCTTTGATCTTTTTGGAAGGATTTATTTTATTATATGGACATTCTTAGACATTTTGTTTTCAACTTGGATATTGGTTTTGGCCATGGTTGGGGGCATGTCCCTATTGGATATTTGTATTCTCTTAGATAGAGGATTTATGGTACTTCTGGGATTGGTATAGGCGTGATTGGTATTGGTGTCGACCTTCGCATTAGAAAAAGTTGGGAGGCTGGAATCACCAGACATAATTTCTCATTGTTCTATTTTAATACATTTTTGATTCATTATTATATTATGTTTTGATATTCTCTTTTATTTGGTATGGTATGGATGGTTGGTTTTGGTACGTGTAGACTCGGTTATGACAGTCAGGTTCGTGATCCTATCTGAGAGTCTTGATGTAAACAATAATTCTATCTTTTTATATGTTCCAAATTTAGCACATCTGAGGCTATAATAGGTGGTTGGGTTAGGTTAAGCGGTGGTCCCCTGTCCTAGTTGGACTTAGGATACCCATTACATCTATGCCCTAGTTTTGGTCATGATAAGTTGGTATCAGAGATTTAGGTTCTTGTTTAACTTGGAAGTCCACAAAGCTGTGTCGAGTAGAGTATCTTTTAGGGGGGTCTAACATACCACACACATAACCGAGTAGCTGCAATACATTTAGGAATGTTTCACTTTCTTGAAATTGTTAGTCCTTGAATCTTCTATAATCCTTGGTTATTTTTCTTTCAGATCATGCCTCTTAGATCTAGAATGCAAAGAAATCCTTCTGCCTCATATGGAGATAATGCTGAAGGGGTACCTCCTACTTCTAGAGTAAATCTTCAATCTCATATTTCTATTTCTAATTGTGTTGGAGTTCCTCATATTCCTCCTATTCCTCCTCAGGCCTCTCAGGGTAACATGACAAATATAGAGTTCCATCGGTTTATCTATATTATTGCTTAGATGGTCTCTGCTTATGACGAGTGGGGTATAACTAGTGCTTTGTGTACTTAGGACACAAGGGTTGGTCAATTTATAAAGATAGGTCCTCTTACTTTATGGGAGTGAAGGTGAAGGAAGACCCTCAAGGCTTCTTAGATAAATTAGAAAAGATATTTTGGTTTATGCAGGCTTTTACTGTGAAGGTAGTTAGCTTTGCAACTTATTAGCTCAAAGATATTGCTTAGCAGTGGTATAAGAAGTGGGACAGAGATAAGGTTGATATAGAATGAGAAGGGTTACTGATGTCCTTTTCTA
This sequence comes from Capsicum baccatum var. pendulum, assembly GCA_030864225.1. NCBI lineage: Eukaryota > Viridiplantae > Streptophyta > Magnoliopsida > Solanales > Solanaceae > Capsicum > Capsicum baccatum. The sequence continues at coordinate 124,903,226 of CM061554.1, forward strand.
ATGCCTTCATGGATCGTTTCTTTCCTCAAGAGTTGAGGGATGCTAAGATGGAGGATTTTGTGAACCTTATGAAAGTGAGGATGTCTATCAAGGAATATTCCTTGAAGTTTCATCGGTTGTCAAGGTACGCTCCTAAATTGGTGGCTGATATGAGGTCAAGAATGAGGAAGTTGACTTTTGGGTTGAATGGAGATCTGATTTTAGAGAGACAGACTTCTTTTCTTATTAGGGATGTGGACATATCTAGGTTGACTATTCATATATAGTAGGTTGAGGATGAGAAGAGAAAGTAGGTGGAATTTAGGGATAGGCAGAGAAAATAGGAAAGATATTTTGATCAGAGAGGTGCATGTCTCAGGGTGGTACAGATAGTGGTAAGTCATAGAAAAAAAGTAGGGGAGTTTTGGTTCGTGCTCTACTGTCAGTGCTCTTTAGCCACAGTAGTCAGGAGACAAGCATCACCAAGGTGGTGATAATTCTCTGGCTTATATCACAATCTCAAGTTAGTCTATTTTTTTTGTCCTTGTTAATTTTTCAATAATCCTTATCAAGGATTATATGAGGAAGGTAGAGATAAGTGATTTAAGTGCGGTCAGGTAGGCCATTAACTCAAGGATTATTTGTTCAACAAGGTTATTACGGGGGAAAATAAGATTTTGGTAGCTTTATCTTCTACTCCTACACCTAGTGGTATGGTATCTGCTTCTGTTACTGCTCCTGGTTTTAGTATTGGTTGAAATAGGTTCTATTCTTTGGGATCTCGGTAGGAATCCAAGGAATCACTTGATGTTGTTACTGGTATATTACAAATCTTTGTCCATGAAATATATTCTTTGCTTGATCCAGGCTCCACTCTTTCCTATATGACTCCTTATTTAACTATGTGTTTTTAGTTTTGATCTTCAAATTATTTTAGATCCTTTTTTTGTTTCTATCCTGGTAAGAGACTCGATCATTGCTCTACAGGTCTATTGGGGGAAGGGTGGTATCTGTTAGTGACGGGCAGACCTTGGTAGATCTTTTTGAGTTGGAAATGGTGGATTTTGATATGATTTTGGGTAAGGATTGGTTTCATTCTAGCTATATGTCTTTGGATAATAGAACTCATAATATTATCTTTAGGTTCCTTGGTGAGCCAAAAATAAAGTTTGAGGGTTGTTCTTTAGATCCTAGGGGTAGATTTATTTCACATCTTAGAGCTCAAAGGTTAATCTCTAAAGGATTTCTTTATCACTTGGTTAAGGTTAAAGATTCTAACTCAGAAGGTCTTTCATTAAAGTCATTTCCGATAGTTAATGAGTTTTCTGATTTCTTTCGGGGTGATCTTCCTGGTGTTTCTTTAGATAGGGAAATAAAGTTTGGTATTGAGTTTTTTTTGGACACTCATCTAATATCTATTCCTTTGTATAGATTGGCTCCGATAGAGTTAAGGGAACTCAAGGAGCAAATTAAAGATCTTCTGGATAAGGGGTTTATTAATACTAGTGTTTCTCTGTGGGGTGCACTGGTGTTGTTCCCGTCTGATGCGTATTGACTACAGATAGTTAAACAAGGTAATGGTAATGAAAAATTATCCTCTCCCAAGGATAGATGATCTGTTTGATTAGTTACAGGGTGCCAAGTTCTTTTCTAAGATAGATCTTCTGTCTGGGTACCACCAGCTTAAGATTAGGGAGGTGGATATCCCTAAGATGGCTTTTCATATTAGATATGTGTATTTTAAGTACTTGGTGATGTCATTTGAATTGACAAACACTCTAGCGAAGTTTATGGATTTGATAAATAGGGTGTTTAAGTAGTATTTGGATATTTTTTTCATTTTGTTTATTGATGGAATTCCAATGTATTTGAAGAGTGAGGTGGATCATGCTAATCACCTCTATGTGGTATTGCGGTCCTTAAAGGAACAATAATTATTTTCTAATTTCTCTAAGTGTGAGTTTTGGTTGAATGTTGTGGCTTTATTTATATTAAGGGGATAATAGTTGATCCTCAAAAGGTTTCTACAGTAAAAGAATAGCCTAAGCCCACTAATCCATCTGATGTTCAGAGTTTCTTGGGTTTAGTTGGGTATTATAAGCAGCTCATGGAAAGCTTCTCATCGATAGATTCTCCTTTGACTAAGTTAACTCATAAAACTGTTAAGTTTTCTTGGTCGGATGCTTGAGAGGGGAGTTTTGAGAAACCAAAGAATAAGTTGGTGTCGACTCTAATTTTGACTTTGTAAAAAGGCTATGATTGGTTTGTGTTTTATTATGATACTTCTCGGTAAGGGCTTGGCTGTGTTTTTATGCGACATAGGAATGTGATTGCCTATGCTTCCAGGTAGTTAAAGGTGCATAAGAGAAATTATCCTTCACATGATTTGGAGTTGTTAATGATTGTGTTCTCTTTGAAAATATGGAGGCATTATCTGTATGGTGTTCACCTAGATATCTTTTAAGATCACAAAAGTCTTCAGTATGTGTTAACACAGAAAGAGCTGAATCTCAGGCAAACAAGATTGCTTGAGATTCTCAAGGATTATGATATGAGACTTCCCTACCACCCAAGTAAGGCTAATGTGGTTATTGATGCCCTTAGCAAATTGTCCATGGGGAGTTTGGCTTATGTAGAGGAAGGAAATCAGGAATTGGTGAAGGATATTGACCATTTGACCAATCTTAGAGGTTATTTCTTAAAATTCCAAAGATAGTGGTATGATGGTGCAAGAAGTAGGTCGATCATCTCTTGGTGAAGAGATTAAGGAGAAACAAGTATTGGATCCTATCTTGATGAAAAATAAAGAGTGATGTTAGTGGGATAAAGGTGGCAGTGTTTGAGATTATTGGTGATGATAATTTGAAGTACTAACAGAGGTTGTGTGTTCTAAATATCGATGGGTTATGACAAAGGATTTTGGCTGAGTCGCATGAATCACACTATATTATCTATCCTAGTTCGACAAAGATATATCATGATCTGACGAAAATCTATTGGTGAAATGGTATGAAGAGATATATGGTTGACTTTGTGGTCAAGTACATGGTGTATCAATAGGTTAAGGTTGAGCACATGAGGCCTAGTGGGCTGCATCAAGAAATATAGTTTCCTGAATAGAAGTGGAAGATAATCAATATGGATTTTGTTACCGGTCTTCCTTGGTCTTCTGATCATTTTTTATTCGATTTAGGTCATTGTGGATAGGATGACCAAGTTTGTTCCCTCTTTTCCATTAAGGACTACATTTTTGGTGGAGGATTATGTGAAGTTGTATCTTAAAGAGATTATGAAGCTGCATGAGGTAACTTTTTCAATTATTTTAGATCATGGTACACAGTTTACATCTCATTTCTAGCGGTTTTTCCATATGGGATTGGGGATTAAGGTTTTTCTGAGTACTTATTTCCATCCGCAGTTAGATGGGCAAGAGGAGAAAACTATTCAGACATTAGAGGACATGTTTCATGCATGTGTTATTTATTGTAGTGGCAGTTGGGTTGAGCATGTACCTTTGGTGGAGTTTGCTTAAAAAAATAGCTATCATTCTAGTATTGGTATGGCACCTTTTGAGGCATTGTATGGTAGGAGGTACAGACCTTCTATTAGATGGTTTGAGCTTTGTGAGGCAGATATGTTTGGTCCAGATTTGGTCTATCCATATAAGGAGAAGGTGAAGGTGATTCGAGATAGAATTAAGGCTACTCAGAGTTGCTAAAAGTCCTATGCAAATGTTAGGCATAGATACATGTAGTTTGAGCTTGGGGACAGGGTATTCCTAAAGGTGTCTCCCATGAATAGAGTAGTGCAGTTTGGCAAGAAAGGAAAACTTTGTCCTCAGTTTATTGGTCCTTATGGGATTTTTCAGAGAGTGGGTTGCTTGTGTTGGATTTGCCTGCTAATTAATTTGGGTTTGGCATAAGAGGTCCTGGTTGAGATATTTGATAGGCAATTTCATCGGTTGTAGACCATTGATGTGGCTTCAGTTAAGGTTTTGTGGTGGACCCATAACATAGAAGAAGCTACGGGGAAAGTGGAAGATGACATGAAGTCTAAGTATCCGTATTTATTTTTTTCTCTTGGCATTCATGCATAAGGTATATGTTCTTGGACACATTTTTATTTTCTGAGTTTACTAAAGAAAATATAAATATCTTTACCACTTTATTTTCAAACTTTGTTAAAGGGATTGTTGATAATGAAAATGCATAATACCCCATATATTTCTAAGCAAGAAAATGAACCATTATTCCTACGCATTAAACCTCCTATCCTGTGATTCATATTTGAGTACATGCATTACGATGAGTATCCTAGTGGTAATAGAGCTTATGATGTGTTAAGCATGTTCATAAGAGTCACTTAGAGTAAGCCAAGCTAAGAACTTTTGAATCCACCTAGTTTTTGTGTGTGATTTGACATAGGTCATCTTTGAAGGATCATAACTTGGTTTATAGGTGGTATTTTGGATGATTAATAACCTCCAAATTGTATAGAATTTAAAAAGCTTTCCGTGATACCAAATTCGTCTAAAACGGACACCCAGTGAATAAGTTATGGCGATTTATTGTTTCAGCAGTGTCATTTTAGTCAGTGGAGCATCACGCCGTAATACAAAATGGCAATTGTCAATTTCCAGTGTCTCTCCTCGATTCCAGTTCATCACGGTGAGTTTTCAGGTCATAAACAAGTGGCAGCGCGATGTATCCGCCGGGGGCCCAAATCGGGAAATTTTCATAGAAATTAAAAGGCGCACCTAGAGGGGTATTTGGGTCATCTTCCCACCCCGATATATATTCCATAAACACGGAATTAAAACATTATTTCACCAAAACATACTCTTTTTCATCAAAATCCACTCAAGAATACATTAGGGTTTTTCATAGAAGATTTAAGTTTAAGCAAATTCTACCATCAAATTCCAAGAATCTCTTTGTCAATCTTCATTAAATCAACATCTAAGGTATCCGTAGCATTCATCCATGGATTCCTTTCATCCGTGGAGTTCAAGAATCAATCTTTAAATACTAAATCATGAATGTTTTGTGGTGATATGATTGTATTCATGTTGGTAGTTGTGGTTTATGCTACAGAGTAGTGACTTGATGAATTTTCACGAAAGTTTAGATCAGGTAGTTGGAACCCATGAATTGGGTGGTTTAAAGTGATGTAAATTTATGAACACCCCCATTCTTTAAAGAGTGAATTCAAGGTGTTTGATAAAATACTTAGAATGCTAGGAATTTCATGTTTACATGGTCCAATATTATCTACATGACAAGTCCATGCTTACTATACAATTCAATATGTGTTCCATGCCATTGTTTTATTGATATTGTAGTAGTATGAAACATTTATGATAATTAAGTGATACAATATGTTCATGATATATATTCCATGCACTCCCTACTATGTATAAGATGTAGAAAAATACATGTGGTATATTATCCCCTACTTATGATATTATGAACTGTGGACTCCAATCTTGTGATCAAGTCATGTCATTTGTGTCAGTTTCCTTTTATCTAGTCCTGAGGGTATTCGTACCTGGAAAATTTATTTGTGTGCCTAGATCCATGTCATGTTGTCATGATAATCTCAGTCCAATCATGATCTATAGAACTCAGTCAGTCATGTGACTCAAGAAACCTCATAAATATCATGATCTCAGTACATTTTCAGATAGTAGTACTATTCCTTCAGTCAACGAAAGCCAGTTACTCAGTCCATGCATTGTCAATAAATTATGATCATTCTCTTCAGATGGGAGTACGGTTTAGCACCGAGTGTACCCAAGGATGAGAACTCACTTGTGCTATCAGGGTGTCATTCTTAGCAGTCATCCTTGAGTTCTAGAACTTTGCAGCTAGCATTGGTTGAGACATAGTATCCTGCTATATGAGGGTGGATGAGGTGGCTTAACCTGTTATATGAGGGTTCCCACCATTCTGACTAGATTTAACTGTTATGTAAGGGTTGCTCACAAGTTTTCCTTACCAGTGGTACGGTATTGACACCCTTCTAGTCAGGGTAGAGATTGGACCCCAGCTTAGCCATAATGACACATACAGGGCATGACAGTTAAACAACTACCATCCACAGTCTCCGTTTCAGTCTCAGTCTCAATTTTAGTAATAGAACTCAGATTGTTCTTGAGAATATCAGGACTGTCAGATACAAGCAACTCAGATACAATACGAAACTCAGCTAGTTCCACCATATACTTGACTATCAGATACGGTCACTCATGTTATCATTATTACTATTTTTCTGAACTCATATTACTAGTATCCTTCTTCATGACTGGTAGATACGATTAAGCATTTCAGTTCCTCATATTTATGGATGCCAAATATAGTCAATCAGATTAATACTTTATAATTAGTTTGTCAGATACAGTCAACCAGACCAGTCCTTCATAATCAAGATTGTTATACACAGTTATTTATGTATCTGTAACATATCACTAGTCTCTCAGTATTTAGTAATACATTGTTAGTTCCTTACTTGTTAGTGATTGCCAGTAAAGTCATGATGTAAGTATTCAGACTCAGTAGACAGTATCATCACGAGCTCAGTTATAGTTTCTCATGTATGTATAAATTCTCACATTCATATCAATCAGGATTGTTCATGTATATAACCCTTTGCATTTTGCCTTCCTCACTCATATACTCAGTGCATTTAGTCGTACTGGCGTATTTGCGCTATGGTTCTTTCTCTTATGTTACACCAAAGGTTTAGAGGCACGATCTCTAGATTAGCAGTAGATTCCAGTATCAGCAACCAGAGTTAGAAGTATGTCCTCATTTATTAAGGACACGATGGTTTCATTGTTATTGCAGTTTTTAGTTTATTTCAGTAGCTAGAGTTAGTTAGGGACATGTCCCATAAACTTATTATTCAGACAGTTAGAGGCTTTCCAGACTATAGCATGTTAGATAGTTATTTTCGCTTCGGTTTGGTATTGTTATACCATTTTCAGATATTATCTTATCATATGTTAATTCATTTGAACCTTATGGACATTCAGTACATGTTTCCGTATTTTTATGATATATTATGCAGTATTTAGGTACAGATATCAGTCATGGGTTAGCTTGTGGTCCTTTGGGGTCATAAGCACCATGTAGAATTTTGGTTTAGAAAATTGGGGTGTTACAAATTGGTATTAGAATCTAAGGTTCAATAGAGTTCTAGAAAGTCTGAAAGCCGCATCTAGTAGAATCTTGTACATGCGTGTGTTATGCACCACACTTATGTGTAGGAGGCTATGTGATGTTTTAGGAACAATTTCCCTTCTTTCATGTCTCAGATCGTGCTATAGCAAGGTTCTCTAAGGAACCCATGCAGATTCACATCATGCTCACCCCATGTCAACTTTACCTTACTTCCAAGGTAACGGAAACAGTGAAGCTCAAGTGCTAAAGATAGGGCTTTCTCAAATAGTATCCCTTAGTTCCCATATGATCTAAAGTTGTACAGGTTTTATTCATGATCATGAGAACTTGTTCTTGAACCAAGATTTAAATATGCCATTTGCTCCCTTTTCAGAATCCTTTGATAGCATAGACCTAGAAATTTGAAGCATGAACTCAGGAATTAATAGTGGTAGAGTTGGATAGTATCATCTAGTTTGATTAGATTATGTATTCATGGGGATAGTTGTGACAGAATGAATCAGTATGCTTGAACTATATGAGTTAGAAATATAAGTTTATTGACTTGAAATTAAGAATGAAGGTGTGAATGTGATATTAGTAGTATGTGAGGGAACAGAAGAAAATAATGGGCTTCGTAAGGCAAGCATGTGTTTGACAGAGTGTAAGTATGTGATTAAGATTACCGTTCAATTCAGATATTAGTTTAGTATTCACAGGCTTATGATGATATCTTTAAGCTAAGGGTAAAATGATAGATCAAGTAACCCAGTCAGGCTCTCAGATTCAAGTAGTAGCGTCGATATGTACAGAAAATTAGTTAGGGAAGACGATTCCCGGCCCATCCTTATCTCAGCCTAAAGCTTTGTACTTCAGTCATCATAATTCCTAAGCATGCTTCATGTCTCAAATTCCATGAATACAACTTATGTTCACACACCTCCCATAGAATCATGTGTGCTTTCACTTCGTAGCATAGGGAGTTCAGTTTCAGCTCACTTAGTGTTACGAATCGGGTTCCATAAATTTAGAAATTTCAAACTCAAGTCATGTATCTCATGACTCATTTACGCATGTCACGCCTTACAGTATATTAACTTTCCATGACTCATTCTATGCCCTTAAAAATAAGATAAATTCAGACTATTCATGTATATCCTCAGTTTAGACCTTTTTGGTGAATCTATGTTGTTAATATTCTATTCCTCAGGTTTCATTCATGTGTCCAGTTAAGTTAGTGCCAATTTATATTTCATGTTCTCCTGATGTAATCCTTTTGTAAGATTTCCTTATGGAACATTGTTGTGATTACCAGTTGCTTAGATGGGATATAGCAAGTGTTTCATGTTAAGAGAATATTGTGGCATGCTTACTATATACGAGGGGATATTTACGGAGATAGGATTGAATACCATGTTAGTGGGAAAGTAAGTGGTTATCATGAGGTTGTATTTAGAAGATAGGGAAGTACAGAGTGTGAATGTATATTTAGATCGTTGACTTATGTCAATCCCTATGGCATACAATGGAAACTCAGATGCCATCTTAGTTATAATTTCTGTATTCAGTACCCAGTAATCAGTGTTTAGTTCTAGAATTTAGTATTTCAGCATTATCCTGAACCTCATTTATCAGCATTAAGTTATCAGAACCCAGTATTTAGTTAAAGTAAGAGTCTCAGTTACAGTTTTAGTTTTAGTACCAACTTCGGTTTAGTAATTAGATCAGAAACTCAGTTCAGTTCAAGACTTGCTTGACCCTTGATACAACTATCTGTTACTTAGTCAGTACTATTTAAGTACCTCAGTCTACAGGATGTTTCCAAATTATGTTTTAGTCCTAGCCTTGCATTGTTGAGGTGATATAGTTTTGCTTATTCATGCTCAGTTACCTCATGTTTGCTAGTCAATCATTACCTCCTTTGCGTAATATTCTATAGCTTTAGTCCAGTTATTCGGACTAAGTACAGACAAGTCTCACATGCCCAGTATTCAACTATCTATTATTCAATTAATTAGATAAGTTAGTATATTCATATAGTCATGCTCAACACCTCGTAAATCTTTCAGTTGTCTTAGTCGCAATGCATGAAGTTTAGTTGCTTCATCTTAGATCATGTACCAGGCCTCAAGTTTCAGATCTCACATAATCAGTCATGATTTAGTTCCTAGTTTCCTTGTGCATCACCTCAGTTTCACTCAGTAGCTTAGCCAAGACAGTATTCCTAGAGAGACCTAGTATCCCAAGGGGAAGATATGCTATGATCCCCTAAAATTTCATAAAATAAGTGTCCCATTCTCCTCTCACATAATGAATCCAGTTTAAAGTAGGGATACTCATAATTTGACCCTCTAGCTCAAAATCTCAGTAGTAACCTTGTACTCAACAACTCAGTTTAGTCCATGATAAGATACTATATCTATTCCATGCTATACAGACTCAGTTCAGTTCATTATAACGTTCTAGACTTAGTTATGTTCTTATGTTTTCGCTCATGCATATTGATTAATTAATCTCAGACTCATCAGTATTTCTGGTTCAAGGTAACAGTCTTGTTTGAGCTTACTCGTTCTCATGTTCAAATTTTAGTACTAAACTTGGTATCCTATTCCATGCTCAATTTTTAGTTCAAAATTGGTACCTTTACTATTGCGTATTCAGTTGCAAGTTCATGTGTCAGTTCTATCATGTATTCATGCATCAGATATGCGTGATCATCTAATCAGTACTTCTAGTCATGCATTCATTTATCATGTCAGGCATATAATCATGCATCAAATATCCATGGATTAAGCATATAAATTTTTTTGCATCACATATCCATTCTCATTCTAAGAAGCTTATTTCATCAGAATACTCAGTCCTTCATTCATGAATCAGTTACCAATGCATCAGATATGCATGTTCAGTACATGCTTAATTTTTAGTCATATCAGTCATGAACCTAGGTTTCTTTATTATATGTCTTGTACGTACTCCAGTTTATATTTTCTCCCCTCTCAGTCAGTCTCATTCGAGGATGAATATTCCTATGGGGAGATATTATAATACCCTATATTTTCTAAGAAAGAAAATAAACGATTTTTCCTACGCACGAAACCTTCTATCCTGTGATTCATATTTGTATACAAGAATTAGGATGAGTATCCTATTGATAATAGAGCTTATGATGTGTTAAGCATGTTCATCAGAGTCACTTAGAGTAAGCCCAACTAAGAACTTTTGAATCCACCAAGTTTTCGTGTGTGATTTTATATAGGTCATCTTTGAAGGATCATAAATTGGTTTATAGGTGCTATTTTGACATATTCATATCCTCCAAATAGTATATAATTGAATAATCTTTCCGTCGATACCAAATTCGCCTAAAACGGACACCCGGTGAAGAAGTTATGGCGATTTAAAGTTTCAGCAGCGTTATTTCAGTCAGTGGCGCGTCACACTATAATCCAAAAGGATGATTCTCCATTTCTAGTGTCTCTCCATGATTCCATCATTTTACGGTGAGTTTCCATGTCATAAAAAAGTGGAAAAGTGATATCTCTGCATCGCGTTGGGGTCCAAAATTGGTAAATTTTCATAGAAATTAAAAGAGGCATCTAGAGGGGTATTTGGGTCATCTTCCCAGCCCTATATATATTCCATAAACACGGAATTAAGCCATTATTTCACCAAAACATACTCTTTTTCGTCAAAATCCTCTCAATAACACTTTAGGGTTTTTCATAGCAGATTCAAGTTCAAGCAAATTCTACCATCAAATTCAAAGAATCTCTCCGTCAATCTTCCCTAAATCAAGAACTAAGGTATGCATAGTGTTCATCCATGGATTCCTTTTATCTGTGTAGTTCAAGAATCAATCTTTAAATACTAAATCATGAATTTTTTGTGATGATATGATTGTATTCAAGTTGGTAGTTGTGGTTTATTCTATAGAGTAGTGATTTGATGAATTTTCATGAAGGTTTTGATCATGTAGTTGGAACCCATGAATTGGGTGGTTTTGTGTGATGTAAATTTATGAATACACCTATAATTTAAAGTGTCGATTTAAGGTGTTTAATAAAATGATAAGAATGCTAGGAATTTCATATTTATATGGTCCCATATTATCAACATGACAAGTCCATGTTAACTATATGATTCAATATGAGTTCCACGCCATTGTTTTGTTGCTATTGTTGTGGTTTGAAGCATTTATGATAATTGAGTGATACAATATATACATGATATATATTCCATGCACTCCGTACTATGCACAAGATGTTGAAAACTACATGTGGTAAATTATCCCCTACTTATGATATTATGAATAGTGGACTCCAATCATGTGATCATGTCATGTCATGTGTGTTAGTTACCATATCTCGAGTCCTGGAGGTATTTTACCCATAAAAATATAGTTGTGTGCCTAGAGACATGTCATATTGTCATAATAATCTCAGTCAAGCCATGATCTATAGAACTCAGTCAGTCATGTGACTCAGTAAACCTCAGAAATCTCATGATCTCAGTATATTTTCAGATAGTAGTATTGTTTCGTCAGTCAATAGAAGCCAGTTACTCAGTCCATGTTTAGTAAGTAAATTATAATCAGTCTCTTCAGATGGGAGTAGGGGTTAGCGCCTAGTGAACACAAGAATGGGAACTCACCTGTTATATGAAGGTGTGATTCTTAGTAGTCATCCTTGCATTCCAGAACTATGTACCCAGCATAGGTTGAGACATCGTAGCCTGATATGTGAGGGTGGATAAGGTGGCTTAACCTGTTATAAGAGGGTTCCTACCATTCTCAGTATATTTATCTATTATATAAGGTTTGCTCACATGTTGTCCTTACTAATGGCACGGTATTGATACCCTTCAAGTCAGGGTATAGATTAGACCCTAGCTTAGCCATAATGGCACATATGGGGCATGTTAGTTAAATAACTACCTCTCACATTATCAGTTTCAGTCTCAGTCTCAGTTTCAATAATAGAACTTGGATAGTTCTTCAGAATATTAGGACTGTCAGATATAGCCAACACAGATACAATACGAAACTCATCTAGTTCGACCACATTCATGACTGTCAGATACAACCAATTATGTTATCATTATTACCAGTTCTCTGAACTCATATTACCAGTATCTATCTTTATGACTATCATATACGGTCAACTATTGTAGTTCCTCATATTCATGGATGCCAGATACAGTCAATCAGATTAATACTTTATAATTAGACTATCAGATATAGCCGACTAGACCAGTCCATCATAATCAGGACCGTCATACATAGTTATTTATGTATCAGTAACAACGCACTAGTCCCTCAGTATTTAGTAATACAATGTTATTTCTTTACTTATTAGTGTTTGTCAGTAAGTCATGATATCAGAATTTAGACTCAGTAGTCAGTATCATCACGAGTTTAGTTATAGTTTCTTACGTGTGTATGTATTCTCACGTTCATATCAGTCAACATTGTTCATGCATATAACCCTTTGTATTTAGCCGACCTCAGTCGTATACTCAGTATATTTAGTCGTACTGATATATTTTCACTATGGTGCTTTCTCTTATGTTACACCGTAGGTTTAGAGGAACGAGCTCTAGATTTGCAGTAGATTCCAGTATCAGCAGTCAGAGTTAGAAGTAAGTGCTCATATTTTGAGGACACCATGATTTCATTACTATTGCAGTTTTTAGTTTATTTTAGTAGTTGAATTTAGTTAAGAACATGTCCTATCAACTCCTTATTCAGACAATTAGAGGCTTTCCAGACTATAGCATGTCACACAATTATTTCAGATTTGGTTTGGTATTATTATACTAGTTTCAGATATTGTCTTATTAGAGGTTTATTGAGTTGAATCGTATGGCCATTCAGTATATGTTTCCATATTTTTATATTATATTATGCAGTATATAGGTACATATATAATTCATGGGTTAGCTTGTGGTCCTACGGGGTTATAACCACCGTGTAGCATTCCAATTCAGAATATTAGGGTGTTACAAACTGACTCTGTGTGTGGTTACCTCTATCTTGTTCGTTGTTTAGGGATGAATGTTCCTAGTGGGGGAGAAATTTTATCTTGGGTTTTGTACTTAGAAATTTTTCCTTGAAAACCGTTCTCCAGACCCAATATGACTCCAGTCTATGAGTCGTATGATGGGGTACAAGTTGTATAATCCTGTTGTAAGCTAACCATTGTTATTTGGTGGGTTTATTTTGATCACTGGAATGTTCTTAACTTAAGGGTAAGAGTCGTAAGGCTTGAATATGAGTCATATCAGTGACTTTAATGGTGGGTAGTGTTTGATCCTCTTAGTAATTCTTTCTGTCAGGGATATGGATCATTGGTATGGATTGTATCTTGAGGTTATGACTTGGATAGATGATTAGTATACTAGACAGTGTATGATCCAAGGTTGTGGCCTGGGTTTGACAGGTGGGAACCAATTTTAAGGAAAGGTACAACTCGTAAGAGGTTCAATTCTATCCCTGTGATGGGTTTTTAAGGGACTTAAGTAGGGGTATTCTATACATTTCCCTACTTATCCTAATTATGACCCATGAATTCTAATACACTTAGGAGGATAGTTACCTTATTATTCTATTCATTAAAAAATAGAAAACTATTCATAAATATTCAACAATTCTCTCAAAAGCTTTTGGGGTAAGGGATCCAGGGTTTCAACTTGGGGATTTCTTTGGGGATTTCTTTAGTGCTTTTGTTTCATCATTTTTCTCGCTTAAGTTGTGTGTATCTTCCCTTCTTATTTCTAAAAGGCATGAATTTTATGGTTGTTTTCATGGTTTTAATGTTGCATGGATTATGGTTTCAAACTATAAATTGGGTGTTTTGTTTATAATGGTTTGGTTATGGTTTCCTATGGTTCAATTATGCTTTTATATGAATTGATGGTGGTTTTGGGAAATTTCTTTGTATTTTAATGGTTTAATGGTCTTTGGAATTGGGTTTGGTTATATTATTCCCCCAAGGTGTTTGATAAAGTTGTTTTAAAGATATGTCCATTGCTTTGACTTCTTTAAATGGCACTCTTGCTTGTTTTCAGCTTATGCATAAAACTATAAATGTTTTAAATTGTTTACAAAGGTTAAAGGCTTATTGTTTTTTCTTGTGGAGTACATCGAAGTCTCCTAAGAGGTCAATATGGTAAACAGAAATGGCACTTGAGAATCCCCTTAACCTAAATGGTTTGGCTATGGATAAATCTTGTAAGTCTCGTTGGTATGACGATACCACTAAAAAATGGCCTTGGTTATTAAATGATAATTGAAATGGTTTTGACATGGTTTTAATTTGGTAAGTAATGGAAGGATATGCATCTGAGTCGTGGAAGGTTTTGGGTCTGGGGGAACCAAAACTGGAAACCTATATTTGCTGTTATGAGGGGTCTTTGATGGCCACATGATAGTGTCACATTTAATATTGGAGGGATGTACTAGTCATCCCAAGGGATATTTCCAGGTCGTGCGGCTACACACAGTAGGACTCCTTCAGTAGGGAGAGCTGAACCCATATGGCCCATGGTTGTGGTTAAATAGCCCAAGTAAAGGTTTTAAGTAAATGTTAAACACAGATTCCCTTTCCTGGCACTTATATATACATGTATGGTTGTATGCATAATGGATTGTTTTACTTGGTTGTTTAAATGGTATTACTTTATACTTATCTTGAGATACATGTTAGCGATCACTCTCTAACCCGTATACTAGCGGTTGTATACCAATGATATGTAGGAAATGGACATTTGACTCCTCCTACATAGTGATTGACTCTGGGACAACATTTGGATTGAAGTGCTAAGATTCCATCATTCCAGAAGGATCCATTTCATGATATGGATATTCTTAGATATTTTATTTTAATTTTGGATATTGGTTTTGGCCATGGTTGGGGGCATGCCCCAATCGGATATGTGTATTCTTTTGGATAGAGGCTTTGTGGTACTCCTAGGGGTTGGTATGGGCACGATCGGTATTGGTATCGGCCTTGGCATTAGAATAAGATAGGAGGCTTGCATCATCGAACATAATTTCTCATTTTTCCATCATATTACATTTTGGGATTCATTATTACATTATGTTTTGATATTCTTTTTATCTTGGTATGGTATGGAAAGTTGCGTTTGTTACGGTTAGACTAGGTTGGGCTGGTCACGGTTGTGATCCTATCCTAGAGTCTTTATGTGAACAATAGGAGGTTCGATAGATTAAGGGGGAGGTCCACAATCCTGGTTGGACTTGGTATGACCATTACATCTAGGCCCTGGTTCTGGCCGTGACAGTTACAATCTCTCCTGAAGTGGGGTCTATCGCAATATGGATGTAGTTCGTGAAGATAGGCCTCCCAACTACAAAAATGATATTTTTTGGAAGATTCCATAGACAAAAGTAAAGTAAAAAGAAAATCTACCTAACACAAGAAATAAATGAAAATTTACAAGCTTTAATTCGAGCAAGTGAGCTAAAATTCCAAACAAACTTAATACACTTAATTGTTCCCCAGCAATGACGCTATTTTTGATAACACTCAACTTACACGTCAATTTAAGTGCAAGGTGATCATTGTCAATATATTTACCCAACTTTGGAGTTGGGGTCGAATCCACGAGGAACAATGTTAGTGACAATCAAGTTAACTTGAAATAATGGATACTTGTAAAACTCAAACAAATATTACACAACGATAAAAAGGGGGAAATAATTATCAACACTAATTGTTCTTTTTGGGTGTTTTAGTATAAAATTCGGGGCTATGAATATTAGAGTTTTATCAATTAGGCATGGGTCTTGCGATTATGTACTACTAAGATAAGAGACATGTGGATACTAATAGTTAACTTCATTATTAGTAGGTCAAATACGGGTAGGTTTGGTTATAGGTTTTGATGCTAGTCTTTTAACAAAACACCAAACTTTCACCCATTTATTATTTCGAATACCCATTGGATTTGTTAAACAATTGGTAACTATACCTCAATATAGAAATCTCTATTTTTAGGGTAATACCCATAATATATTTAACCTCAAAACCACCCTTATGTCTAACATAGTGATAGATTAATAAACTACACATAATTGGCAACCATTGCTTTGGTCTCCACATCCCTCTTTGAAGGATGATATGGATTCCTAAAGTTCGCCCAAAACCCTTATTTCAAAGATATCCTTGAGCTTTCTAGAGTTTGGATCTTTCACCCATCAAACCCATATGGGCATTTGGGACATTCACCTACAAATCCTAACCAAATTGGTCAAGAAATGGTAAAACCCATCAACATGAACTACTAAATAGAAATTAACAATAACTAACCACACACACTTTAATCTCTATTAATACATAACCCCAAGAGGGAGATCTAGCTACACATAAGATAAATACGAAAAGATATACCCATAATCTCTATCGAAGTGATTTATTGAAGACAAAGTGAATGTTACTTCAAACTTTTGAATCCTACAAATCACCAATGGAATTGAGCTATTCCTCCACTTAGAGGCTACCCCAATGTATTTTTTACCCAAAATTTATGCAATATTTTATTCTCCAAGTAAGGAGGATATAAACTTAGGAACAAAAACCTAACTATTGAGGAATATGGAATATCATGAATTATTAGGGTTTATGGTTTTTTTGTCAAATTTGGGACCAGCCACGTGCATGTACAATTCTGACCTTAGCCTGCTTTTTTCCTCCTTGCTGAGATCACACGGGCTTGGCCATGGTCGAGTACACCGTAATCGTGATTAGCTTTCACAACCGTGGTTAATTGACTTTACTTGACTGTCGTGTCCTACTTCAAGTCTTTAGCTGCTCTTTCTTGCTTCCTTTTGATTATTTTCATTTCCAATCTACATCTTTATTTCTCATCAACTATGTGCTCTCAAAATATGGATATTATTGCAATCAATCACACTTATGTCTCATTTATTCATTCAAAACATGGTAATGTGCATGAATGGTGAGTGAAAATAAGTGGTAAAATCACAACACATTACCTTCACCAATTCCCACTTTCCTTACTCCATAAGAGCCAAACTTCCCAAGGTCAACCTTCTAAGAGCATCAATAACCACACTAGCTTTACCTGGGTGGTAGTGAAGACTCATATCATAATCCTTGAGAAGCTTCAACCTTCTCCTTTGCCAAAGATTTAGCTTCTTCTAAGTGAACGCATACTATTGACTATTATGATCATAAATGTTGTCCACGTGCACTCCATACAAATAATGCCCTTAGATTTTCAAAGCAAAAAACACCACTAAAAGATCCAAATCATGAGTAGAATAATTTCTCTTAGGCACCATAAACTTCATGGAAGAATAGGAAATCACCTTCCCATGCTGCATCAAAATAGAACCAAGTCGTACCCTAGATGCATCATATTACACCACAAACAACTCATTACCTTAGAGTAATGTCAAAATCAGAGCCAAAGTCAGCTTATCCTTAAGCTTCTCAAAACTCCCTTCATGCGCTTCTGACTAAGAGAACTTTACCTTCTTCTAAGTTAACTTAGTCAAAGGAGGAACTATCATCGAAAAGCTTTCCATAAACCGCCTATAATACCCAGCCAAACCCAAGAAGCTATGAATGTCGGTTGGAATGGTGGGTTTAGGACACCTTTTAACCATAACCATCTTTTAAGGATCCACCATAATTCCCTCACTAGAAATAATATGACCAAGAAAAGTTACAGCATTCTACCAGAACCCACACTTGGATAACATGCCATACAACTGTTGTTCTTTCAAGATCTGCAACACCATACAGAGGTGATTGGCATTATCCACCTCTCTTTTAGAATACACCAAGATGTCATCAATGAACACAATAATAAAAAGATCAAAGAATAGCCTGAAAACCTAGTTCATTAAATCCATTAATTCCATCGAGGCATTTATCAAGATAAATGACATAATAAAGAACTCAAACTGCCCATACCGAGTATGAAAAGTCATCTTAAGGATATCCTCCTGCCTAATCTTATACTGATGATACCCAAGCCAAAGATCTATGTTAGAAAAGAACTTGGCACCTTGCAACTTCTTAAATAAATCATCTATCCTTGAAAAAGGATACTTGTTCATGACTGTTACCTTATTCAACTACCAATAGTCAACATACATCAGAAGGGAACTATCCTTCTTGCGCAAGAACAACACTGGTGCACCCCATGGGGATACACTAGGACAAATAAACCCCTTATACAGAAGATCTATAAGTTGCTTCTTGAGTTCCCTCAACTTAGCCAGAGCATTGTATAAGAAGGAATAGATATTAGATGAGTGTCTGAAATCAAATCAACACCAATCTCAATCTCTATATATAGAACTTGGAAGATCATCCGAAAAGACCTTAGGAAACTCACTTACCACTAGAACAAAGTGAAAAGAAGGTCCCTCCGAGTTTGAATCTTTAAATCACACAAAATAGTAAAGACACCCTTTAGAGATTAATATATGAGCTCTAAGATATGAAATAAAGCTCTCCTTAGAAGCTATGGAACCACCCTCCTACTCTATAATAGGTTTTTCGGGGAACCTAAAGACAACTTTTTGGGTCTGACAATCTAATGACGCATAGCAAGAGTGTAACCTATCCATCCCCAGAATAATATAATAATCCACTATATCTACCATGGTCTGCTTGATACTAAAAGATGCAACATACCCCTTATAGAGTCTTATAGCAATAACTGAGACACTTACTGGGGCAGAAATAGAAAAAAGGATCTAAATAACCTCAGGATCAAAACCAAAACATACACCTATATATAGGGTCACATAGGAAAGATTTGACCCTAGATCAAACAGAACAAAACATGTCATGAGAAAATGGTTGTAACGTACTAATAACATTATCAAGTGATGCCTCACATTCCTGTCAAGATGCAAGAGCATACAACCTATTTCAGCTAGTGTCGGTACCATAGGTAGGAGTAGTTGCCAAAGCTGCAACACTAGGTGCATATGAAAAAGATGAAGCAATCAGAGATTTGAACACTCCCAAATAACTATTACCAACCAAATAGTTTCTAAGCATGTAGCCTAGATGACCATATTTAAATTATTTGTCCCCCCCTTTATCACAAAATCCCTAATGAATACGACTATAGAACTAGCAAGGAGGAAACAAAAAAGCTGACTATGCCCCACTCGCCTGAGATTGGGCACCCTGTGCTTAAAAATTATCACCATCTTTCTGACTCCTATCACCCAACTACTTCTAGTAAGGAGCTCTAACAGTAGAGAAAGAACCAGAACTTCCCTACGTTTTCTTTGCTATATTCTAACATCTTAACCACCCTGCTGCTGAGCACTACTTTGCTCAGAGAACTTGCTCCTCTTACCTTGCCTTTCTCTAAACTTTGCATGTTTTCTCTTTTCATCCTCAACCTGAATCATGTAGACAACCAACCTTGAAATATCCATATCCTTAATCATCAAGGAAGACATGCTTTAACAGATCAATTCCTTAGATAGGACAGAAGTGAAATTTCTCATTGTCTCTCTCATATAAGACACCAATTCTGGATCATACCGTGACACCTGATGGAACTTCGAGGAATATTCCTTGACAGACATTCTTACCTACTTAAGATTCATAAATTTATCCATCTTTCTTACTCTCTTCTCCTGAGAAAAGAACCGATCTAGAAAAGAATTAGAAAAGGCCTCTCATAAGGACAACTTCTTAATATCACCCCCATCTCAATCCCACTCCTCATACCATTAGTAAGCATTATCCTTAAGTTGATAAGCTACAAAGTTTAACTCTTCCACATTTATAGACTACATCACCCTAAAGATTTTCTCCATTTAATCCAAGAAAGCTTGAGGATCCTCTTTTATCTTCAAACCAGTAAAAATAGGATTATTTATTTTCATAAACCATAAAACCTTTATGGACTTAGAAGATAGAACACCAGATGCATCCCACGTAGCCTGTGTATCAACTAACTAAGCAATAATATAAATCGACTGATAAAATTCCACATTCGTCACCTCACCCTAAGGAGCAACTGGAGAAACTCTAGAAAAATCAGGGATAGGACCCTAAGATCAAGTGAAAACTCCAGGTGTAGTGCATACCCTATCAACATCATCCTAATATGGAACAAAAGAATTTTCTTATTTTCCAAATCATCAAGGAATGATCTAAAAAGCGAACAAACAAGGATTACTAGAAATTCCAGGTGTTAGAATCTAATATTGAAAATAGAATACCAAGAAAGTAAAATATTTCTAAATGCCTCGTAGACCGTCTATATGAGTGTGGCATACTACACACCCCTCAAAGAGACTTTATTAGATATGTCTTTGTAGACTCCTAAATAACTATAAACCTAAAGCTCTGATACCCACTTGCATAACCCAAACAGTAGTCTTGTCGTAATGGGGCCCAAGTCTAACTAGGACCAGGGATTACCCCCAAACCCAACCCAATAGTCCAAAGAATACCTTGAGTTGGATAAACTCTGAGTATTTAATAAGATTACATTATTGCATAATCCAAGACTCTCGGATAGGTATATGACCGTCGCCACTCAAATAAGTCCAGCCGTTTGATACCTAACTGATGACCAGTACCAAACCAAAGCATTATACAAACCATAACCATATGAGTTCCATAATAATTATATATAGTCCCAAAATAAAATATGATAGAATAGAGAGAAATTTCATCGTATGATCTTATACCCAATATCATGCTAATACCAAGGCTAACACCAATACCGATTCTGCCCATTCAAAAACATTGTAGTCCCATAAAAGCCTCTAACCATGGTAATACCATAATCTGATTGGTCTATGCCCATAACTATACAAAAAACCAATATATATAAAAAACCAAAGTATGAAATAACATCCATGAAATGGAGCATTTCGAAAGATAGAAGATCACCACTACAATCAAAAATCTAATCCCAAATGTCTGATAGCTAAGAGGGAGGAGTAGAGTAGTCGATTCCTATATTACGTTAGGATATAACCACCCAAGGAAGGGTCAGTGAGTGAACGCTAGCAACAACTAAGGATATGGATAAATAATGCCATTTAACAAGACCATGTAAACAATCCATATTCAAACAAACCATACATATATAAAAATATATCCATGCCGAGAAATAGAATTAGGTTTAGTGTGTATTTAAAAACATTAACTTGGGTATGTGTAGCTTAATCTTCCTTAACCATCCATGGTCTAAATGGGTCCAGTGTAGCCCCCTAAATAGGCCCCGACGCGTGTCGCCGCACAAACAAAGATATCATTAGAGTAGGTGATTCCAAAATACCCTTACACTCCATAAAACATGTGTATAGTGTAATTAGATGATTCCTATGTACCTCATAGTATCATACAAGCTCTCCATAACCTACCTCTCATATTGGCAAACATGAGTTTCTAGTGTTCATCCGTTGAACTCCCACCTACACGGTTATCTACCACACCCCGCCATTATTTTCCAAATTGAAAGAATTTCTAACCAAACAAACAATTGTTATTAAATAACACTATACAAAGTGGTATCATCATAACAACTACAACTTGTAAGTATTGTCCTTAGCCAAGCCTTTTCAGGTAAAGAGACTATTATGTACCCAATTACGAAGTCAACTTGGGGGAATCCCATGTACACCAGAAGTGTTCCATTATTATGATTGCCTTGGAGAGTCCCATTGTCATGATCCAATACAGCACCCTAGTCATAACACGATGCTCGGAACCACAAGTGATCCAAAGCTAACCTAACATTGGGCATACTACTTGAGCAACTGGTTTAAATTGTATAAAAACTAAATTAACTGAGCAGAAAAATGATCATCATAGAGTCTGAATAAATATAATACTAATAAGGTTTACAATATGATAAAACTGAAGAAAGGACTTGCATTACAAAATTCACTCTGACTGGTCATCTAGGAAGCGCCTATTATGCCAACTATAGATAGTTGGGACATACCTCCAACTACCACTAATCAATAGATATGAATAATAAAAATAAAGTACATGAACTACAACTGACTGGAGTCCCCGAAATAAGAGAACTAATAACCTGCTAGATGGAAGTTGCAAATTGTCTGATTATGATATGTGGGTTACAACTGGCACTTATATTATGAGACAATGTAGCATATAAACATATATGTGGATCAATACTTTTGAATGTACTGAGTTGATGGAGACATAGACTAAATCATGGAAATATGTAAAACATGCTCTAAAACTAAGGATGTGAGTTATTTGCTGAATTATACATTTAAAAGTTGGGGATACATGAAAACTATACATCATAATGAGGATTATAAAATACAAATTAAAAACTATTTTATAAGCTAAGAGGTGGTAAAACGTAAATACTATATGTAAATGTCATGTAATGCTGAACATAATTTAAAACTCAACTGAAGGTCATGTATACTTACTAATCATAAAAACATAAACATTTGAAATTAAGAATGGAAGACTAAGCAAAGCATGTACTGACATGATCTAAATAACTTAATAACTGGTATTTGAATAACCGAATAATTGATGTCTGAATACTTGGTCTTGCAAACCTGAAATTACATACTCTAAATATTGAACTGAGATACTACTAGCTAGCTATAACCGACATGCCCTAATCTGAGCTATCAAGTTCCAACCTATAACCCCAGTTAGAAGGGTGTTGGTACCTTGCCCGGGGTACCAACTCATGACTAACGATGTGGATCTACAAGGCTGATGTCCCAAAGGACGAGGGTGTCATGCCTATTGGATAGGGGCTCCCTTAAAATCTTGTAACACCCCGAATCTTATCTCGAGACGTCACTCGGTACTTATAACCCCAAAGGACCACAAGCTAACCCTTCACTAATATTTGTATCTGTACACTACACAATGTCTAAAATAAATAAAGAAACTAGCCATAAGGTTCAATACATCCATGAATACTCATCATAGAGAAAACTGAATACTAATACATCTATATGAAAAGCCTCTAAACTGTCTAAACTGTGGAGTTGATGCGACAGGTTCCCACCTAACTCCGTCAACTAAAAATAAACAAAATCTGAAATAATAATACTAAACTTAGATTCATCCTAAAAAAAAGAGGACTAACTGCTACAGCTGCTGACGGGGACTGAACTGCTAAGGATAATCTGGATCCTGTGCCTCTAAACCTATGGTGTCAAATAAACCACCATAGCGCAAATGCATCAGTACAAAAATATACGGCGTATATAGATGGGGTTGGCTAATGCAACGGTTCATGCATATACAATATCTAAACTGAATAATCATGAAAATATCACATGAGAACATATACATGAATGCACAAAACATGAAAACAATTATCGTAGCTCTAGAAAATAAAACTCAGATATCACTTTACTACAGACTGAACTCAGTACTGACACTGAGATACTGAATTACTGACTCATCTAATACTAATAATTGAGGATCTGTATGTGCTTACATCAATGAATGAATTCTTAGGCTTACTAATTTTGATTGACAAGATTAAAGATCAACCTTTCTAATAGATGATTTCGGAAGCTTTATCAATGATAAGAAATATGATTATATCTGAATCTGATAATAAGAATACTTAATAGAAATCAATACTGTGATCAAGCCTGTCTAACGACATATCTCTGAATATTATATCAAATAACTATATGTGAGACCAAGTCTATCTGATGGGATGGCCCATAAATCAATGGAACTATCTGAGTTCCTTATAATGATAGATGACTGTATCTGACAGTCTTGATTTCTGAATACTAATTCTAAAACTGAGACTGAATCTAAAACTAAAACTGTGAGTAGTAGTCACATAAACGAAATGCCTCGACCTACCATAGGTGGGGTCTAAGTTGTGCTCTATTTGGAAGGGCGTCATTATCGTGCCACTAGTAAAGACAATTCTATGTGACCCTATCTAGCAGGCCTTAAAGCAAGAATAGTGGAGCCCTCATCTAGCAGGTCAGGCCACCTCACCTAACCTTATCTAAAAGGTATGATATCCCTCATCCACCCTCAACTAATAGGTGTGATATCTCAACCTGCGCTAGCTACATAGTTCTGGAGCACAAAGATTGCTTCTAAGTATCACACCCTCTACTAGTAGGTGAGTTACCATCCTTGAGCTCGCTCGATGTTAGTTTCTGCTCCCAACTGGAAGACTCCAAACTGAATTCTCAACTAAAAACTGGTTGAACTAAATCTGACACTAATCATATTACTCAAAAGGTCTAAATGAATTACGCTAAGATAACTTGGATCCGTATCTGATGGAAAAGATATCGAATCATGGTATCTAACTGACAATATAGAGCTTGAATAGTTACTCAAATCGCTTGTTGGATTAGAATTGAATCACTTGAATACTATTAGAATTGAGTTGATTGCAGTTCTGAGGTTAGATTACTAGAGATACAGAGATTAAAGAGATAACTGGGATTACTGAACTTTATTAAGCTTCGCACTTGTCTGAGGATACAAATTTCTATAGATCACTAAGTTATGAGAATTGTGCATCGATTAGAATTATCAAGAAACCAACACAGGCTCTAGACAATAGCTCTAATTTTGGGTATAAATACCCCCAGGACTCAATAACATAAAAATAAGACATAATCATTCTTCATCAGAAATCATTCATGCATCATCATGGTTATCCATTCATTCATCATTACAAGGATTCATTCATGTATTACAACCATTCATTCATCATTAAATCATTCATATATTATCACCATCGTTAAAGTATCACTTCAAGTAGTTGGGCATCATAACATACTTTCCCGCTCCTGATCCTTAGGAAATTGCATTAAGCATTTAGGAAACATAGACCTCTATTCATCATCACAACCACCAAAGGTTCACTCCAAATGCTTAAGAATCATCAACATCAGTTCACCATCATATACTAGCCTAGGGAAGACATGCTATTAGATTATACCCCATTCAACGAGATATTACATCAAGTACTTCATACCTATATCGATATCGATCAGGGAATCTTACATCCATCATAGCTTGACTTGTTCTCTAGGGTCTTTCAATATCCACTAGACATGACCGATTTTACACCTACTTGGGGATTTCATACTATTTGGCACATTTCTCTCACTAAGGAATTTTATCAAACACTAGGCATGCATTGACTAGCTCACAATTTGGAGTTTCACCTTCAACATATTATAATGGCTCTTATGTTTCACGTAAGCTCTTTATCAAACCTATGGGGAACATTCTTAACTTATTCAACTATTTCTATATCCAAAATTATGAACACATCATATAAAAAACAACAACTTCAAGAGGGTATCTCACAAACATCACATGAGTTCCACATACTAGGATCAAAGCTCATAAATCCTGAAGACAAACATAAATCAAAACTTAACAACACATTGAACATCAATTTCAACTCATACAAATTATTAAAAATTCATAAACATAAAAATCATTTAGTTTTGAAAAGGGTTCTTGAGCTTATTGGATGAAAGGGACCCAAGAATCAACTTCTACATACCTTAACCTTCGAAATTATATGAACTCTAATGTTTGAGACTCTATCCGCACTTATAATAAATAATTATTGAAGCCCACACTATGAGAAACTTTATTCTTGAAGATATCTTGAAGAATTT
This sequence comes from Capsicum baccatum var. pendulum, assembly GCA_030864225.1. NCBI lineage: Eukaryota > Viridiplantae > Streptophyta > Magnoliopsida > Solanales > Solanaceae > Capsicum > Capsicum baccatum. Next base: position 124,929,035 of record CM061554.1, read on the forward strand.
ATGGATGATTTTTTGAAGATTAGGGTTCTTGATTGAAACCCTAGTTATTTCTCTTCTCAAGAGAATTGAGAGAATTGACAGAGAAAAATGTTGAAATTAGGTTTTAAAAAGAGGTTTCCATATTTATAGAGGCTCAAAAAGGGTGTAAAATGACCAAAATACCCGTCCAAAAATGTCTCTAAGTTTCTAAAAAAAATGGCTGACGACATTTGTGACAGGCCGTCAAACCTGTGACAGGCCGTCACAAAATGTCATTGCAAAAAGGGTGGATTTTATGATTTTCTTCCCAGGGCTGGCGACGTTGTCAGAAATGTCATCAGAATCTAACGACGTCGTCAAAAATATCATCAGAAATATTGTAGCCCGTCATAAACGTCGTCACTATTTTCTAGCTTGATAGGCTGGAGTAAAATGGGTATAACTCTTTGCTCTGATATTGGATTTAAGAGAAATTGGTATAGTTGGAAAGCTAATTCAAATATATTTCATTTGATATATAGCAAGCCACCCAGTTCTCCATATACAAGGAGTTATGGTAGATTAAATTTGACCAAAATTTTGACGGTCACTAAAACTTGAACTATAGGAAAGCTTTCAACTCGACCATGAGTTACGGGACCTCTATGATCTTAATTCATGCTCAAATAGATTCTCACACAATTCAAAGTATTTCATACTTGGGAGGATATTTTCAAAACATTTTGACTCAGATTTTTGCTTTACTAAATACGTTCTAAGGCTCAGATTGGAAAAGGATTTTGCGGGGCATTTAAAATCTACAGTGACACCATAGGTCTGGAACATAGGGACTACTACAAATGTCTCATGCCTAACTAATGGGGGAGACACCATCCAAACATTAACTCGGTACTAAGTGTTACTCCCAACTGAATGACATTAGTATGATTAGTCGTTTAACATGACATGGTAGTATACTTGTAAGTTCTCAGCATGAATATGATATTCTGAAAATGATAATAAAACCATGGTTTGGCTGACTTATTACTTGAAAATAGAAACATATAACCGCATATGTATCGGGTGTTCATAACCCGCCAGCATTGATAGATAATAAGAATACAGTAACAATACCTTAAATAGTGGTATGGAATCATAGCTCGAAGTCCCAAAACATAAGGCATTATAATAAATAAGAGAGAAATATGAATTTGAATGTGGGAATGTGTTAAAAATGAGAGGACAACATATTTACATAGTTTAATACATAGTTTGATGATGTAGCATGAAATCACTTGAATATGTCAAGGGTAATTGAAATTTAAAGCATGAAATAACCTAATTTTCATTGGAAAATATGTTGACATAGCTTGAATTTATATTTCTAAGAATACATAGATTAGATTCATAATTTACATAGATAATTTCATAAAAGAAGATTAAACATTCATACTTGAATAAAAAAGGAATTTCGGGACTCGATGGGTAGAAGAAACCCATCGATTAATACCCCACATACATTACTTAGATGACTTCTTGAAGAAATATTAAAATTAAAACTTGAGTTCTTGAATTTTTAGTGAAGAAAGCTTGAGTTTCTTTATCTTGAGAAGGGAGGCTTGAATTTTGGGTGAGGAGCTCTATTCTTGATATTCTTGAATTTGAATCTTGAGACTTGAGAGATAAACTTGAAGAAGAAACCCTAGATAGTTATTCTTGGGTATGGAAGATGAAGCAGCGTGTTAAGTGTTTGAGAATTGGGGAAAAATAAGCTTGTTTGAGGGAAATAAGTCATGGGTAGTGGTTATAAAAAAAGAAAAAGACTAAAAATCCCTTATAAACCTACCAAAAATTGCCTGGAAGCCATCCGACGTGTTTGGGTATGATTGGTATCTTCAGGGTATGGCTCGTACCTTGACTTGTACCCTACTGGCAGCTTTGACAATACTTCAGTAATATGGCCATAACTTTTTACCACGCTATCAAATTAATGCGAAATTGGTATCGTTGGAAAGATAAGTCGATTATGTATCTATTGGTAGGTCTTGAGTTCAAAGATTCTTTGTATAGAAAAAGTTATGATCATTTAAATATAATTATAGTTATTTATATCCCAAGAATTTAATTGCTATGCGAGGTTTTGATTTGTTCATGAGCTAGGAGTTATTTGAGGACTTAATATATATCCAAGAAACTTATAAAGTTATCAAAAAATGAATCTTGATTATTGGATTGTCTACAGGTCATGGTATGAATCAGATCTTATGACTAGTAACATGTTTATATGATTTTTAGCCGCTACTCGTAAGCTAGACAGAACTTAGGGAACCTTTACTGCAGATAATATGACTTATCTTCATATAAATCGTAGCTTACTTGACAACTTCTAGGGTCGTATCATAACTTAAATTGATAAAAAATCATCCCATACTAACATGGGTATGACTTGCAACATACGACTTATAAGAGTCTTTATGATTTGAGGGATGAATCGTAAGCAATTCAGAGACCAGGAAAAAAATATAGGGTATTAGAATATCTTTCTCTTCGGGATATTTGTCCTCAAATTACACTGGTTAGACTGAGAATACTGAGGCAACTCTAATCATATACTAAACATGCATAAAATGTGGTCATGATTAAATAACTAAGTGTGAAACATCACATGTGAATTGAATTGACTTCGTGAATACATGCAATGACATGATAAAAGTTATAAGGATAAGATAGAAATGAGAGAGTTAACTCATGAGTATCTATTACCTCCAACTAGACCAGATTTCGTAAAGAAAAGATGAGAGCTTTAGAACATGAAAACTCTGGGCATCACAATATCTCCCCTTAGAATCATTCGACCCACAAATGATATTGATTTGGCTTAAATACTAAGAAAAGACTGAGATGATTAACAAGATACTTACGAGTTAAATCATCACTTAATATCTAAAATCTGAAACTGATGTATGATACATGGAATGATCTATATTCATGAATGCATGAGATGAATATTTTAAAATCTAGGAATCCATTACTAATGTTTGGATGAATTCTGAAGTTGGATAACCAACATGATATAATTTTTGAATCTAGATATCGTTTACGATTAAGCCTGATTTAAACTAAAAGTAAGGACTCAACTGAATTTGTAATTCACATGAATGTAACTTAATTACCTCATGGAATAGCCATATTAATGAAATATTGCATAGTAAGACTAGATGGAAAGATATAGAATCATAGGAGCTTATCTATCTGATTGCTAATTTGAATTGCGGGTTATAAGGACTAACTTATACTTAAAGGTTCATACTCAACTATAGTATTTCTTCAACACTCGCTTCAAGAAGTTATAATAGTATTCAGCAGAAAAGAACCTTAGGCATGATCTGAATAAGATATTTGGGTAAGGAATCTTAATTCGGCTATAATTCTTTAACATGGAACATAGGCCTATAAATCATAAGCTAGGATAGAATTACTAGGCCTTAGGCAATGCAACTGCTAACTTTCAAGCTAAGCCACACTTCTTAAATACTCCCTCAACTATACTTTTCTATTAAATACCATGCTCATTTGATTCAACTTATAATTCTCACATAGGCATATATAACTATGCTCGCCAAAGTCTAAGTTGAACTACATACTCTCAGCATGTTAAAGTCTAATTTGAAATTACAAAGTGCTACATATAACACAATCATACTAGTCTAAACCAGGAATTTTATATCCCAAGTGTGTTTCACATCTTTTATCTCAACAATAATTCCTCTTACAACTTCAACTACTAAAATCAATCACTTAGTAGGAATTCACTAACGCACAGTGCATTTATCAACATGTATACAAACACGACGTTCAATCCTATCACTATACCCACATATAAACTTCTGGTCAACCAACCCAACTAGGAACTTTTACCACATTCTAAAATATCTCTTGTCAATAACAATTCCCATGTACTATCAAAAAAAAAAATCTATACTAACCATGACATTTATCAAAAGCTTTATATCAATATTCTTTCAACCCAATAGCCTTATATAAAACTAGCATACAACAATCTTTCCTCAATAAGAAACATTTACTCTCTCCCATCTAAACTTACCTTGAAAGACAATCTCTTTAAGTGTAAAACCTGCTACTAGTAGTTTCTTCTAATATATAGAACTCTTCACTTTCTATATCCCCAATAGTCACCATATAATAACTTAAACACTGAATAACTTGGAACCTTCGAGAATATCACTATACCTTAAGTTCACACCATCTAGAATTTCAAACTCTACCATCTAGAATTTCAAACTCTTCTTTCTATTATGTTAATCATCCGCAATTCAAACTTAGATTCTAACACATAACATGGATATCCACATAACTTCTCATAATATAATTGCCACTTATTACTACTAGATAAGAAAAAGGAAATACTAATCCATACAATTTTATAAACATATTCAACATTAACAAGCTACTCTATCGTTGTGGTCACTGCCTAATCTCAACCTCGACTAAAGCATTACCATACTCTATGTCCCCTTTAACTTAGAAGTCTCTCTCATAGTGCTATTAAACAAACTACATAACACCTTTCTGGTTCCATGGATAAATAATGTACTAAATATAAATAAACACTATCCCCACTTTACTGCTGCTAAATTTCTAGGTTCATCATTCTAACACTTGATCATATGCTATCATAGGATTCTTAGAAGGTATTTGAAAACAACTCTGACTCTATTTTTGTGCACGATATTTATGAACATAAATAAAATCATTCAAACTTTAGAACTTAAAAGCACTAATGGGATACTTTCAAGCCTAAGTGCAATCCTATAACTTGTCTGAGGGTCCTGTCTAAGAAAAATCTATCTACAAGGATTTAATCTTGGATATTTCTATTGCCTCAAGAATAAGCCAAAGTTGTCACTAATGGATTAATATAACAATCTACATAAGTTTCTTAGAGAACATTTCTACTGTATGATCTGAGACACGAATGAAGAGAAAATATTTCTTAAATGCACTGTAGCCTCTTGAATAAAAGTACAGATGTCTCCGTACCCTTCTGCAAGACTCGAATAGAAATGACTTCATAGACACCCTAGGAAAGTGGAACTCTATGCTCTGATACCAAGTTTTACATGACCCGAGACTACCCCTAGTCGTAACACTATGCTCGAAACTATAAGTGATCACAAGCGAACCCATGATCTGGCATACTATAGAAGCAACTAATTTAAACTGTATAAGTACTAATTTACTAAGCGGAAACATGATCAAGAGAGATTTTGAATAAATGTAATACTGATATTATTTGCAACATAAAAAAATTGAAGGAAGAACTTGAATTACATGAATGACTCTAACTAACCATCTTGAATTACATGAATGACTCTAACTAACTATCTTGAATTACATGAATGACTCTAAATAACCATCTTGAATTACATGAGTGACTCTAACTAACCATCTATATAGCCTCTATTATGCTAACTATAGATAGCGGGGCATTCCTCCAACTACCACTAATCAATATAAAATACATGAACTACAACTAATTGGAGTCCCAAAAATAAGAGAATTCATCATGTACTTACTGGAAGCTGCATATTGTCTGATTATGACGTGTGGACTACAATTGGAACCTACATTATTAGACAATGTAGTACAAAGACATATTGTAATACCCTGAAAAATCCAAACCAATATTAGAGCCATGTAACAAGATCATGCATAGTACATCATGGTTCTTTTATAGTTTTATGAGTAGGTTAGATGTATTTTAAGGATTCATATAACTCCTAGCTCTTAGATGAATCAAAACATTTCTTACCGATTGAATTCTTGAGAAGGATATTGGTATAGTCAGCTTCAAATGAGCAAATCTCTCATTATACTTAGAATTTTTGAGCTCATGACCTATCAACAGATATATAATTTAATTATATTTCAACGATACCAATTTTACCTAAATTCGATATTGGAACAAAAAGTTATTCCTATTTTACTACAGTATGTTAGGCTAGAAACTATGTGACGACATTCGTGGTAGCTTACCACAGTTGTGATGCCCTACCACAAAGGTCGTCAGCCTTAGGTAGAAACCAGCTCCTAAGTGATAATATTCGTGGTAGCTTACCACACTTGTGACACCCTACCACGAAGGTCATTAGGCTTAGGCAGAAACCAGCTCCTAAGTGATGACATTCGTGGTAGCTTACCACACTTCTAATGCCCTACCACGAAGGTCATCAAACTTAGGCAGAAACCATCAATTCTAGCTCCTACGTGACGACATTTTTGATGGCTTACTAAGGGTATTTTCAGCAACTGGGAATTTATTTCATAAGGGTATTTTGGTCTTTTCTTTCACCATCCACGGCTTATAACCCTAAAGTGGCCTAATTTTTCCTATTTTTCTTTAGTTAAGCATCTTAAAAACCCTCTCTTACTCTCTCAACCACAAGATTAGGGTTTCCATCAAACTCATCTCTCAAAAGCAAGATTCAAGCCTTTTTCTAAGATAATTGAGAATTAAGTTTCCCAAATCCAAGAACTCTCCAGCAAATCATCAAGGTTTCCTTTCGAAGGTATGCGTAGTGTTCATCTATGGATACAATCCATTCATACAACTCAAGAACCATGTTTTAAATATAATTTTGTAAACTTTTTATGGTGATATGAGTATATATATGTTGACGACTGTAGTTTAAGTTTATAGATGATATCTAAGAATTTTTTAATGGAATATATGTGGTTGTTGGTTGAAAATCATGAATTTTGGGTAGTTTGATATAATCCAAGTATGAAACCCACCTATGCCTTAAATGCCTAGGATGCTAGAAATTGCTATGTACATGAATCCATGCTATCTAAATAGCAGGTCCATGTTAGTTGTTCACTTTAATATGAATTTCTATGCTATTTATGTATTTCATGGTGGTGTCATGAAACATCTATGATGATGGAGATATGACTTATGTATACAAAATATATCCATGTTTTCCTACCATGTTGAGATGTTGAATAAAGCCATGAAGCACTCTATCCCCTACTTATGATATTATGAATTGTGGACTCAAATCTTGTGATCAAGTCATGTCATGTGTGTCAGTTTCTTTCTATCGAGTCCTGGGGGTATTCATACCCGAAAAACATAGTTGTGTGCCTAAATCCATGTCATGTTTTCATGATATTCATAGTCAAGCTATAATCTATAGAACTCAGTCAGTCATGTGACTTAGGAAACCTCAAAAATGTCATGATATCAGTTAACTCTCATATAATAGTACTACTCCGTCAGTCAACAGAAGTCAGTTAATCTGTCCATGTACAGTTAGTTGAATCATGTTTAGTCTTTTCAAATGGGAGTGGAAGTTAGCATCGAGTGAACCCAAGGATGGGGACTCACCTACCAGTTTTAGGGTGTGATCCTTAGCAGTAATCCTTGTGTTTCATAACTACGTAGCCAGCATAGGTTGAGACATCTTAGCCTGTCAGATTAGGGTTAATAAGGTGGCTTAACCTGTCGTTTAGGATCCCACCATTCTCACTTTGAGTACCTTTCAAATAATGGTCACTCACAACAATCCTTACTAGTGACGCAGTATTGACACCCCTCTAGTCGAGTCAAACATTGGACCCCAGCTTAGCTGTAATGGTATACATGGGGCATGTCAGTTCAACAACTACCTCCCACAGTTTCATTACTAGTCTTAGTAAATGAACTCAGACAGTTCTTCAGATATCAGTATACCATGACTGCTAGATATAGTAAAATTCAATTATTGCATGGAACTCAGAGAGTTCAACTAGATTTAGGGCTGTCAGATACAGTCGTCCATGTTATCAAAACTACGGTTCCAGCCATGTATTAGCGTTTATATTTAGCCATTATGTACTCATGATCTTAGTTACTATGTATGTATATTTTCACTCTTACATTTATATCAATCAGTCAGTAGCATTATTTATACATATAAACCCTTTGCATTAGCCTACCTCACTCGTATACTCAGTACTCCAGTTGTACAAACACATTTGCGCTAAGGTGTATTCTTTTCATGTTACACCATAGGTTCAAAGGCACGAGTCCCAAACCAGCAATAGCAGTTGCATTTAGTATAAAGAGTTATAGTGAGTCCTCTTCATTCGAGGATAACATTATTTGATTTATTCATTTATTTCTTCAGTTCAGTTTATGGAGTTAGTTGTTGACATGTTTCTTCAACTCATTATTTCAGACAGTACTTAGAGACTTCTGAATTTACGCTCATATTTATCTTTCAAATTCAGTTTTCAGTTGTTTTGGGTATTTTTCATCCGTTTGGATGTTATGTTATTTCAGTTCAACCTTATGGCCTATTATGCATGTTTTTTGCATTATTATGTCATAAATTCTAGTATACAGGTACAGATATCAGTCATGGGTTAGCTTGTGGTCCCTCGAGCTCATAAGCACCGTATAAGATTTTGATGCAGAAAATTAGAGCGTTACAAACTTTGTATCAGAGCCTAAGGTTCAATAGAACCCTAGGAAGTCTGAAAGCTGCATCTAGTAGAGTCTTGTACATGGGTGTGTTGTGCGCCACATTTGTGTACAGGAGGCTATGAGATGTTTTAGGAACAATTCCTTTTATTTAGTATTGATGTTGTGCTAGTAAGCATAATTTCAATTTAGTCTCTCAGTCTAATTCCCCCTTCTCTTATTTCAGAAACATGCCTTCAAATAAAAGAAATCAGCTAACTCCTCAGACCGAAGATCCTTTCAGACAACATGGTTCTCATACGGATTTCAGAATAGCATTTACCACTCTTGCTCAGTCTGTAGCTGCCCAGAATGAACGAACAACAGTTGTTCCGGCCAACCCAGTGTCCAACTCAGTAGCAGCTAGGATTCGAGACTTCACCAGAATAAACCCTTCGTCCTTCTTTAGGTGTAAACCAGACGAGGATCCTCAAGAATTCATTGACCAAGTCTAGAAGGTCATTGATATCATGGGAGTCACTTCTTCTCAGAGTGTCGAGTTAGCCGTATACCAACTACAGTATATCACTCATACTTGATACAAGCAGTGGTTATCAGAAAGGTTAGAGGATGCAGGTCTTGTTCAGTAGGAAAAATTTGTCACTACTTTTTTAGACAAATTCTTTCCCCAAGAGCTAAGAGAGGTAAAAGTTCTTGAGTTCATCAATCTCAAGCAGGGAAATATGATAGTTAGAGATTATTCTCTTAGATTTACTCAGCTATCCAGATATGCCCCTCATGTAGTTGCAGACAACAGGGCTAAGATGAACAAGTTCGTGTCAGGGAGAATGATAGCGTGGTAAATGAGTATAGGTCTACGATGTTAAATAGTGATATGACTTTAGCCAAGATCATAACCCACACTGAACAGATAGAAGAGTAGAAGGTTAAGATTAGGGAGAGGCAGAACAAAAGAGCAAGAGTAGGCAGTTTCAGTTTTGCTCAGCCCAAATCAGAGGGAGGAAATTGTTCCCATTTTTGTCCTATGTCAGCAGTTCCATCCCCAGTGCCGAAGTTCAGGGACAACAACAGAGACAGAGCACCAGGCTCTAAATCTAAAGGCATTGTTAACAATGCTCGAACAAACCCCCTTTGTTAGACATATGGTAAGAACAACAAGGGTATTTGTAGAGTCGGTAGTGATTTTTGTTTTGGTTATGGTAAGCAAGGCTATAGGATTAGTTAGTTTTCTCAGCTAGGCCCTCAGGGTCAGCAGAATAGCTCCACAGCTCAGTTCGGTCGCTCGAACCACTATGGTATCACTTTTGATGCTACTATTGGGTAACGCCCAAATACACTCTATGCTTTTCAGACCCGACAGAATCAGTAAAATTCTCTTGATGTCGTTACTGTTACATTATAGATTTTCCATGTTCATGTTTATGCTTTGCTAGACCCAGGTACATCTTTTTCTTTTGTCACTCCATACATAGAAGGAGATTTCAGAATCAGTCTTGAAATTTTAGAAGAGCCCTTTATATTCTCTACCCCAGTAGGTAAAACTATCATAGCTCTGCTGGTGTACAGGAACTTCCCGGTTATGATATTTCAGAAATTAATGTCAGCAGATTTAGTCGAGTTAGAGATGACTAATTTTGATGTCATTCTCAACATGAATTGGATTCATTCCTTCTATGCTATAGCCGAGTGCTAAAATAGGATAGTTTAGTTTCAGTTCCCGAATGAGCCCATCCTAGAGTAGAAGGGTAGCACTTTGTCTTTCAAGGGTCAGCTTATTTCCAACCTTCGAGCAGGGAAAATGATTTCAAAGGGTTGTGTGTATTATCTCATGCATGTTAAGGATTCCAGTTCCGAATCTCCTAGTCTCAAATCAGTCCCAGTGGTTAATGAATATTCAGACGTCTTTCCCAAATATCTTCCAGGAATTCTTCCCAAAAGGGAAATAGACTTCGGCATAGACCTTCTCCAAGATACTCAACCTATTTTTATTCTGCCATATAGAAAAGCACCAGCAAAACTCAAGGAACTGAAAGATCAGTTGAAGGATCTCTTAGATAAGGGATTCATCAGGCCTAGTGTATCCCAATGGGGCACACCACTCTTATTCATGTGCAAGAAAGATGATTCTCTTAGAATGGGTATTTATTACCATCAACTCAACAATGTCATGATCAAGAATAGGTATCCGCTGCCTAGGATAGACGAATTATTTAACCAACTTCAGGGTGACAGTTATTTCTAAAAGATAGACCTTAGGCCAGGCTATCATCAACTCAGAGTTAGAGAATGTGACATTCTGAAGACAGCTTTTCATACTCGGTATGGTCACTTTGAATTTCTAGTTGTGTCCTTTTGTCTTACCAATGCCCCTGCAGCTTTCATGGACTTGATGAACCGGGTGTTTAAGAAGTACTTAGATACATTCATCATAGTCTTCATAGATGATATTCTTGTCTATTCTCACACAGAGCATGATTATTAAGACCATCTCATAATTGTTCTTCAGACTCCCAGGGAACACTAGTTGTTTGCCAAGTTTAGTAAGTGCTAATTTTGGATAAGATTAGTAGCACTCCTTGGCCATATTATTTTTGGTAACGGCATTAGAGTAGATCCTTAGAAAATTGAAGCGGTAAGAAACTGGCCTCACCCTATCTCTCCATCAGATATCAGAGGTTTCTTGGGTTTGGCTAGCTATTACCGACGGTGTATCGATAGGTTTTCTTCTATTTCATCTCCTATGTCCAGATTGACTGAGGAGAAGGTCAAGTTTATGTGGTCAAATTTTGCGAGAATATTTTTTAGGAGTTGAAGACTCGACTCACCTCAGCTCCAATTTTAGCAATTCTCGATGGTTTGGATATATTCATAGTATATTGTGATGCATCCAGAGTAGGTTTAGGTTGTGTGCTCATGTATCATGTTAGTGTCATAGCCTACACCTCCAGAAAGTTAAAGCCCCATGAGAAGAATTATCCTACTCATGACCTTGAGTTAGCAGCAGTTGTCTTTGCCTTAAAGATTTGGAGGCATTATCTATACGGTGTTCATTTAGACGTCTTCACAGATCATAAGAGGCTTCAGTATATATTTTCCCAGAAAGATCTCAATCTTCATCAGAGAAAGTAGTTAGAGCTTTTGAAGAATTATGACATGAGTGTCCTTTATCATCCTGGCAAAGACAATGTAGTGGCCGATGCACTCAGTAGACTGCCCATGGGTAGTGTTTCCCATGTTGAGGATAGTAAGAATAAATTAGCTCAAAAGATTCATCAGCATTCTAGAGTAGGTGTACACTTAGTCAACTCTTCAGAGGTAGGTGTATGTATTCAGTGTACTTCAGAGTCATCTCTAGTTTCTGAGGTAAAAGAGAAACAAGATAGGGATCCTAGGCTTGTCAAGCTAAAAAAGTCAGTTCAAAGTCAAGAAGTAGAGGTTTTCTCCCAGGGGGGAGAAGCTATTCTTCGTTTTTAGGGTCGTCTGTGTGTTCCCGATGTAGATGACTTGAGGTATCGAATATTTGTATAAGCGTATGGTGTGCGATACTCTATTCATCCAGGGGACACTAAGATGTACCATGACTTGTGGGAGATCTATTAGTGTTGTGGGATGAAGAGGGATGTTGTAGAGTTTGTGGCTAAGTGCTCTGCATGTCAGCAGGTTAAGATAGAGCATCAAAAACCTAGTGGTTCCATGCATGAGTTCACTATTCCGACTTTGAAATGGGAAGACATGAACATGGACTTCATGATGGGTTTGCCTAGAACAGGTCATTAGCATGATTAAGTTTGGGTCATTATGGACAAAATTTCTAAGTCAGCTCATTTTCTTCCAGCTCATACCTCTTACTTAGTGGATTATGCCAAACTCTTATCAGGGAGTTGGTAAGATTACATGTTCCACTATCTATCATCTCAGATAGAGGTACCCAGTTCACCTCTCACTTTTGGAAAGCATTCTATAAGGATCTTGGTACCCAAGTTCATCTCGGTACAGCGTTTTATCCTCAGACATATGGTCAAGAAGAAAGGACCATTCAGACCCTATAAAATATGCTACGGGCATGTGCAATTGATTTCAAGGGAAGCTGGGATGAACACTTGCCTTTGATTGTGTTTCCATACAATAACAATTATCACTCCAGTATTCAGATGGATCCATTCAAATCTCTCTATGGTAGGAGATGTAGGTCTCTAATCGGTTGGTTCAAAGTTAGTGAGACCGCAGTCATAGGGCCAGAATTAGTATTCGATTCCTTAGAAAAATTTTAGTTAATCAGAGAAAAACTCCAGGCTGCTCAGAGCCGACAGAAGTCTTATGAGGATATTCGTAGAAAGGATATTGAATTTGAGTTCGTTGACTACTTCTATCTTAAAATCTCTCCCATGAAGGGAGTGTAGTGATTCGGAAAGAAGGGAAAGCTCAGTCCCCGATATGTTGGTCCCTTCAGGATTCTCAGTCGTTTCGGCAAGGTAGCCTATGAGCTCGAGTTGCCTTCAGATCTAGCCTTAGTTGATCCAATCATCCATATCTCTTTCGTTAAGAAGTGTATAGGTGACCCAGTTGTTGTTGTCCCTATTCAGAGTGTTGACATTCAGAATAGCCTCTCTAATAAAGAGATTCAAGTCAAAATCCTCGACTATCAGACTCGTAGGCTGAGGAACAAAGAAGTCCCTCTAGTCAAGGTTCTTTGGCGGGATCAGTCCATGGAGGGAGCTACTTGGGAAGAAGAAGCAGACATACGAACCAAGTACTCTCATCTGTTCTCTGCTAATTCAGACATAGCTCGAGTTAACCATTTTCTTTAAGCTTATTCAGTTACATGTTCAAAATTCCATTATAAAATTGGTATCGAGTATCAGCGCATAGCTTATCATCAATTAATGAGTTCAGCTTATCAGTCATGCATCAGATATGCATGTTCAGTTAGCCTATATTTAGTTTAAAATTCAATTCAGTCCTAAAATCCTGCGCCAGTTGAGCATGATCAGTGTATGCGTCATTTATCCTTTCTCCCCTCTCAAGCAGTCATCATTCGAGGACGAATGTTTCCTAGGGGGAGATATTGTAATACCCCAATAAATCCAAACCAATATTAGATCCATGCACCAATATCATTCATAGTACATCATGTTTCTTTTATAGTTTTATGAATAGTTTATATGTATATTAAGGCTTCAAATAACTCCCAGCTATCAGACGAATCAAAACACTTCTTACCGATTGAATTCTTGAGAAGGATATTGGCATATTCAGCTTCAAATGATAATAAATCTCATTATACATGCAAGAACATCGGTCTAGAATGACTTTGCACTTAACTTTTTTCATTAACTCATTATGGTTCCCAAAACCCTAGTTGTCAGATTTAACTACTCATGGTTTGAAAATCACAATTATAAATCATAGAAAAAATTATAATTGTGAACTTACAAATTGAGTAAAGTAAATTCAAAATTTTGAATTTTCAAAGAAAAATTAATAAAGATGGAGAAGAAAAGAATAAAATATTTTTTCCCAACCTCCATGGTGGTTCCATGCTTTCTCTAAGAAAACGTTCACCAGTTACTTATCCAAAGTATCAATGTTATAATAATTATAAAAAGGTGCAATAAAAATCTCAAAATAAAATAGCTAAGTCCAAAATAAACTAAAAAATAAAAAACCCAATCCAACTTCGACTGAATTGCATTAAAACAGTGCAACCACCTAACTGTCCAACCGTCGTTCAGTTGTATGGTGATTGCCACCTACAATTGTAATTCAATTCTAAGGTAGGAATTTATTACTATAATAAATTTAATCATTTAAGTTGCTTGCTTGATATTCTTATATAATTTCTTAATTTTAATATCATTTTTGCTCTAAAAAATTTCATCTTCACATCAATTTATTCCTACAAATAAAAGTATTATACATAGCATAATACATAAAATCAATGCTAAGAACGAATAAACAAAAATATTAAATATTAGGCAAATAATCAATAACTATATAATTTTAGCTCACATAAACACCCCAAACTTAGACATTTGTTAGTCCCCGAGCAAACATTTAAGCTCATCTCAATTAATCAAATCTTGGAATGCCACCACTTTTGTTGATAAAAAAAATTATACTATTTTGAAATTCACAACATCCAGTACCCCTTCCGATCATTATGGAATAAGTGTAAACAAATAACAAACCTCTAACCTCCTATGCTCAAATATAGACTCTAATCTAACCTCAAAGATAGTCTCTAACTTATAAAATTTAAGTTTGGTTACCTATTCTTGTCAAAGAAAGTTAATAACACCACATATCTAACATGAAATTAGTACCCTCACAAGAAGAAATAGTCCACATACTCAATTCAAAAAATTGAATCTAATTTAAGGAGTTCGCATCAAATAACAACTCTCACACTCACAAAAGAAAATTCTCATGTATGCACAAGAAATCATAAGCTTTCCCATTATGTATATCTACACTAATTAAGTATTTTTGAATACAATCAAATAGGACTTTAACATGTTGAAATTTTGGCTTAGAACGGGTAGGAAAACTACATACTAGTAGCTTACACTTTCCTAAGTACTTTGCATTTTTTAACTTTTTCACCCATTATTTTCATCAATTTTTTTAGACCATTCTTCACCAATTATTTTCACAGGTAATTCTTATCTTATCAAGAATATTTTAAACATTTTTTTCAAGATTTTTTTCTTTTCAATTTTTTTCATGTCACATTCTTTCTAAAAGGGACTTTTCATCACTTTATAGCTATCTTTGCTCACCTTATACATTCAACCATCCAATTTTCTTTGGATGTAATAGTTTTAACACATTCTATTCCATACTGCTCAAGGAAGCAGGGTGCAAGAATTAGGAATTCAAATATAATGGATCAAGGTAAAAATACGACTACTAGAAAAAGGCTACAACCTCATATGGGCTAACTAGAAATACAATATTTAAAAAGGATAAAATTGAAAAAACTTATCAAAGAAAGCCTTGTCATATTCGAAACAAAAAAATACCTTTTTATTTTTCTTCAATAACATGTAGGGCAAATTCTAGACTAAGATGCAAAACATGGAAAATATGCAAAAAAAATTGCTCACCATACATGGCACATATAAAATCAAGATGAATCAATTCCACTTATAAGATAAAAAGGGCCATAACAAGCTACAAAAATAAGAATAAGTTATATATAAAGTCATACCCCTGAGACTAAGTATCAAAAAGTCTATTATTTTATTTTATACTTAAGCACTCAGAGAAAAGTACTACTCAAAATTAGCTCTAAATTTCTAGTATCAACAAAATAAATCTTTTCTTTTTCACTTATAAAAGAAATCAAAGAAAAGAATTACTCCTAAAAAATAATAGTTCAAAGTTCCCCTCCCCCCTAAAAAAAGGACTAAAAATAAACACCATGAAATGGTGCATGGATTTATAAGATGATTAGCTCAGCCACTTTGCTTGGCGTCGAAGTATTTGAGTCTTTTTTCACTTAATTTTTTTACCATGCAAGGTCCATAGAGAGAGAATTTATTGAGACTTATGGAGGTGGTGATAATAGGCCATATCATTATTAAAGTGTTATTCGTATTTCATCTGGGAATAAAGATCCTCTCGACAGAGGTAGCTTTACTTCCAGCCTATTAGTTCTATAGAGGTAGAAATTCAAACTATGGGTGTCTCTCAGATCATTTATGGTGATTATAGTGGTTAGAGTTCTTATCGTACATTGAGGAGTATTTTGTATGGGCCTTTAGGTCATTGCAACCATTCTAGATCAGTAGGAGCAACACGTCAGATCCTCCTAAGGTATGTTATGATTGAGAGAAGGATGTTCATCTTAGTAATGAGCAACCCTTGCATTGGTTGGTCAGCTAGTTGGGGTCAACCTATGTTCCTCACTAGGTTAGGGCTATAAGGGTTACCTAAGAATATAGAAAGAATGGTCATTTTTTCATACAGTGTCCCCAATGCAGGATTAGTATTCCTTTAGCTCATCCTAATCAGTGTCATAGTGTTCTGGAACTTTAAGTTATAGGCAGTGCACTTGGTGTCTTGATTGTCGATTCAGATACTTTGTCCGAGTTTGGACCCACTCAAATTTGTTCTTCTTTGGGCATGCTAGGAATATGACTTTGAATTTCACTAGGATATGTGCATTTTTTATTTCCTGCTTTTGCTTTTTTTATTTGAGTGTATTTGAATACTTGTACCCATGGATGATTATATGACTTGGTAGGCTTATATGGTTTTTTGTGTGCCTTGATATAAAGATCATGATTTTGTGACTACCCACGTACATAATTTCTTTTAATTGTGGATAAAGTGGATTAGTGTTGATATTTCCCTAGGGTGTAGAATTTCAATTTGAGTCCCATTTACCTTGACATATTGGTCTTCTTATGGCCCTAAAGTGGTATTTTCTATTGATTATTTTCATTTTTTGTGCAACCTACTTTGTATACTAGTATTTTTATTGTTGTCATTATTATTTCCATTATTTGATATTTATCGATCCTCGAATGGTAGGTGTCTAGGCTAGCATTTTCTGGTTAGAATTTTCTTCCTCGCGGTTCTTATTTGTTGGCTTGGGTGGCTACCTCGGTTTGATGATTTCCCTCCTATAGCGATGTGAGGCTAGTTGTTTTACTATTCTGTTTGACAGGATAGGCCAGTTGTTGAGTGCACTATAAAATAAGGGGTAGGTTATCTCTCTTTGGTTTTATTATGGATTTAGTATTGGTGATTGGGTTATATAGCCTATTTTTGAAATTAACCATTTTAGGATCCATTCTTTCAAGTTGGTTAGTTGATCTCCCAATAATAGTTTTGATGTTAATGTCAAGAGGTCAAGGATTGGACTTTTAGGTTTATTCGGTTTGTGTAATACCCTAGTTTTTGGACACTGAAATTTCTAAAGTAAAATTGAACACTGCCTAGGCAACGACTCAAGTGACTAGTCGATATCACTTGTAATGAGTCAGAGACGTATTAAGTGTAATTTTGTCTTTTTATTTCCTTCACACTTTAGCCATGACCTTAAAATATCTAAGGGACCTTATTAACATTAGTCAACTAAATTAAACACTACTTTAATTATCACAAACTTCCCAAAGCAAGAGAAAATTAGGTTTTTCTTGTAATTCAATCTTCAAGCTCTCAACTTTGGATTTTTATCCTATTTTTGTGTGTTTTGGGCATGTCTCTCATTCCTACACTTATATTTGTCATTATGGCATAAATGTTAATAATCATGTGGTTTATTTGTGGGATTGAATATTTGGTTGAGTGGTTTTGAATGGTAATTACTTGGATTGTTTTCCCCATGGTCCTAAATGCATTTTTGTTACTTTAATTAATGGTTGGTGTTGAATATGGGAAGTATGGTTTTATTTTGAATGGGGAACATAGTTTCTCCAAATTGATGAATTTTGGCTTGAAATAGGCATTAACCTAAATTGACTTTGTAAATTGGTTTTGAAATATGGGTAATTGTATGGCTTTTCTCGCTCTTCTAAGCTATTGCATTGCATTAAAGTTAAATGGAATAAAATTATATTAGAAGGCCTTGGTGGCCATGGTTATATATTTAAATAGAACTAGAGAATTTAATAGTTAACAGAATGGTTATGGCATAATGGAATTTGCTTGCAAGTATAATTGGTATGATGATACCAAATGGTAAATGACTTAATAAATAACACTTGGGTTAACGATTGGGATTTTGTGCAAATGTTTTAGTTTATGCTTAATGGGGGTTGTTTAGCTTGCCATGAAGGTGAAGGTTTCGCTGGGATCAATGCCAGCAACCATGTTTACTAGCATTAGGGTCTTTTCAACTATGTGCATAGTTTACATTTTGTATAATTTGGGATGGTTGCAGCCTTGGCGTCTTTGTCCCTCCCTTGGATTTCCTTAGTAGGTATGGCTAACACACATTGGGGCCCTTTTAGTAAGTAAAGTTAAACACATATAGCTCATAGGTGCCCTTAGGATAGATAGAGCTACATAGTCCAAATTAATGGTTTTAAACTCTCATGTTCATTACCCTTACCCTATCCCAACATTTTATATACGTATATATATATGTATGAATATGTGCATGTGGTTTAAATAACTATGGATATGGCATTATTTTATCCCTTTCCCTGAGTTGCATGTCAGTACTTATCCCACTGACCACCGCTAGATGCTACATCATTTCATTATGTACGATCCTAGGGTTTATATCTTACTCTTGTATAGTCTTAGGTAGAGCAAATATCTATTGAGTTGCGGTGAAGTGGTAAGACTCCATCATTCAGAAAACTTTACCAGTTAATTAAGTTTTTTTTATATTTTGGGAATTTAAGAGTTTTGTTGTCATGGTCGGGGGCATGTCCCAAACTAATTTGGTCTTTTAGTTTAGAGGTTTTGAGGACAAAGTATGGGTTGGAGATTTGTTATAGATTCTTAGAACCTTTCTATTGTTTATATGTCATTCTTATTGTTTGGTTTTGCTGCTGGTATTATTTTAATGTGCTCAGGTGGTTAGGCTAAGGGGTTATCTCCAGCCTACGTTGGGTTTGAGATACCCATCACGACCAGGCTCTAGTTTGGGTTGTGTCAAGCTTGGTATCAGAGTATGGTTTAGGGTCTTAGGGTATCCATAAAGTCGTGGATAGTAGAGTCCCTTTTATTGGTGTGTAACATGCCGCACTTTTAAATGGGAGGCTATAAGGCATTTATAATGTTTCTCTTTCTTATGTTCTAGTTTTTGTTATATAGTCTAGTGTCTTGAGAACTCTCTATTTCCCAGTTTACTCATATTTCAGATCATACCTCCCCAAAGATTTTATGTTTGTAGAAACTCTCTAGATCCTCTATCCTACCTGAGGATAATATGGATGGAACTTGCCCTACTTATAAAGTCCAGAGCCAGTCTAGGGTCCCTGCTCCCAATTCTACTACTTTACGTGGAATTCTACCAGTACATATTAGTCCTTCTCGGTCTCCTTAAGATGGTGCTACCTATGATCATACACCTCAGGGAGACATCTCTAATGTGGATTTCTGCCAGTCTATTTATATGATTACTTAATTTGTGGATTCTCAGTCTCACCAGTCGGATCATGTTAGTTCTGTTTCTCCTTTTTTTGAGGTCACTCAATTCGTCTTATTCATAAATTTAAATCCCACAACCTAGTTGTCTCATTATGCTCAAGAGTTGGTGTCTACCATGAGAGCTAAAAAGACAAAGTTTGCTTCTGGTTACAATGTTGAACAATATATAGATATCTTCACACTTGTGGTTTATATGTAGTAGGTAGAGGATGAAAAAAAAAAGATAGGTAGAGATAGGAGAGATGTTGAATAAGAATTTTAGATAGTCAGAGTAGGGTATGAATCAACAAAATAGTAAGAGGCATGGTATCCAATAAACCAAAAAGATAACAGGGAAATTCTAATTAATATTCTTTGATTGATGCTCCTTATACTAAGTTGTTCCGTGATTGTTGTATCCAAGCTATTAGTGATCCTAAGGCTCACGGTGCCAAGTCTAGAGCTAGTCTAGTGCAGTCAGTCCCACCTTATCCTCCATGTTAATTTGGAAAATAGCTTTACTGTGGTTATTGAGATGATTAGAGGAACTAGTGTTTCAATTATTGTCAGCCTGGACATATGCAGAGGAACTGTCTTGCAGCTAAGGTAGCCACTTGAGCTAATAAGGTTTTTATCACCATTTCTTCATCTCCTATGCAAAAGGGTGTCACTTTGGTTATCGGTATTGGCTGAAATTATCTCTATACTTTTGCTACCCATCAATAATCTGAGGCATCTTATGATGTTGTTATTGGTAGGTTATAGCTCTACTCCTATGATGTTTACTATTTGTTTTATCCGGGTTCTACCCTATCTTATGTAACCTTTTATGTGGTTGTGCATTTAGGTTTTACTCCTAAAAATATTTCCAATATCTTTTATATTTCTACTCTAGTGGGTGATTCTATAATTACTTGAAAGATCTATTGGTATTGTGTGATATATATCTTACATAGGGAGACATTGATAGATCTGATAGAGCTTGACATGGTAGATTTTGACATGATCACTGGGATGGATTGGGTACATTCATGCTATGCGTCTTTGTATTGTAGGACCCAAAAGGTCTATTTTTTAATTCCATAATGAACCGATAATTGAATAGGAGAAAAGTTCCTTAGTGCCTAAAGAGAGGTTTATTAACTATCTTAGAGATTAAAAGTTAATTTCCAAAGGGTGTTAGTATTATCTAGTTTGGGTTATGGATTGTAGTTCGGAGGTTCCCTCCTTGTAATCATTCCCCGTGGTTAGTGAGTTTCCTGAAGTGTTTTTTGATGAATTTCTTGGAATTCCTCCTAACAGGGAAATAGATTTTTGGATTGATTTTCTATTTGATACTCATCCTATTTTCATTCCTCCTGATAGAAAGGATCCAGCTAAAAAAGAGGAGATAAAAGAGCAGGTAAAAAATCTTTTTTATAAGGTTTTTATTTATCCTAGGGTGCTCTTTTGCTTATCGTGTGTTGGAAGGATGGGTCCTTTTAGATGTGTATAGATTATTGGCAGCTGAATAAACTCGTAGAGAAGAATAAGTATCCCCTTCCTAGGATTGATGATCTTTTCGACCAACTTCAGGGTGATAGATGTTTCTCTATGATTGATATTTATTTAGGTCATTATAAGTTTAAAATTATGGAGGTTGATATTCTCAAGACTACTTTTCAAACTCTGTATATCCTTTATGAGTTCCTTGTTATATCATTTGGGTTTACTAATGCTCCAACTGCTTTTACGGATCTCAGGAACCAAGTATTTAGGCAGTATCTGGATCTATTTATTATAATCTTCATTGATGATATCTTGGTGTATTCTAAGAGTGAGAAAGAGCATGCTAATTACATCCGAATTGTGTTGCAGACTCTTAAGGACAAAAAATTATATGCAAAATTTTCTAAAGTGTGCATTTTTACTGAAGGTTCTGACCTTTCTTGGGCATTTGGTACCTAGTGAGGGGATCAAGGTGGATCCGAAAAAGTTGAGGCAGTTAAGAGGTGGCCTAGACCCATGACTCAATCGGACATTATGAGTTTCTTGGGCTTGGTCGAATATTATAGGAGGCTTCTGGAGAGTTTCTCTTCTATTGCTTCCCTATCGTCAAAGTTGACACAAAATAAGGTTAAGCTCTTGTAGTCCAATGCTTTGAGAGTATTTCTAAGAGTTTGAAGTAAAAGTTGACTTCTACACTAGTTTTGACCCTACTCGAGGGTACTAATGGTTTAGTTGTGTTTTGTAATGCATCCCATGTGAGACTAGGTTATGTTTTCTTACAACACTATAAGGTTGTAATCTAAGCTTCCAGGCAGTTTAAGGTTGATAGGAGGAATTACTCGACTCATGATTTAGAGTTGGGGGTTAAGTTCTTTGCATTGAAAATCTGGCACCATTATCTTTATGGGGTATGTTTTTGGATATTTATACAGATCATCAGAGCTTACAATATGTGTTCACTCAGAAGGAGTTAAATCTCAGGCAGAGGCAATGGCTTGAATTGCGTAAGGATTGTGAAATAATTCTTTACTACCATCTAGGTAAAGCTAATGTTGTTGTCAATGCTCTTAGAAGGTTGTTTATAGGCAGCTTATCTCATATTAATGAGGAGAAGAAAGAATTGATGAATGATATTCAAAGGTTGGCTAACTTAGGGGGTTCATCTTTTAGATTTTTAGGATGCGGGAGTGAGTGTTCAAAAAGTGATTAAATCATCTCTTGGTGCTGTGTTGAAGGTGAAATAGGCTTTTGATCCTATACTTATGCATATTAAGGATGGTGTTGGTTACCAAAAGGTTATGACTTTCAAGATTGGGGGAGATGGCATCTTGAGGTATCATGGTAGGTTCTATGTTCCTGATGTTTATGGGCTACGAGAAATAATTTTGACTAAGGCTCACAAGTCTAGATATGGGTTCATCCGGGTTCGACTAAGATGTACCATGACTTGAAGGAAATTTATTCGTGGAATAATATGAAGATGGATATGCCAAATATTGTTGCCAAGTGTATGGTGTGTCAGCAAGTTAAGGTGGAACACTTAAGGCCTGGTGGCATGTCTCAAGAGATATAGTTGACCATGTGGGAGTAGGTGATGATCAATATTGATTTCATTACGGATCTTCAATGGTCTCGCGGTCAGTATGATTCTATTTGGGTCATTGTGGATAAAATGACTAAGTTTGCTCATTTTTTTCGTGTAAGGACTAACTACTTGAGAGAGTATTATGCCACATTGTTTATTTAGGAGATTGTTAAGTTGTATGGAGTGCTTCTATCCATTATTTCATATAGAGGTATGCAATTTATGTCTTATTTTTGTCATTTATTTAAGAAAGGTTTGGGGACTAAGGTAATCCTTTACACCCCTTTCTACCCCCAAATGGATAGGCAAGTGGGGCAGACTATTCTGATTTTATAGGATATTTTAAAGTCTTATGTGATTTATTTTGGAGGTAGTTAGGTTGATCGCTTACACCATATTGAGTTTGTATACAACATTCATTATAATTTAAGTATTAAGATGGCTCCTTTTGAGGCTCTTTATTATAGGATTTGCTATTCTACTATTAGGTGGTTTGACGTTGGTGATACTACATTGTTTGTTACTCACTAGGTTCACCAAGCCAAGGAGAAAGTGAAAGTGATTAGTGAAAGTCTTGAGATTACTCAGAGTCACGAAAAGTCCTATATGGATGTGAGATGAACAGAGTTTGAGATTGAGGTTAGTGATTGGATGTTCTAAAAACTTTCTCCTATGAAAGGAATTCTGCGGTTTAGGAAGAAGGGGAACCTCGGTCCCATTTATATTGGTCTATATTAGAATCTAAGAAGAGTGAGGCACGTTGCTTATGAGTTTTATTTGTCCACAAGTTTGGCATCGATTCATTCCATTTTCATTTATCTATGCTGATAAAGTTTGTTAGTGATCCATCTTTGGTTGTTCCGGTGGAGGATGTTGATATTTTGGTTTTCTTGTCATATGAGGAAATCCCAATGGAGATTTCGGATAGGCATGTTCGTAGGTTGAGAACTAAGGATTTGTCTTCGATAAAGATGCTTTGGAGAAATCTAATAATGGAAGAAGCTACATTAAAAGCTGAAGATGATGTGAAGGCTAAATATACATTCTTGTTCCCTAGGCTTGATGAAGATACTTAAGGAAAGCATTCTGTTATTCTAACTACATTTCAAATTTATTCTTAGTTCTGGTTGCATTCTTTCTTGTATTCATGCTAGGATACCACTAACTTCTAATTTGGGAGCGAATGACCCTAAGGGTGGATAATTTCATATCCAGGAAAAGACTCATGAGCAGTCACCATGAGTCATTATTCGACCCGTTGTGACTGAGAGCTATTTCTCTTGCATGTTTTAATTAAGGGTAATTTGGACTTTTTTCTTCCTAAAAATTTACTCATGACTTAAAAGATGTAAGGGACTATATTAATACCAGTTAATCAAATTAAACACTACTATCATCATCATAAACTCCCCAAAGTAAGAGAAAACTAGGGTTTTCAAGGAATTTAATCTTTAAGCTCTCAACTATGGATTTTTTTTTTGATTGTATATTTAAGGCATGTCTGTCATCCCTACAATAATATTTTGCATAATGTCATAAATTGGCTTAATAATCATGCAGTTTGTTTATGGGATTGAAAATTAGGCTAATGGGTTTTGAATGATAATCACTTGGATTCTTTTCCCCATGGTTTTAAATGAATTGTTCTTACTTTAATTAATGGTTTGGGGTTGAATTTGGTCAATATGGTATGGTTTTAAATGGGGAACATGGGTTTCCCAAAATTAGTGGATTTTATCTTTGAATTGGCATTAATCTCAACACACTTTATAAACTGATTTTGAAATATGGGTAATTGCATGCCTTTAGTTTCTCCTCTGAACTATTGCATTGCATTATAGGCTTAATGGAATAATACGGTTTTGAAAGGCCTTCGTGCCTATGATTTTGGATTAAAATAGAACTCAGGAGTCTAATGGTTTACGGAATGGTTATGGCATAATGGAATTGTCTTGCAAGTATAATGGGTTTAACAATACCAAATGGTAAATTCCTTAATAAATGAATCCTTGATTCACTGTTGCAATTTTGTGCAAATATTTTAATTTAGGCTAAAAGGGGGTTGTGTAGATCGTTGTGAAAATAGATGTCCCAGGAGGGACTAATACTACAAATCACATTTGCCAACTTGGAGATCTTTATGACTGTGTGCATAACTCATATATTATATATATTGGGATGGTTGGAGCCTTGGTGTCTCTGGACCTCTCTCGAATTTCCTTAGTTTATGAAGCAAATTCGCACTGGGGCCCTTTTAGAAGGGGTAGTTGAACCTACAAATCCCATGGGTGACCTTAGGATAGATAAATCTACAAAGTCTAGGTTAATGTTTTTAAACACTAATGTTTATAACCTTTACTCTATCCTAACATCTTATGTACTTATATAAATAGGAATGTGTGCAAGGGGTTTTCCTGACTTGGGACAAGGCATTATCTTATCCTTTTCCCCTAAGTTACATGTCAGTGCTTATCCCACTGATCATCCCTGTATTCTATATGATTTCATGATATAGCGTCCTAGGGTTCTTTGTTTACTCGTGTGCAGCCTTAGGTGGAGCAAATATTGATTAAGTTGCGGTAAAATGGTGAGTCTCCATCATTAAGAAATCTTTATCATTTCATGAGGCTCTATTTCATATTTTAGTTATTGAAGAGTTTCATTGTCAGGGCCGGGGACATGTCCTGACCTAATTTGGTGTTTTGGTTTAGAGTCTTTTGTGGACAAAGAGTGGTTTAGTTATTTGTTATGGATTGCTAGGCCCCTCCTATTGGTTTATATATCATTCTTATTATTTCCTTTTGATTTTTGTATTATTTTACTATGCTCAGGTGGTTAGGATAGAGGGTGTTCATTTGCCCATGGTGGGATAGAGACACCTATCATGGCCAGGACTAATTCGTGTCAGAGTGGATTTGGGTACTCCATTATTTTCATAAATGGTTCTTCTTCTAGTGGAGTTAAGAGATTTAGAGATAGGTGAGCATTTCTATGACTGTTTTTTAAGTTGGTAAATTGGTTATTCGCTGCTAAAATGGAATCTTGGATTGTCCAGTATCTTACTAGGGTTGTATTTCAAAAATTTGATAAGGTTTTGGTTGTTACTAATATTATTTGTATTTGTGGTGAATTACTAGTATACTTTGGTGGTTCATACCCCCAACAGATATATATCTGATTAATTGTGATTTTAGTTGATGATTATCCTCCATTGTGATTTTGTTCAGCTATGTTTCAATTTTTACTCTGGCATGATATAGTAATGATATGTATTATTTTAATAGTATTATCTATTTAGGTATTTGGCCTTAGTTCAAACTTGTGGGCTTAAATTCGGTTTGACACCATATATGAAAACTTGAGGGTTATGATAGATTTAGAGTGCGGTGCTTACCCATCTACAGGATTGGTTTAGACAGTTGAGATCTGGTAGTTTAGCCTTGCTATTGAGATTTCAGCTAGGTGTTGTTGATATCATCATATCATAATATTCATATCTAAACTCAAATCGGTAAGTATAATAAATAGTTGGACTTGAATCAATAAATATATCATCAATAGCCAAACTTGAACCTATAAATATATCATCAATAGTTGGACATGAACAGGTAAATATATCGTCAGTAGCCGGACATGAACTGATAAATTATAATCAATAGCATAAGTAATAGCACAATCGACAGAAATCAACCTTTGCGTAAACCAACATATCCATTAAGTGTCAAGGTTTCTCAATATTGCCTCAATAAGGATTTCCAAGAGTCTAACAAGCGTTTAAAGGTCTACACAAGCTAACATGAGTCTTAACATAAGGTGTTCCATGGACCCTCTTCTAACCCCCGAAGATACATTTTAGGAAAATTCTACCTCAACTAGACTTAAGGTATCTAAATCAACTTTTAGATGTTAAACAAGTCTTAATTATCCCTAATATAGGAAATTCACCTAGAAATATGAGCAACTAGGTCAATTAAGCCAAATTTATGGGTTTTGAATAGCCTAAATCGTCCAACTAACCTACAAGCATTTCAATTCATCCTACGAATACCTAAAACCTCTCCCGAGTCTAACCAGATATCATAAGAATACTATGAACTAGCTCAATCTAACAAGAGAGAAAACCTAGCCTACCTCGACCTTGAAGAAAGTTCAAAGATGCACTAAATCACCAATATTTCCTTTTTAGAAGCTTCCACAAGATGCTAAGATATTAAAACTATATTCTACCTATCAATACATAAATAATGATACCCGTATTGCACCATTAGGCTTTGGGTTCAATAATCAACCAAAAACTCCCATGTGAGTCCCATTTATGAAAAATTATGTACTCGAAACTAACTCAACATCCACACATGCTTAAGGAATCATTACCATACAAAATGGGTGAATTCTGAGATAATTTAAGGCTAAAATCAAGCCCCCAAGGTTTTGGGATTTTGTCAAGAAGTGGAAATATCAACCATGAATATAGAGGAATTTTACCATAAATCCAAAGGAGAATCAAGAAATAAGCGTTAATCAAGCTTCCCAAATCACCCACAAGCTTTAGTTTTAATCTATCTATATAATTAGGGTTTTATCTCCCAAGAAAATGGGTGAAGAATGAGAGAAATTGGGCTAAAATGGCCTATATAAACTTGTCCCATGTATTCCAGTCTGACGATAGAGACCCGACCTTTGTGATCGTAGTATATTAGGGTTGCACCACCTATTGCGATCGTAACAAGCCACCATGATTGCGGTACTTATGGCCTGCCAAAGGTATCACGATTGCGACTCATGGCTCACAATTGCGATGCATCAGATAAGAGTAGTGGACTTGAAATCATTCAAGTCCCCGACAAGCCCTCGATATTCATCAGGAATCCCATATAAGAAAATGAACTATGTAACCATACAAAATTAGGTGTTCCAGATCAATAGAGTATCCAAAATTTCCATCTGAGGTTGTTTTAACAAAATGTGGGTCCCAATCTAATTTCATTTTCATAAATTTTTTATTAATAGGTCAAAATGAGGCTAGGTGCCTCGGGACGCAAACCAAGAGTCCACCTAGCCTAAAATCTATATTTTAGAGCTATTGTAACATTCCGAATTAGCATTCGAGGTTGTTTGACTGATGTTTTATCTTGGTGGCTATTTGGAACCAGCGATGACTTCAACCCAAGGAATTGGCTCTAAAATCATACAAATTGCTCGGTAACTAAACTATTAGTTTCGACAAGTATAAATAACTTGGGGTAGCTATAGAGAAGATCTAACGTTGAAAATAAGCAGAAATATTGAAAATAACCTTAAGGGTCATTACAATATCGACTATTAAAGGAACTTTTAACGGTAAAAGTTTAGGACTAGGATATAATTGAAGTCTCGAACGGGTTGGAATACTGGGTCAGCATCTCGCTTTCTATCTTCTAGGTGGCCTTCTCTACTTGGAAATGCTTCCATTGAACCTTAACTATAGGAATATCCCTACTGCGCAACCGCCTAATATAACTATCCAAAATAAGCACTGGCTCCTCCACGAAGGTAAAATGCTCATCCAACTAGAGTGAGTCCCATCTAAGCACATGAGATAGATCAATAAAGCATCACCGCAACATAAAAACATTGAAAAATAGATGGAAAATGGAAAAATCAGGAGGTAGAACTAACTAAGCCACCATGCCAACTGTGTGAAGAATCTCAAAAGTCCTAATATATCTGAGATTGAGCTTTCCCTTTCTCTTGAATCTCATTACACCCTTCAGGGATGATACTTAAAGGAATACTCGGTCACCAACTCTAAATTTCAAGGCAAGAAGCCTATGGTCTGCATAGGCTATATGCATACTCTGAGCTGCTGTCAACCTATCCTAAATTACCGAAACTCAATCCAATAACTTTTGAAGCAAATCAGTACCACGAGGCCAAATCTTGGATGTCTCAAACTATCCAATTAGAGAACAATATCTCCTACCATACAAAGCCTTAAAAGGCACCATCTCAATACTTGAATAATAACTTTCTTTATAATCAAACTCTACCAAGGATAAGTGATCCTCCCGCGAGCTTCCAAAATCTATAACATAGGATAGAGCATATTCTTAAGCACTTGAATAGTCTTCTAGGATTCGGCATCGATCAGTGGATAAAAGGTTGTATTAAGATCTACCTGAGTACCCAATGGAATATCTAGAAGTGAACACGAAACCCCGGTCTGAAATAATAGATATGGGCACACCATGCAAATGGACTATCTCACACACATAGATACGATCTAACCTCTCAGCACTGAAAGACATCTGAATAGAAAGGATAAGTGTTGACTTGGTCAATCGATCCACAATGACCTAAATACCATCATAACTAAGGGTGGTACAAGGCAACCCACAAATAAAATCCATAGTAATCCACTCTCACATCTACTCGGGAATGGGAAATCTCAAAATCAATCCACCCGGTCATTGATACTCGGCCTTTACCTACTAACAATAAAAGCAACAACCTACAAGGTCTGCCACATCACTTTAGATGGAACTCCACCAATAATATTGTCTCTAATCCCTATACATCTTAGTTGTGCCTGTATGAATAAAATATCTAGAGATGTGAGCCTCTTAAAGAATCTACTAAATAAAGTTATCAATCCTTGAAACACAAATACAACCATCAAATCTCAAAACATCTTCAGAATCTAAGGTGTTCCTATCGAACTCATGACTCAATACCTGGTCACGAAGGAAGAGAACATTACTAGCCTCAAACTAGTGATCCCAAATCTTCTCAAATAACAAAGATCTCACCTAAACACCCACAAGAATCCTCATAGGATTTGAAATATCAAGGAGAACCATCAAGTTGGCCTAGGATTGAATGTCCCTTTCCAACAACCTCTAAAAACTAAAATAAAAGCTAAGCTACCCATACACACTGCCTTCCAACTCAAGGCATCTACTATTATATTTGCCTTTCTCGGATGATACAAGATGGAAATATCATAATCCTTAAGCAACTTCATCAATCTATGTTGCCTAGCATTAAATTTTCTTTGGGTCATAAGATGTTGAAGACCGTGATGATCAGTGAAAATTTCACAATGCACACCATAGAGATAATGTCTCCAAATATTAAGTACAAAATCTACCGTCACCAACTCTAAATCATGAGTAGGGTAGTTGCGCTCATGAACCTTAAGCTTCCTAGAAGAATAACCAATAACATGAACTTTCTACATTAAAACGCTTCCTATACCAACACTAAAAGAATAACAAAAAAAATGAATCCCTTACTCTCAAGAAGAAGAACTAGAATAAGAGATAAAGTAAGAAACTATTTGAGCTTTCCAAAGCTTGACTCTTACTCCTCGAAACATTAGAAAGCAAGTTCCTTCAAAGTCAGGGTCACAAGTGCTGAAATAGTAGCAAAACCCTCGATGAATCATTTGTAATAACTGGCCAAACCAATAAAACTATGAACCTAAGTCAGAGATATAGGTCTAGCCCAATCATAATACCACATGTCCAAGAAACATCACTGACTTAAGACAAAAATCACACTTTGAGAATTTGGAAAAAAACACATGATCTCTTAAAGTCTGGAGAACAATCCTCAAATGATAAGCATGCTCCTCTCTACTCCCCAAATATACAAGGATGTCATCAATGAACAAAATCACAAAAGAATCTAAATAAGGTTTCAACACTCGATTATCAAATTCATAAATAAGGTTGGGGAATTAATCATCCCAAAACACATCACAGGGAACTCATAATGACCATAATGGGTCGTAATAGCTATCTTCGAGATATCCTCATCCCAAATCCTTAACTTATGGAAACCAGATCTTAAATTGATCTCTAAAAAATTATCGTACCCTGAAGCTTGTTGAATAAATCATCAATATGAGGTATAGGATAACAATTATTCACCGTCACCTTATTAAGCTCCCTCTAATCAATACACATACGCATGGAGCAATCTTTTTTTTCAAAAACAACTTGATCTCTCTAAGGAGGCACACTCGATCTAATAAAACCATTATGAAGAAGAACCTAAAGCAAAGAATTTAGCTTCTTAAGCTAGATAGGATCCATATGGTAAGGTGCCATATAAATAGGTCGGGTGGCAGGATCGAGATCAATAGCAAACTCAATCTCACGAACAATGGGAATAGCTGGCAGTTCGGTAGGGAACACATTAGGAAACTTACAAATAATAGGAACGTAGTCAAGCGATGGACTCTCCACATAAGTATCAAAAATATAAGAAAGAGAAGACTTGCAACCTCTCAAAATAACCATCCTAGAATAAATATAAGAAATAATCCCCATCGGCTCACTGCTAACTTATCCCTGCCATAACATTGGGGATACGTCGGGCATGACTAATGTAATGATCTTGGAAAAACAATCCATAACTGCATGATAGTGGGATAACTAGTTATACCCAGAATCAAATCAAAATCCACCGTATCTAGAATCATAAGATTAGCATGAGTATCAACATCTCTAATAGTTATAACACATGATCTAAAAATTAAATCCACTACTAAAGAATCACCCATTGGAGTGGCTACACACAAGGGCACGTATAATAAATCCTAAGATAACTCTAACCATTGAGAATAATAAGCAAATACATATGAATAAGTGGATCTCTGATCAAATAAAACAAGGGTTGACTGATAGTACACCAAAATCATATCTGTAATAATATCATCCAAAGACTCAGCCTCATGACTAGTGGTACTGCATACAACTGACCACATTCGCCACCTGGCTAGGCTCTTGACCGACCTCTTATCCTGCCTTTCTTAGAACCTCCTTAAGTACCCTAGAAAGTACCTATATGACCCTAGGAACCACCTCTAGTAGAGGGATAAACTACTCTAATAAGTAAATACTCTGAGCTAAAGAAACAATCACCCTACTACTGAGGTACTAACAATAATAATAACCAAAATAACCACAATAATAACATGATCCCTTAGCTGAGCTAGAATAAATAGATCCAACAGACCCAAAGTAACCACTATGAATAGAATAGTCGAAACGCAAACTATTTAAAGACTAACCAATAACCAAACCAAGTCGACACTACAACTAGACTAACCTCTATCAGTAATCTGAAGAGTTTTCTAGATTGATCGGATGAGATGACTCTGAGGTTGATAGGATAGATGCAGAGAAACACCATAATGAGAAATACTACCTCTAATAAATAACTACTATGAGTCTTACTGAAACTGCCTTGATATGTAAGTTGTCTATGATTTCCCCTTTGGGCCTCACAATACATCTCCTCTATCACCTGAGCATGATTTAAAACCTCAGTAAAAGACCTACATATAACAGCTAAACTTTGAGTAGACATACGAAGGTAAGTTTCAATCCTCAAACAAATCAACAAACTCTCTCATACCTAGTTTCTAGAATGGATGTAAAAATCCCAGCTAATTCATGAAAATAAGCCTCATACTATGCAACTATCATAGAGCCTACTCCAATCTAGAGAACTAATCCCATTAATGATCTATAAGGTTACAAGGAATGTAATTCTCCAAAAATATCTTGAAGAACTGAGTTCATGACAAAAAATAATATCCAACTTGTCTAGAATCCATATAAACTCTCCACAAATGTTGAGAAATAAATACAATTAAAATATGGTGTAAAAACACCATGAGTCCTAAAAAAGTCTAATATACAGAGCCTATCCTTAAAAGTAATCAAAAACTCATATGCATCCTCTCCTAGAGCACTAGAAAACTTAGGCAAAGACAATATGATAAATCTACCCAATATCTTCTACTCCTCAATAGGCATAAAAGGTTGGGAAACCATTGGCTGAGCAACCACCAGTGTAGGAGGGACCTCAACTCTATGAGCCACAACTATAAGTTGTGCCCCTATCTCAGGACCACTCTGATCTGTAGACTGTGCATTATCAAATGATGAACAAACAAAAATCCTTAAAATTTTAACTAAGGCATCTCTGATCACTGATAAAGAAATAAAATTTGGTGGATCCTAGACTGGTCCTTTGCCAACCAATGGCTGGTGCAGAAAAATCTCTGACTTAAGGGTGGGAATAGGTTCTAGTGAAGGTCTACTATCCTGGCCTATAGCTGGGGACACATTTCTAGGCCCTCCATGAACTCTGATTCATCCACAAACACTAGTAGAATCCTAAGGGTCAGTATCGGGATCCTCGTGTCATATAGTGGTAGCATATGTCCTATCCATATATGAGAAAGCAAAGTCAAAGAAATTTCCTATAAGCTAATTAAGACTCTTAGAATGATATGAGTGAATGAAGTAAAGAACTCCTTATAATGTACCCTATCCTCTTGAAGATAGGAAATAACTGTCATCATTCTTATGCATATAACTTTACTATAAATTTTCTTTTGTATCAAAAATACAGGTATAACCTAGGCTCTGATACTAACTTATCACGATCCTATTTATGAGTTAAGATGGCACCTACTCTATCCCACGAGTAGGTAAGCTGAATTGTAACCAAGTGTCAAACGCAATAGGTTCACTTAGTGGAAATGCCCTAAAAGGGGCCTAATGGGCAATCCAATATAATAAATAAGCAATACAATAGAAATAGTTTAAAGGTATCCAATATATAAATACTATGCCACGACTTGTTAGAAAAGTAAAAGAGCATCTAGAAATAAAAGTATAACCCAAGTCTTAAAATAGTAAACATAATCTATCATGAAACTAAAGACCAAACATAAGTATGATTGAAGAAAATAGGTAACTCTGACTCTAAGAGCTCACCCAATCTCCAGATAGTAACACAACAAGAACATTGATCAATAATGGCAACTATACTTAGATCTATACAAAAAGGTATAGAAGTGTAGTATGAGTACCAAAATAACAGGTACCCTACAGGAATCATCGGTCGACTGAGCTAAATTACGATGTAAGCATGATAGAATACAAGATAAAATAATTTAGTGGAGGTAAGGAAACAAACCTAAATATCTAATTAGGGTTTTAATTCTCAACTAAATAGGTGAATAATGAGCAAAATTGAGAGAAAATAACCTATTTATACTTGTCCCAAGTATTCAGGTCCTGCGATCACGAGCCGACCTTTGCGATCAAGGTATATTAGGGATGCACCATTGAATGATAATCGTGAAATGCCATCATGATTGCAACACTTGAGGCCTGCCAAGGGTATCGCGATTAATGGGCTTGCGATTACAATGCACGAGATAATAGTAGTGGACTTGGAATTTTCCATGTCCTCGCCAAGCCCTGGGAATTCATCCAAAATCTCATATACGTAAATAAAGTAAGTAACTACACGAAATTTAATATTCTAGCTCAATGGCATAGTTGAAATTTCCACTCGAGGATGTTTTAACAAAATATGGGTCCCACACCTAATTTTCATTTTCTTAACTTTCTAACAAATAGGTAGAAGCCCGAGTTCCTTGAGACCCAAACCAAGAGTCCACCTAGACTAAAATCAATATTTTAGAGCTATTGTAATAGTTAGAATTTGCATTTGTGGTTTGACTAAAGTATTCTCCTGGAGGCCACTTAGAACTAGCAATAAATTTACGATATGGAATTGGCTCTAAACCTAAAGGAACTTCTTGATAATCAAGCTATCTGTTCCAGTAGTCAGAAATGACTTGGGGCAGCTATATATAAGCTCTAATAATAAAAATAAGAAAAAATATGAAAAATAACCTGAAGGGTCATTACACTTTTGCGCTAAGTTGTTTGCTTTAGCGGCAACTGGGATCTTTCAATCCCCTTTATCCACCTTATTTCTCATTATTTTCTCGCCAATTTGAGGGCTCAAAGAGAGGAAAAATTAAGGAATCATCCATTGAAGATAATTTAAGCTAACACTCATTGTTTATATCTTATTGATTTTATATTCAATTTCAAGCCTAATTCATGGTAAATTATTATATTTAGGTCATAATATTCCTAAACTTTAAGGGCTTATTTGAGACCCGATTTGCACTTTTTTTGTGCTCAACTTTTGATAATGCATTCCCTATCATTTAAGGGACCTCACAAGAAATTCAATTTTGCATTTCATTTGTGGCCCCCATGGGTGATTCTTGACCCAAATATTCACCCGACCTATTGTGATACCCCATACTTCTACCTAGATTAAAATCATCCCAGAAATGTTAAAGACTTTCTTTAAAGATGACTCCACTTTTATACATGTGGTATTTTAAAGATTTTCATGTATCAGCTCAGTCAAGTAACCATGCATCAGACATGCATTCTCCTTGTGAGAAACTCAGTTATCAAAAATCTCAGTTATGTATTCATGAGTTAGTTCAGTCATGAAACCATGCATCAGATCTGCATGCTCAGTATGAATCTAAAAAATGTCAGTCATGTAGTCATATTTCAATTGTTCAAATTTGGTATGTACCTCAGCTTATCATTTCTCCCATCTCAATCAGTCTCATTCGAGGATGAATTTTCCAAAGGGGGAAATATTGTAATACCCCAAATTCTATCTAGCTTAAAATCGTCCTAGAAATGTTAAAGACTTGCTTTAAAGATGAATCAACTTTTATACATATGGTATTTTCAATCGATACTAAATTGAAAATAAGATTTCCATGTGGTAAAATAAGGTTTATCATATGGTAAATTGAATAAGGTTCCCATCGATACCAAATTCGTCTAAATCTGATACCCACGTGAAGAGTAAGAGCCTTTTTTGTAAGACAGGGTTTAACTTAAGCCATCAGCGCGTTCGGAGCCAGCTTAAATAGAATTTGTCAATTTACAATATTTCTCTGTGATAGCGGCACATTGTACCAAACTTATAGGTTGCAAACAAAGTGGCAATGCGATATCCCCATGTCGCGTCACCATGCAGATTCCCAATTATCCAGTTTAAGTGACTTGGCGCGATAGTGGCGCGTTGTGCCAAGGATAAAAATCAGGAAATTTTCACAAGAATTAAAATACGTGTCCAATGATTAAAAGGGACAATTTATCACCCGTCTATAAACCCAATAACACATGATTCAGAAATATTTCACCCAAAATATAGTGTTTCTATCAAGTTTCTATGAAGAACAAGCTAGAGTTTTCAATTAGGGATTCAAATTCAATACACAAATTCAAGATTCTCTCTGTCAATCTTTGTTAAATGAAGAACTAAGGTATGCATAGTGTTCATTCATGGATTCCTTTCATCCATGAAGCCCAAGAATTAAGTTTTAAATAGTGTATTGTGAATATTTTGTTGTGGGTTGATTATGTTTTCTGTGATTATGGTTTTATGATTCCCATGTTGGAATCTTTATGTGTTGTTCATGAACCTATGATAGTACGTGGTTCGAAACATTTGAAATTGAGTTGAAATATGGAGTTTTGTTGTATTAGTTTGATATTCATGCCTATGCCCTAAGTCATGCATCCTAGGTGTTTGATAAAATGCCTAAGAGAATAAAGATTATGCAATATAGCTTAATTGTGACCCAAGTGATAAATGCATGCTTTACACTATGACCAAGAATGACTTCCATGATATTGTGTGCATTATGAATGGTTGAGGGAATGTCCATGAGAATAGGTAGATGAAAGTATATATTTATATGAAATTCCATTCATGTATAAGACTATGATAACTATGTGCTTAAAGAAATCCCTAGATTGACGTATTATGAATTCTTGATATTGGTCATGGGTTCAAGAAGTGTCATGTCCTATCAGTTTAGTTTTCAAGATACGCTCAGCCAAGCCATGTTTAGTAGAATTCAGTCAGTCAGGTAACTCAGGAAAACTCAGTAAACTTAGTATTATTCCAGTCTTACTCCATAATCTCAATAATCTTAGGAATCTCATGAAATATCAATAATCTCAGTCAGTTATCAAATTTTAGTAGTATTCCATCATTCAATAAAATTTAGTGACTTTAGTTCGAATCAATTAAGTAATACGATCAATAATAGTTCAGTTTAGTTAAACATATTCAGTTTCTATCTAGAAGGGAGTAGGAATTAGTACCGAGTGAACCCAAAGATGAGAACACATACTGAAAGTTAAGGGTGTGATCCTTAGAAGCAATCCTTGCATTCTACAACTATGTAGCTAGCATAGATTGGGACATCAATACATACAAATGAGGGTTGCTGGATAAACACTGTTAGAAGAGGGTCCCACTATTCTCTTCTAGGGACACTATCAGATGAGGGTCACCCACGCTTCTTCTTACAGTGGTGCGATATTAACACTCTTCTAATTGGGGTTACAGATTAAACCCTAACTCAGCCATAATGGCGTATTAGGGGTATGTTGGTCAGATGACTACTTTCCATAGTCTCAGTCTTAGTGTCAATCTCAGTAAAATAACTCAGATAGTTCATCAGATTCAGGACTTCTAGATGCAGTCAACTCAAAATAGTACATAACTCAGCTAGTTCCGTCAAAACCTAGACTGTCAGATATAGTCTCTCAGTATCAGTTATTTTAGTTATACAGTTATCAATATGTCATGTTATCAGTACTCAGACTCATTAATCGGTGTTATCACGATCTTAGTTATAGGTATGTATTCATACATATATTCTTATGTTCATGCTATTTAGTCAGCTGTATTGTTCATGCATATGAAGCATTGCATTTAGTCTACCTCACTTGCATACTAGTATATTCAACATACTGACACATTATGCTATGGTGTTTTGTACCATAGGTTTAGAAGCATGAGCTCCGGAGCATCCTAAATAGATCATACGTTTAGCAGCCAGATTAGCAGTGAGTCCTCATCATCCGAGGATAACATGCTTATTTTATTTCCTTATTATTTTAGTAGTTCAGAGTTAGTTGGGGACATATCCCATCAACTCTGCAAATTTCAGACAGTTTATAGGCTTTCAGACTATAGTATGTTTCAGAAAGTTTACTTTACTTTTAGGTATTTTGATACCTCATTATAAAATTTTTTATATTTAGTATTAGTTTATTTTTGAACTTTATGGCCTTACAACTTACATTCCACATATTTACAGTATATTATTTATTGCTCAGTTACATATATCAGTCATGGGTTAGCTTGTGGTATTTTGGGGTCATGAGCATCGGGTAGTGTGACACCCCAACTTAGGAAGGAGTCCCACATCGGCAAAAACACAAGAGGGATGCTGGGTATATAAGTGAGAAAACCTTACTCCCTAGGGACGCATTTTAAAGCCGTATGGGCCTGGGCCCTGAGCGGACAATATCACTAGTAGATTGGGTGGAGACAGGGGCATCTCGGGCCTATGTGGTTCGGGATGCCCATCGCGGCCAGGGCCGCAGATCAGGTCGTGAAAGAATGGTATCAAAGCCGCTCCTGTGTCATCCCTATCGATGTGGGCCATATTTCAAACTGAGTGTAGGCGAACCCCGGTAAGATGGGGCAAACCTCAGTCTTGAGTGTAGGCAAATCCCATTCGGTGGGGCAAACCTCAGCGAGGATGTTGAGTCCATAAGGGGGGGTGTATATGACACCCTAACTTAGGAAGGAGTCCTACATCGACAAAAACACAGTAGGGATACTTGGAATATA
The DNA here is from genome assembly GCA_030864225.1 of Capsicum baccatum var. pendulum. Classification (NCBI taxonomy): domain Eukaryota; kingdom Viridiplantae; phylum Streptophyta; class Magnoliopsida; order Solanales; family Solanaceae; genus Capsicum; species Capsicum baccatum. The sequence goes on from CM061554.1 coordinate 124,967,197, forward strand.
AGTGAGAAAACCTTACTCCCTAGGGACGTGTTTTAAAGCCATGCGGGCCTGGGCCCAGAGCGAATAATATAACTAGTGGATTGGGTGGAGACAGGGGTATCTCGGGCCTGTGTGGTTTGGGATACCCGCGCGGCCAGGGCCACAGGCCGAGTCATGACAGGTTGCATTTTGGGTACTATATTTGGGGCATTACAAACTTGGTATTAGAGCCTAAGGTTTAATAGTTTCCTAGGAAGTCTAAAAAGCCGCATCTAGTAGAGTCTTATGCATAGGTGTGTTGTGTACCACACTTATGTGTAGTAGGCTATGCGATGTTTTAGGAATAGTTTCCCTTCTTTCTTATCTCAGGTCATGCTATAGAAAGATTCTCTATGAAACTTATGTAGATTCTCATCATGCTTCACTCATGTAAACTTCACCTTACTTTTAAGGTAACAGAAATGGGGAAGCCAAATTCCTAGAGATAGCACTTTCTCTAATAGTCCCCACCAATAGTTAGTAATAGGATTGCCCATAAGCTCAAAATTATCCCATCAGTTAAGTTATGTTCTAATGTTGTACAACTGATATTCATGATCATAAGAACTTATATCTTATCAGATCCATTCTCAAAATCATACAATAGCATATGACCTAGAGTTAGAATCATAAATACAGGAGTTTAGGAGTAGAAAAGTCTGGATTACATTATCCAGGTTGAACATATTATGTATTCATGGGGATAGTTGTACTAGAGTAAATCTGTAGGCTTGAATAGTACAAGCTAGCACTTATGTTTATTAATTTTATACTAAGTATGAAGGTGTAAATGTTAATTAGGATATTCAATATTAGTATTATATGAAGAAACAGAAGCAGATAATATGTTTAGTAAGGAAAGCATATGTCAAACAGAGTGTAAGTATGTGATGATGATTGCATTTCAGTTCAAAGTTTAGTAAAGTTTTCACAGATTTATGATAATGGCTTAAATCTAAGGGGAAAATGATAGATCAAGTGACCAATTCAGGCTCTCAAATTCCAGTAGTAGTGCCAGTACGTATAGAAAGGTAGTAAGGGAAGATGAATCCTAGCCCATCCTTATCTCAGTGTAATGTTTGGTATTTCATTCAGCATGATGCCTACGTATGCTTCACATCTCAGTTCCATGAACACATCTTATATTCACATATTTTTCATAAAATCATGTATGATTCTAGTTCCCAGCATAAGAAGTTCAATTCTATTCCCCTTAGTAATACAATTCATGTACCATGAATGCAGAAAACTCCAAACTTAGGTCATACAGCTCATGACTCATGTACACATATCATGATTTATAGTATACTCAGTTCCATGTCTCATGCTACGTCTCTACTGATCAGTTAAATTTAGACTATGTTATGCATATCCTTAATTTAAACCTCTTGGTGAATCCTTGATGTTTATATTCTACTCCTCAGGCTTCAGTTAAGTGTCAAGTTCATTTAGTGTCCACTAACGCTTCAGGTCCTTCTGATTTATCCCTTTATCAATCTCTCTTTGTGAAAACAATGTAGTGTTGGGCAGTTGCTTAAATGGGAGAGAGTAAATTTTACATATTAAGAGAACATTATTGCATGTTTGTTTTATACGGAGGTGTAGTAATAAAGATAGGCTTGAAGGTCATGTTAGTGTGCAACTAAATGGCTAGCAAAAGGTTGTATTTAGAAGTTGGGAAAGTACAGAGTGTGAGTGTTCTTTCAGATCTTTGACTTATATTAGCCCCCATCGTGTAACCATCAAAATTTAGCATCCATTCCAGTTACAATTTCAGTACTCAGTACTCAGTAATCAGTGTTCAGTCTCAGAATTCAGTACCTTAGTTTACAGACTATTCTAGAATTATGTTATATGCTTGGTCTTGAGTTCTCAAATAATATAGTTTTTCACAAAATTCATGCTCAGTTAGCTCATGTTACCCAATCAGACATTACCTTCTGTGTATAATACTTTATAGTCTCAGTCCAGCTATTCAGCCTAAGTACAGATTAGTCTTACCCGCCCAGTATTCAGCAATCAGTTATCTAGTTAATCTGATAAGTTAGTGTATTTATGCACTCATGTTCAGCACCCATTTCAATCTTTTCAGTAGCCTCAGTTGTAGTGCAAGAGACTTAGTCATTTCATCTTAAATGGTATTCGTAGGCCTCAACTCATCTTACCAACCATCAGCCATATGATAATTTTCTTATTCAACTATCTTGTTAATATAAGGCCAAGATTTCCTTATGCCCTAAAGCCACTAGAACTCTATAGAATGAGTGTTAAAGAAATACTCCATTCAACCATAAATTTTCATTATGACTTAGTTTGTAAAACCATAAAATCAGTCTATTAGTCAAATGGACAAGTTTTCATTGTTTGGGTTTTTATCCCTTCTATCAAGATGTACTATCCTAAGTCTTGGGAATGTAACCATTATAAGATGAATCGACTAAATAGGTTCAAGATTAGCCCATTTCATGTATCATGCCTCAATTCTATATGTCTGACATTCAGTTAAGACACAGCTCATAGATACCTTGTGCATCGCTTCAGTTTTCTCAGTGACTCAGCCATGTCAGTACTCTTTGAGGGACATAGTGTCCCAAGGGTTAGATACAATATGAACCCCTGCACTTTTATGACAAGAACATCCCATTCTTTCTTTATGTAATGAATCCAGTTTAGGAGTAGGGGGTACTCATAAGTTGACCCTTAATTTTCTATCTCATTCGTGAGCCATGTATTTAGGGGCTCGATTCAGTTCAAGATATTCAGTTCACAGTATTCAATTCATGCAGCACATTCCAAGACTCAGTCCATGTCATCCATTAAAGACTCAGCTATGTTCTCCTATTCTTATTTATCTATTTTCAATAAAGGATCTTGAGTTCGAGATTGGTGACTATGTCTATCTAAAGATCTCTCCCATAAAGGGATAGAAGAGGTTCGGCAAGAAGGGAAAGTTTAGTCCTCAATATGTCGGTACCTTTAAAATTTTTAGTGGTTTCAGAAAGGTATCTTATGAGCTCGAGTTGCCTTTAAATCTAACCTCAGTTCAACTAGTGTTCCATGTCTCTTTGCTTAACACGTGCATAGGTGACCAAGAAGTTGTAGTCCCTATTCAGAGCATAGGTGTTAAATATTCCTCTCTTATGAAGAGATTCCAGTCGAAACCCTAGACTATCGGATTTGCAGATTGAGGAACAAAGAAGTTCCTCTAGTCAAAGTTTTTTGGCGGAATCAGTCTATTAAGGGAGCTACTTGGGAAGCAGAAGCAGACATGTGCACCAAGTATCCTCACCTATTCTTTGTAAACTCATAATCGTCCCAAGGTAGTAGCTTTCCTTAAAGCTTATTCAATTTCATGTTCAAGTTCCCGTTAAAAACCAGTTTCATGCTCAAATTTCGATTTTAAACTTGGTATTCATTTACCATTGCATATTCAATCATATGTTCATACATCAAATCAGCCATGCATTCATGTATCATCTAAGTCAAGTAACCATACATCAAACATGCATTCTCTTTGTGAGAAACTTAGTTATCAAAAATCTCAGTTATGTATTCATGAGTCAATTCAGTCACGAAACCATGCATCAAATATTCATGCTCAGTATGAAGCTTAGAAATGCCGGTCATGTAGTCATGTTTCAATTGTTCATGTTTAGTGTATACCTCAGCTAATCGTTTCTCCCATCTCAATCAGTCTCATTTGAGGATGAATGTTCCCAAAGGAAAGATATTGTAATACCCCATACTTCTACCTAGCTTAAAATTATCCCAAAAATGTTAAAGACTTGCTTTAAAGATAAATCCACTTTTATACATATGGTATTTTCAATTTATACCAAATTTTAAATAAGCTTTCCATGTGGGAAAAAATATTTTATCATGTGGGAAATTAAATTATCTTCCATCAATAGAAAATTTTCCCAAATCCGACACCCGGGCAAAAATTTAGAGCCTTTTTAGTAAGACAGTGTTTCACCTGAGCCATCAGCACACCGCAGAGCCAGCTTAAAAGGAAATTATCAATTTCCTGTGTTTCTTAGAGATAGTGGCACATCGCTCTAAGCTTCCAAGTCATAAACAAAGTGGCAATACAATAGCCCTGTGTCGCGCCACCATGCATATTCCTAATTGTCCAGTTCTAGTGACTTAGGACAATAGTGAAACATCTTGCCAAAGATGAAAATTGGAAAATTTTTACAAGAATTAAAATACATATCCAAGGGTTAAAAGAGTTAATTTCTCACTCTTATATAAACCAAATAACACATGATTCAACCATATTTCACCCAAAATATAGTGTTTCTATCAAGTTTCTCTCAAGAACAAGCTAGGGTTTTCAATTAGGGATTCAAATTCAATACTCAAATTCAAGAGTCTCTCCGTTAAATCTTTGTTAAATCAAGAATTAAGGTATGCACATTGTTCATTCATGGATTTCTTTCATCCATGAAGCCCAAGAATCAAGTTTTAATTCTTGTATTGTGAATATTTTGTTGTGGGTTGATTATGTTCATATGAATATGGTTGTATGGTTCCCAAGTTGGAATCATTATGTGATGTTCATAAACCTATGATAGTATGTGGTTTGAAACATGTGAAATTGAGTTAAAATACAGAGTTTTATTATATTAGTTTGATGTTCATGAGTATGCCCTAAGTCATGCATCCTAGGTGTTTGATAAAATGACTAAGAAAATAGAAATTATGTAATATAGCTTAATTGTGACCCAAGTGATAATTGAATTCTTTACCCTATGACCAAGAATGACTTCCATGATATTGTGTGCATTATGAATGGTTGAGGAAATGTCCATGATAAAAGGTTAATGAAAGTATGACATGTTTATACGTCATTCCATTGATGTACAAGACTGTGATAACTATGTGCTTCATGAAATCCTAAAATTTATGTATTATGAATTGTTGATATTGGTCATGTATTCAAGAAGTTTCATGTCCTATCAGTTTCATGCTATCGAGTCCTGGGGGTACTTGTACCAAACAATTTAGTTGTGTGACTAGATCCTATGTTAGTTTTCAAGATACGCTAATCTAAGTCATGTCCAGTAGAATTCAGTCAGTCATGTGACTTAGGAAAACTCAGTATCGGTCCAGTCTTACTCAGTAATCTCAATAATCACAGGAATCTCAAGTAATCTCAATAATCTGAGTCAGTTATCAGATTTTAGTAGTATTTCATTAGTCAATTTAATTTAGTGAACTCAGTTTAAATTAGATAAAAAATACAATCAGTAATAGTTCAGTTAAACATATTCAGTGTTTATTCAGATGGAAGTGAGATGTAACACTGATTGAAACCAAGGATGAGGACACAGACTGATAGTTGAGGGTGTGATCCTTAAAAGCAATCCTTGCATTCCCAAACTATGTAGCCAGCATAAGTTGAGACATCAACACTGATAGATGAGGGTTGATGAGGTGGATAAACACTGTCAGATAAGGGTCCTACTATTACCCATAGCTTATCCTTATCAGTGGTGCGGTATTGATACCCTTCAAATTAGGGTTACACATTGGACCCCAACTTAGCCATAATGGCATAATAGGGGAATGTTAATTAGATAACTACTTCCCACAGTCTCAGCCTCAGTAAAATAACTTAGATAGTTCTTTAGATTCAGGACTGTGAGATACAGTCAACTCAGAATACTATAGAACTCATCTAGTTCCATCAGAACCAGATTGTTAGATACAGTCGCTCAGTATAAGTTATTTCAGTTATATAGTTATCAGTATCTAATGTTATTAGTACTCAGACTCATTAATTAGTGTTATCACGATCTCAGTTACAGTTACGTATTCTTACATGTATTCTCATGTTCATGCTATTCGGTCAGTTGTATTATTCATGCATATGAACCATTGTATTTAGCCTACCTCAGTTGCATCCTCTTCTTGCATAGATAGTATATTATATACATTCCATGTTAGATAGGGATTTTACGATGTTATATTCGGTAGAAGACCATGATTTATCCTAATTTATAGGTTTGGGGGCTAGAAGGATATCGAAGTTTATGATGAAATACGTATTATGCTTATAGGTTCCTATTATCCTAGGTTGCAAGAATGTTAGGCATAGTTGAGGCTAATAACCCTTTTATAAAAGGATTACTACTTTACTTAATGTATTATGATGGTTTCTCGAATAATGATAATGTTATGTCAGTTATATATTTTTGACATCCCATAAATCTTTGATCATTTAATATTTGACCATCTGGCATGAATAATATAAATTTTTGACTTGAATTTTGCATAGGGATGTTATAAGGTTGTTAGGGGAATGCTTTGAAATTTTTCAAAGGATTTTAGGGTAATTTTAGGACCCCAAGGTAGTAAGGGTTCATGATAAGGCCATGTCATAGAGGTTCACTTCCATGATATCAATGTGACATGGAAGATAACCTTTGCAATAATAGTGTGCACACCAGTGTGTTAGTTTCATCTAGTTTTGATTTTTTCAATTGGGGTGAAAGTACTTTGCTCTTTTTACCCCTTGTATGGCCTTTAAATATAAAATACACCTCTCTTCTTTAGTTTAAAAATATCAAAATCATCCATTATATCTTAAGACTCAAAACCCAAGAACATTTAACGGTTTCACAGTGCATTCATTATTTCTAATCCAAAGTTCAAACTGACTTCAATTTTTTATGTGTTTCAAGCATGTTTCTCTTCCCAAAAATACAATTTTACATTGTGGCATGAATTGAATCGATTTTCATATGATTTAAATTATGAATTTTGAAATCGGGTTGAGGGGTTTTTGTAGTTACTGATTCATTTACTTTTCCTACATTATTTAAATGGTTTGAATAGGGGATATGGATTTCCCCAAATTGGATGAATTTTGTCTTGGAGTTGGCATTAACCTCAACCCTCTATATAATCTTGTTTTGAATATGGTTAAATTTTATAGTTTAACTTGATTTTGAACTCAATGAATTAGATTTATGAATAAATGGATATAAAAATAGATTTGGATGACCTTGATGTCCATAGTTTGGGTTTTAATGAAACTTGGGAGTAAATATTGTTATATAAATTGGTTTGGCATGTTTAATTTAGCTTGAAAGAATATTGGTATGACGATACCAAGTGGTAAATGCCAAAATGAATAACATCTAAGTTAATTGTTTGAACTATGTGCAAAGTGATTGAATTTAAGCTTAAAAGAGGTTTTGTAGCTCACCGTCAAGGGGTATGTCCCGGGGGGACAATGTGTCTTGTACATACTTGGTACACACCACGATCGTGTACTTGATATACACTTGATATATATATATGGGACGGCTATTGCCCATGGTGGTTTTATTTTTCCCTAGAATTTTACTCGATTCGTACGGCTAACACATACTGTAGCCCTTTTAGCGTGGGGAGTTTAACCTATTTTTCCCATATGTGCCATTACAACAGACCGAGCAACATAATCCAAGTTAATGGTTTAAAAACTCTCATGTTCATGACTCTTACCCTATCCTGACATCTTATATATAGAAGTATAAATGTGTGCATATGGTTGACTCATTTTCGAAATGGCATTATTTTATCACTTTTCCTGAGTTACATGCCACTGTTTATCCCACTGACCACCCTAGGATGCTACATTATTTTACAATGGAAGATCCAAAGACTTTTCTGTTGCTCCTATGCAATATTAGTGGATTAGTACATCTGTTGAAATGTTGTGATATGGTTAGCCTACATACATCTGAAGGCCTTATCATTTTATTATTCTTTCCTTATCATCACTACTTTTGGATTCTCTTTGGTCATAGTTGGAGGCATGTCCCAACTAAGTTGTTATTCTAGTTTTAGAGGCTATTGTGGATATGTTTGGGTTAGTTATTGATTACCTTTTAGTATTTATTAGATTATCTATTCATCTTATCATACTGTTAGTTCTTTCAACTGCATTATTTTATTATGCTCTTGAGGTTAGGCTAAGGGAGTAGTCTCCGGTCAATGGTCAGCTTGAGATACCCATAGCGACAATGCCTTAGTTTAGGTTATGATAATCTTAGTATTAGTGCATGGTTTAGACTGTTTAGGTGTCCATAATTCCCTATTGAGTATTTTCCTTTTTATGGGTGTGTAGTGTTCCACACTTATATGGAGGTTTCTACAAGGCTTTTAGGAATTTTTCCCTTTCTTGTGTTTTATTTTGGGCTATAGTGTCTAGTGTTACAAAACTTCTCTAACTCCTGACTTCCTCATGTTTCAGATCATGCCTCCCTAAATATATAACATTTATTGAAACTCTCTTGGGAACTCTATCCTAACTTAGGACAATATGGAGGGGACTCACCCTATTTATGGAGTGTAGACCCAATCTGAGGTCCCTGCTCCTGATTGTTCTACTTCATATGGAGTTTCACCTGTCCCTACTAGTCCTTCTCAGGCTTTTCGGGGTAGTGATTCTTATGATCAGCTGCCTCAAGGGTACATCTATAATGCAAAGTTTCATTGGTCTATTCATTTGCTTGCTCAATTGGTGACATCTTAGTCTCATTAGTTGGATTATGTTGGTTCTATTACTCCTTCATTTGAGGCAAATTGGTTTGGCTAGTTCGTGAGGTTTAATACCTCAACCTTTATGAGCTCTTAGGTTGAGTAGGATCATAAGGGTTTATTGATGAGATGGATATGATCTTTAGGGTGATACATGCTACTAATGTAGAGGGTATAGAGTTTTTTACTTATTAGTTAGAGGGTGTTGGTTGTCAGTGGTATGAGGAGTAGATTTTATGAGCGGTAATAATGCTTAGCAGGCTATGTGGGATGAATTTTCAGGGGCCTTTCTTGATCACTTCTTTCCTCAGGAGTTGAGGGAAGCTAAAGATGAGGAGTTTTTAATCTAAAGTAAGCTAAGATGAGTGTGAAAGTGCATGCTCTAAAATTTCAATAGTTGGCTCGTTATTCTCCACAGTTGGTGTGTGCCATGAGATCCAATATGAGGAAGTTTGCTTATGGGTTATCTCATAACTTGGTATATGAAAGTAAGGTTGCAGTGTTGAAAAACAATAAGGACATCTCTAGACTTGTAGCTTATATGCAACATGTAGATAATGAAAAGAACAAATAGGTAGAGATGGGAGAAAGGCAGAACAAGAAGTCTAGGTATTCAAATCAGGGTGGGAGTTAGTAGAATAGTGGAAAAGATGGTAGAAAGTTCACCAAGAAGAAGAATAATGGGAATTCTTATTCGTATACTATTTCTCTCTATCCTAAGATAATGGGTGATAGTCGTTCTTAGGATAGCAACAATCCTAAGGCACAAAATGCCCAGTCTTAGGCTAGAGAAGCTCAGTTAGCTCCGTGTTATCCTCTTTTCCATTTTGGTGGGAAACTTCATCGCGGTTATTGTGAGGAGGGGAGGAATTAGAGTTATAATGTAATTCCCTAAGACTACCGCCTCGACATCACACGGTGTGTAGAACCATAAATGATCCTAAGCTAACCCATGATACTAGCATAACTCGTGAACAACTGAATAAAATACATAAAATTGGATGTAATAACTAGAAAAGATGTCTTTAAAAGAACATGTTTAATAAAAAAAAATTTAAAACCGTTTACACTTTTTTATACAACACAAAAATTAAAATGTAAATACATCAACTCTAATTGATTGTCTATGAAGCCGCTATTAATACTAACTATATGTAGCATGGACATGACCCCAAACTATGCCTAAAAATTGGAGCTATAATTGACTGAAGTCCTTAAATCAAGAGAACTCACACCTATTGGCTGGAAGCTGCGAACTGTCAGACCATGATATGTGGGCTATAACTGGTACCTACATTATCAAACGATGTTTCCACACAGACATATATGTGTTTAGTACTTCGAGAATGTATGGAGTAACTGGGGGTGAATGGAATAAGTAAAATTGAATCAATGCATAATCTTAAAACATGAATGCTAAGTGTAAATGAACTCACTATTAGAGTGAAATATACTGAGAGCAAAAATAACTTAAAACATGAATAAAAAGGCATAATACGACAAACTGGTGAAATACTACACTTTGTTTCTAAAAACTATCTTTTCTGTGGAATAAATAAAATTAAAGCTGAATATACTTTCAAATCATGCAGGCTAAGTGTAAAAGGACTCATCTTGATCATAAGTAAAACTGAAAGCTGGAATATCATGTATAATAACTCATAAAATGATATCTAAATAAAGGAATGAGTCTTTAAATTTAGTTTATAAAATATTCTTTTCTATGGGAGATTCTCATAACCGACATAAACTATGTGAACTAGGATTGAGTCCAACGTCTGACCCATATCGAGAAAGGTTGTTCTACCTTTCCATCGAAATAGAACCTGATATGAACTGAGTGATCATTAAATTGAAACCATATTGGGCAAGGGGGACACTCTCTGGAAAGGCCCCAAAAATTATGGTGGCATGTAGTTTCTAGGAAATAGGATATGCTGAACCCATATTCCCCTCTTGGTACTAAATACGACTCCTAAAATATATATAAATTGTATTCTCATACTAATGAAATTCACCTTAAAATAATCATATGAGTTTATAAATCTAAAAACCAATCATGTTTTCATTAACAAATCATACTCATGAATAAGTACGTGAATTTCATATTATGTTTAGGATCATAATATCAAAACTGAAATCTGATTCATACTATAGTAATTTGAAATAAGAAATTTGAACTTCTTGCAAACTGAGAGTATCATAAAAAAACTCATATGTTGTTATTTCTAAACTTATTGAATCATGTTGAAAATCACATTATTCACCATCTCATGGAAATTCATGTCAAAACTACAGAAATTCAACTCGTAATAACAATCATATAAGTGAAAACATGAGTAAAGGAAAATTCTTCCACAAACTGAACTTTAAATAACACTATAATGTCATAATTTAAAAAACATGGAAATTGGGTATGAACCCTAATTAAAATAACATAAATTTAATTATACAGCTAAAGCTTTTAGGCACAAGAATGAAACACTATCCTTGTTTACAACCCACATACCTAAATTTCTTGACTTTTTTAAGGAAGCTTGAATTTACAGCCTTGGGAGGTGAATTCATGGAAAAAACCCTACCCCCTTATCTCTTGAGAGTGAAGAGAAAAATATGTTTGATAATCTTTTGTGACGGTAGAATGTAATACCCTGAGAATCCCAACCGATAGTAGAACCATGCGTCAAGTTCATGATAAATAAAGTATATTGATTTTGGTAGTTTTATGATCATTTTAGATGTATATTAAGGCCTCAAATATGTCCTAGCTATTGGACGAATCAAAACATTCCTTACTGATTTAATTCTTGAGAAGGGCATTGCCATAGTAAATTTTAAATGAGCATATCTACAATTATATAGAGAATTTTTTATCTCATAACCTACCAACAGATATATAATTGAATTTGCTTTCCAACGATACCAATTTCTCAAAAATCCGGCATCCGAGTAAAAAGTTATGTCTATTTTACGGAGAGCTGCCCCAGCTGTCCAAGAGTGACGGACAAAATGATGGACCATCAAGTCAGTGATGGACCGTCACTTTGACCATCACAACTGAACCATTAAGGCCATTTTATGGACCAAAAATGATAGTTGTAGTAACGTTTAGTCACCAGGTTAACGGTCCGTCACTCAAACCGTTAGTTTTGTTCGAAACAGTGCTGAAATACTGTTTTATAGGATTTTTTGGGTCTTTTTCCACCCTATTTAACACCCAATCACATCAAGTCAAAGCTCATAAATTTTTATTCATCCATAACATCAAAATTAGGGATTCTTTCAAGATCAAAACCCAAGAACAAGATTCAAACCCTTCTCCAAGAAAATTCAAGAATCAAAGCATCACTATTCAAGAACCGTCAAGAAAAGTTAACCTCCTTAAAGATTTGGTTTTTATTACTTCATGATTTATCTCAATCTCCAAGAAAACTAGTTTATTTAGGATTCAATTTCAAGAAAGTTCCACCGTTAAGCTTTAAGAATCTTCCATCTAAGGTATGCGTAGTATTCATCCATGGATCACTTTCATCCATGGAGCTCAAGAATCAAGTTTTAAAATCATAAATTGTGATTATCTAGTTGTGGTATGATTATGTGCAGGTTGATGGTTGTATTTGGTATCTTGATGTATTTTCATGAAGTATGTGAGCATGTTAGTTGAAATCCATGAATTTGGGTGGCTTTATATTATTAAATTGATAAGTATACCTATGCCCAAAATTGTGCATGTAAGGTGTTTGATAAAATGCCTAGAATAATAGAACTCATGTATGATAGGTTAGGGATGAATTATATGATAAATTCATGCTAGTCTATTATGTTCAAAGGTCTCACATGTTGTTGTTGTGCAATATATATGTTAATGGAATGTACACGATGATTGGAGAATGGATTCATAGCGTGTCTAAATGCATTCCATATTATGAACAAGATCATGATTATGAAGTATCACATGAGTTATCCCCCAATTATTACAATATGAACTAAATGTTACTTGCCTACTATTCCCTTATGTCTAAATGGTTTCCATGCTATCATTATGAAAAGTATATGTTGTTGGAATGCCCATAATATTAGAACATGAGGTTTATGACATGATTTCAAGTATTCTCATTCATGTTAGATATTATGATTACCATGTACTTTATAAAATCCCTCACTCATGAATTATGAATTATTATTGATGGTCATGTATTCAAGAAAGTCATGTTGTGTCAGTTTCCTTCCATTGAGTCCTGGGGGTACTTGTACCTAAAAAATATAGTTGTGTACCTAGAGCTATGTCATGTTTTCATGCTACCCTCAGTCAAGCCTTGTTCAGTAGACTTCAATCATCCTCATGTTAGTATCAACTCAGTTCTACTCAGTACTCAGTAACTTCAGTAATCTCTGTAATTCAGTATTCTCAGAAATCTCATAACTCAGTACTCAGTAAGATCAGTAATCTCATGAACTTAATTAGTTATCAAATATCAGTAGTATTTTGTCATTCAATGGAATTTAGTAAGTTCAGTCCATGTACAGTTCAGTTTATAATGTTCAATGTCTCATCAGATGGGAGTAGTAATTAGCACTGAGCGAATCCAAGGATGAGAACTCACCTGTCAGTTTAGGGTGTGATTCTTAGCAGTCATCCTTGTGTTCCAGAACTACGTTGCCATCGTAGGTTGAGACATCTTAACCTATCAGATTAGGGTTGATGAGGTGGCTTAACCATCAGTTTAGGGTTTCCACCATTCTTATTTTGAGTATCTGCCAGATAAGGGTCACTCACAGCTTGACCTTACTAGTGGTGTGGTATTGACACCCTTCCAGTCAGGGTAGATATTGGACCCCATCGCAGCTATAATAGCATATATGAGTAATGTCGATTATATAACTACTTCCCACAGTTTCAATATCAGTCTCAGCAAAAAAACTCAGATAGTTCTTTAGATTTCAGGACAGTCAGATATATTCAACTCAGATAGTTCCATCAGATTTAAGACTGTAAAATACGGTCAATCATGTAATCAGTTATATTAGTCATATCAGTTATGTAAATTATCAATAACTCATGTTATTAGTATTCAGATTTAGGACTATCAGATACAGTAAATCAGACTAGTTTTTCATTATTGAAACTGTCAGAAGTATTCATTAATTTAATCAGTAATACAGTGTTAGTTACTCTCTTATTAGTGATTCACATATCGATATCAGTAAACTAAGTCATTCGATATCTTAATATCAGTATGCTTATTTTATCAGTATTCATACTCAGTAGCCAGTATTTACACGAGTTCAGTTACTGTTACATATAAGTGTACGTTTTCCAACATTTATATAAGTCATTATTATTCATGCATATAATCCTTTGCATTCAGCCTACCTCACTTGCATACTAAGTACATTCGAATGTACTGACGTATTTGAGCTATGGTACTTGCTCTTATGTTACACCATAGGTATAGAAGTACGAGCTCTAAAGCATCAACAGTAGATTCCAGTCTCAACAGTCAGAGTTAGAAGTGAGTCCTTATCTTTTGAGGATATGATGATTTCATTATTGCTTCAGTTTTTAGTTTATTTTAGTAGTTGGAGTTAGTTGGGGACATGTCCCATTAACTCCTTATTCAGACAGTTTAGAGGCTTTCAAACTATAGTATGTCCAGATAGTTATTTCATATTTGTTTTGGTATTGTTATACCATATTTTCAGTTATGTATCAGCATTTAACCTTATGGTTTTTCAGTTTATGTTTTCGCATTGTTTAGTCTTTTATGCAGTATACAGGTACATATATTAGTCATGGGTTAGCTTATGGTCCTTCAGGGTCATGAGCACCGTGTATTGTTCCGATTTAGAAAATTGGGGCATTACATACTTGGTATTAGAGCTAATGATCAACAGTGTCCTATGAAGTCTTAAAAGCCGTATCTAGTAGAGTCTTATACATGCGTGTGTTATGCACCACACTTATGTGCAGGATGCTATGAGATGTTTTAGAAATAGTTTCCCTTTTTTCATGTCTCAGATCATGCTATAGAAAAGAATTCTAAGAAACTCATGTAGATTTTCATTATGCTTCGCTCATTTTAATTCCACCTTACTTTCAAGGTAGTAGAAATAGATAAGATCAAAGTCCTAGAGATAGGGCTTTCTCAAACAGTCCCTGCAGACAGCTATGAGATTTCCCACATGCTCAATAGTACCCCTTTCAGTTCAGTTATGTTCTAAAGTTGTACAGATTTAATTCATGACCATGAGAACTCGTTCACGAACCCAATTTTAGATATGCCATCAAATCTCTTCTCAGAATCCTATGACTATATAGACCTAGAAATTTTTTAAGCATAAACTTAGGAGTTAATAGAGGTAGATTTGGGAAGGTATCATCCAGTTTGATCAGATTATGTATTCATGGGGATAGTTGTACCAGAGTAAATTAGTAGGCTTGAATAATGTAAGCTAGCATTTCAATTTATTGGTTTGAATTAAGTATGGAGGTATGGATGCGATATTAGTATTATATGAAGCAACAGAAGAAGCTAATGGGCTTATTAAGGCAAGCATGTGTTTGACAGAGTGTAAGTATGAGATTAAGATTGCAGTTCAATTTAGAGTTGAGTAAGTGCTCAAAGATTTAAGATGATGGTTTAAAGAAAAGGGGGTGATTATAGATCAAGCAACTGAGTCAGGCTCTCAGATTACTGTAGTAGTACCAGTATGTATAGAAAAATAGTAAGGGAAGACAATTCCTTACTTGTACTTATCTCAGTGTAAGGTTTTGTAGTTAAGCCAACCGGATACTTATGCATGCTTCATTTCTCAATTCCATGAACACAGCTTATATTCACACGCTTTCAATAGAATCATGTGCGATTCCTATTTCTATTATAAGGAGTATCAGCTCTTTCAGTGTTACGAATCATGACCCATAAATTTAGAAATATCAGACTCAAGTCACACAACTCATGACTCATGTGCACATGTCATGCCTTATAGTATATTCAGTTTCCATGACTCATGCTATGCCCCTACAGATAAGAGAAATTTAGACAACCTTAGGTATATTCTCAGTTCAAACCTTTTTGGTAAATCCATGTTGTTTATATTCTATTCCTCAAGTTTCAGTTGAAGTGTCAAGTTCAGTCAGTATCCATTCATATTTCAGGTCCTTCTAATTTAATCCATTAGTAAGCTATTTTTATTGAAATAGTGTAGTGGTGAGCAATTGCTCATATTGGAGTGAGTAAATATTATGTGTTAAGAAAAGATTATTACATGCTTATATTATACGATGGTGTAGTGATTAAGATAGGCTTGAATGTCATGATAAGTGTGCAAGTAAATGGCTAGCAAAAGGTAGTATTTATAAATTGGGAATTTTTATAGTATGAGTGTACATTCAAAGCCTTGACTTACGTCAGCCTTCATTGTGCAACTATCATAACTCAGTTATAATTTTAGTAATTAGTGTTCAGACTCAGACTCAAGAATTTCAGTATCAACCTAACCTTCAGCCATCAGTACTCAGTTATCAAAACCCAATATCTAGTTTTAGTATTCAGTACTAAGAAATCAGTGTTTAGTCTCAGCATTAAGTACTTCAGTATCAGCCTAAACCACAGTATCAGTATTCACTTATTCGAATCCAGCATCTAGCTCAAGTATGAGTCCCAGTTAGAGTTTTAGTTTTAGTGCCAACTTTAGTTCAGTAATCAAATTAGAAACTCAGTTCAGTTCCAGACATTCTTGACCCATGCTACAACTATCAGTTACTCAGTCAGTAGTATTTTAGTACCTCAGTCTACACGGTGTTTCCAAATTATGTTATACGTCTAGCCTTGCATTCTTAAGGTGATACAGTTTTGCTCATTAATGTTTAGTCACCTCTGTTATCCAGTTAATCATTACCCCCTATGCATAGTATTTTTAAGCCTTAGTTTAGTTATTTGGACTATGTAAAGACAAGTCTCACATGCCCAGTATTCAGCTATTAATTATTCAGCTAAACAGATATGTTAGTATATTCATGCAGTAGTACTCAACACCTTGTAAATCTTTCAGTAGTCTCAGTTGCAGTGCATGATGTTTGGTTGGTTCATCTTCGATCATGTATTAGGCCTCAAGTTTCAGATCTCAGATAATCTGTCATGACTTAGTTTCTAGGTGCCTTGTGCATCACCTCAATCAAACCCATCTTCAAAAGGATAGAAATAAACTACCACGGGAAGAAAAGAGACAATAATCAAAACCGTCTTCAAAAGGACAATCACAACTCAGGTTTTCTACATATTCAATAAAATCAAGATCATCATAACCCGGTTGATCATTTTGCACACCCTCACTAGTTGTTTGCAACTCACATACCAACATAGACTCATCTTGGTTTTCACAAGGGTCAACTAGTTTATGAATACTCTCATCACTTGGTAATGGAACCTTAGTCAATTTATAAGTGCTAGCACTAGATGGACACATATCATTCTCATGAGAAGAATCAATTTCATCGTCTAAAGGATCAACTAGTGCTTACGTACCTACAAAAAGTGATTGGTCCTCATGCGACCTAACAATACCAAGAGTATCCCAAAAGAAAGAATCAAGCACCTCTACGTTAAGAAAAATCATATCCACACCTATTTGGCTACTATTAACCATAACACAACATTCTAAGTTCATACGAGTGTAGGGGATAGCATTTTTACCTTGTATCTCAAATGAGCTATGGCCTTCTTTTTGACGTGTTTCCGGCCAACCCACTTGCTACCTTTAACCTACCCTATGATCCAACCTTTAATTTGTCATAGCCAAGTGTAACGCCTTGTAATCACATCCTAGAGCGTCACATGGTGCTTAAGAGTACAAGTAGCCCCAAGCTAACCCTTTGAGCCTGTTACCATCTCTATCTTTAGCTTTAGAATATCAGAACCCAACAATAATACCATGATATATTAACTTAAAAATGGAATAACTTGAAAACATATTCTGAAATATCAATTACTGAAAGTCTAAAACACAACTAACAGTCAAGTCTGATAAAGCCTCTACTACTCAAACTAGAGAACCATTGGGACAGACCCCCAACTATCTCGAACTGATATGAAAGTAATAACAACTGAAAATCTAAGAAATTAGGTCCTCAAACCATAAGGACTCACAAACTATGGGATGTAGGCAAAGGCATCAGGAATCACGGTCACTGCTAAGACTGAGCACTTGAACGTACATTTTAAGACAATGTAGCACACAAACGTATATGTGGATCAGTACTTTTGGAATGTCTGAATATATAGGGGTGTATGCATTTACATAAGCAATATCAATACTCTTAAATAATATCATGCATACAAATAGGAATGACTCACATGGGTTAAATAAGTCTAAAATATAAAATTCATAAATCATAAATGGTGAAACATGTAACACGAATCTCGTGAGTCATTATGCTTAATTTTAAAATTTATACTCTTCTCTTATTCTCAGTACTTGAAGGCTAAAGGAATCTTTAAACAATACTTTCAAACTCATGCTTTTATCTTGTGGAGGGTAAAACTTCTTTAAAACTTTTAGGAACTTTTAACCATTAGGAACTCTTGAACTCTTTTAGACTCAGGAGTTTCTTTTAACCGACATAAATCATGTGAGCAACATGGAGTCCAACGTCTTGACCACGTTGGGGATACCTATTTTATCCTTTCCATCAAAGTAGAATCTAAACTTTTAGTGATCACTATCTCAGCCTCAGGCCCATAAATCTGAATCTTATGGTGGCACGTAGTTCTGGGGCATGAAACCTTAGAATCATACCTAACTCGATGCTAAATACTACTCCCATACTTAACTCATAACTTTTAGGAAATCCACCTCAAAATAACTCAAGTGTCTATAATAAAGACCAAAATATATTCCTCTTTGCTTTATATAAAAATAAAATATGGATTCCTATCTTAGCTTAGACCTAAGGGGTCAAATCTTTATCTAAAATCTATAAACAATCTAGTCGTGGAAGGATTATAGCACAAACAATCTTGAAATAATATTCTTTAAATGGGATCATTGATACAAGCATAAATCTCATATCAAATCGTCTGAAAAATTTGGAAAATTTGGAAATATGCATGGAAATATAAACATAATCATGTAAATCAACCTTTAATCCATAGAAAATCTCAAAATCATGCACACAATAACAATGCGTATAAACCCTAACTTGAATTTTATGAAAAATATCATAATTTGTAGAAATTTGTATTTAAAATAAGCCTTTGAAAGAGTTACCCTTGTTCAAACCCCACATTTCTTAGATTTTGACTTTAGATGAATAAGCTTACTTGAGATTCTTTTGGGGAATCTTGAAAGAGGGTTCTTGAAGCCTTTGACTTGGGAACCTTGAATTTTAACTCATCTTGTCGAAACTATGGTGAGCTCTTGAATTCCTTGCAGGAAGATTTGGATTTGCTCTAGAGGGTTAATCTTGAGACAAAACCCTAGTTTTTGATGTTCTTGAAGAAACTGAAGCTATTTGGTTTGTTTTGGATATTTCTAGGTGTTGAAAAGGACAGAAAAAAACCAAAAATTCCCATTAAAAATTACTTAAAATCACTATACAAAAAAAGGCAACGGTGGGTGCGGCGGTCCATTGAGGGCCCGATGGTCCGTCGACGCTGACCGTCGCACATGGGCCAGAATTGGATTTTCTACCTTGCCTGCGACGACTGGGTCAACGATCCATCACTGGTTTGATGATCCATCAGCCTGCTTTGTTGCACTTAGCCAGAATATGGTCTCACCGCCTCCTCTACGAAGGTTTGGGCGATGGTCCATCTCTATCCCAACGGTCCGTCGGCCCTCTCCGTCGCACCTGGGCAGGTTTGACTGCTTTTTGTAAAGAATCCATAAGTTTCTCTTCTGATGTTGGATTTTGAAAAAATAGGTATCGTTGGAAAGATAATTCAATTTCTCACATGATACAAAGTCAAAATTAGGAAAAATATATATGGATTAAAGATTAATCACTTTGGAAGTCATTCATAAATATTTTAGAGATGGAATACGGCTTCACTTGACATGTTCTAAAGGCTTAGACAATGAGGGCGCTTTACGGGGTCTTAAAATATCTCCCTGTTCGAAAAATTCAACATTGAATGTCACTATTTAGAGTAAAATGCCGAGGAACTAAGGATGCATAGCTGAAACAAAAGGCTAAACCATCTTTATATCTTTCTAAAGTTTAGAATATTTCGGGTAGTGCAAGAGCTTACACAAGAATAGATACATAGCTGAACGTTGATTGGAAAGGAATTGAATTAAAGAAGAAGATTACCTTCAGCTTGATCTGAACTCACGGAAAAAAGGTGTGGGTACTTAGCTTGCAAATCTACTTCCGCTTCCCAAGTAGCATCCTCAACTGACTGATTCCGCCACAAAACATAGACCAAGAGAACTTCTTTGTTCCTTAGTCTACGAACCTAGTGGTCTAGGATCTTAACAAGAATCTCACCAAACAAAAGACTAATATGGATATCTAAGCTCTCTGAAGGATCTACTACGAAGGAATCACTAATGTGCTTCTTAAGCATGGAGACATGAAAGATAAGATGAATAGCTGACAACTTTGCGGGCAACTCAACTTCATAGGCTACTTTCCCAACAAGGCTTAACACTCTATAAGGGCCAACATAACAGGGACTAAGATTTCCATTTTTCCCAAACCTTTTCACCCCTTTCAGGGGTGAAATCTTCAAGTACACCAATTCACCCACCTCAAACTCAAGATCTCTTCTCCTCACATCGACATATGACTTTTGATGACTCTGAGCTATATTCAACCTTTCCCTAAAATACTTAACTTTCTACATAGCCTAAACCACTACATCAAGCCCAATCACAATAGCCTCACCCACTTCAAACCAAACTATAGGTAATCTACATCTTCTACCATATAAAGCCTCAAATAGTTATATCTTGATGCTAGCATAGTTACTATTGGAATAGGGTAACTCAATCAATGGTAAGTGCATATCTCAAATACCTTTGAAATAAAGGTCACACGCCCTCAACATATCTTCTAAAGTGTGGATTGTCCTCTCAGCCAGCCATCTGTCTGTGGATGACAAGTGGTACTCAAATAAACTGGAGTACCAAGACCCTTCTGGAAAGCTTTCCAAAACTGCAAAGTGAACTGAGTACCCCTATCCGAGATAATGGACAAGGGAACTCCATGCAACCTGACTAACTCCTGGATATACAATCTAGAATAATCCTCACTTGTATAAGATATATGCACTGGCATCAAATATACAAACTTAGTCAACCTATCTATAACTACCCAAATAGAATTATGATGACGACGCAAAAGAGGTAAACTAGTCACAAAATCCATATTCATTTCTTCCCACTTCTAAGTGGCTATACCAAACTCTTGCAACTTACCGCCAGGTCTTTGGTGGTCTACCTTAACCTATTGGCACATTTCACACTTTGCCACAAACCCTGCTATAGCCTTCTTCATGACACTCCAATAGATTTCCCACAAGTTGCAGTACATCTTTGTAGCACCGAGATAAAGGGAATACCAGAACCATGTGACTCATCCATAATTCTCTGCCTTAAATCACCAACACACAGAACACACAATCTATCCTAACATCTTAAAGCACCATCTCCCCCTTGCGAGAAAACCTCTATAATTTGGTCCTTAACTGACTCCTTCAGTATGACCAAACTAGCATCTAAGTCTTGCTTCTCCTTCACTTCCAAAACTAGAGAGGATTCAGAACTACTTTGAAACCACACGATATGCTCAACCGTATCAAGCAACCTAACACCCAGTCTATCCAAACAATGTACTTCTCGAGCTAACTGTTTCTTATTTTTCTCCACATGAGCCACACTGCCCATATACATCCTACTAAGGGCCTCTGCCACTACATTAGCCTTGCCGAACGATATACCGGACTCATATGATAATACTTTAGTAACTCTAACCACCTTCCCTATCTAAGATTCAACTCCCTCTAAAAAAATATATACTGTAGGCTTTTGTGATCAGTGAACACATCAACATGTACACCATACAGATAGTGTCTCCATATTTTCAAAGCAAAAACTATAGCAGCTAATTGAAGATCATGGGTTGGGTAATTCTTTTTATGCAGCTTCAACTATCTAGAGGCATAGGCTATTATCTTAACTTTCTTCATCATCACACAACCCAAGCCAACCCTAGAGGCATCACAATAAGCCACAAAACCATCCATACCATCAGGTAAACTTAACATAGGGGCTGAGGTAATTTAAGTCTTCAACTCTTGAAAACTCTTCTCACAGAAATCTGACCAAAGGAACCTAACTTTCTTTTGGGTCAATTAGATCATGGGAGATGCAATAAAAGAGAAACCTCCAATAAAATGGTTGTAGTATCCAGCTAGACCTAAGAAACTCCTACTGTCAGATGGAGAGATAGGTCTAGGCCCATTTCTTACAACTTTTTCCTTTTGAAGATCGACCCTAATGACTTCAGCTGAAATAATATACCGCAGAAAGGTTGCTGAACTTAGCCAAAATTCACTCTTATTGAATTTGGTAAATAACTGGTGATCTCTAAGAGTCTACAGGAAAATTCTAAGATGATCTGCATAGTTATTCTCTGTACGGGAGTAAACAAGGATATCATCTATGAACACTATGACAAACATATCAAAATAATACTTGAAAACTTGATTCATGAGGTCCATGAAAACTGCTGGAGCATTGATTAGCCCGAAAGACATGACTAGAAACTCAAAGTGACCATAACGGGTTCGGAAGGCTGTCGTTGGGATATCACACTCCCTTACTTGAAGTTGATGATAACCAAATCTAAGGTCTATATTTGAGAAATAACTTGCACCTTGCAACTGATCAAACAGGTCATCAATTCTTAAAAGAAGGTACTTATTCTTAACTCTGACCTTGTTAAGCTGATGATAGTCAATGCACATACGCAAAGAACCATCTATCTTTTGCATGAATAGGATAGGTGCGCTCCAAAGAGAGATACTGGACTTTTGAAGCCTTTATCTAAAATATCATTAAGTTGCTCTTTCAACTCCTTAAGCTCTACAGATACCATACGGTAGGAAGGAATAGAAATAGGTTGAGTGTCCAAAAGAAAGTCAATCTTAAATTTTCTCTCTCTATCGGGAGGTACCCCTGGGAGGTCTTCTAGAAAAACATCAGGAAACTCATTAACAATGTTGACTGACTGAATAGAGGGAGCTTTGGACTTAGTTCCTTAACTCTAACTAGGTAATAGATGCAATCTTTGGATATTAGCTTTTGGGCTTTGATATAGGAGATAAAATTAATTTTGGAACATATTGAACTCCTGGACCACTCAAAAACTGGCTCATCAAGAAACTAAAACATGACAACACGAGTACGATAGTCTATAGATGCATAAAAAGAATAAATCCAATTCATACCCACAATAAGGTCAGAATCCACCATGTCCAAGTCTATCAAATCAGCAAGTATAAATCTATAAAGAATAGTGATAGAACACCTTTTATACACTTGTTTAGCAATAATAAACTCACCTACTAGAGTAGAAACTAGGAAAGGCTCAGGAATCTTTTCAAGGATCATTTCAAACTTCACAGCAACTAATGGGGTCACAGAAGAGAAACTAGACCCAGGGTCCAACAACACATAAACATCAAAGCAAAAGACACGGAGCATACCAGTAACAGCATAGGGTGAATTCTCTTTCTCCTAATGGGATGGTAAGGCATAGATTATATTCTACTACTAATCATTAGCCATACTAGATGAAGTGCCATGAGATGGGGCAGGATGGGCCAAAGAAGTTGGTGCACTATTAGCCTAAGTCTGAGGTTAAATATTTCTACTCCCCTGCCTAGAATGCAGGCACTCTCTATGTCTATCGAACATCTTGCCACAACTAAAAAAACCACTCTAATCGATTAATCACTCACCGGGATGGTCCCTACCACACTTAGTACATAGAGGATAACAAGGTTTATTACTTACTCTATTCTAGAATCTGGATATAGAGGGCCTATTCCCTTGCTCCTACTAGTTTCTGGGTGCGGGAGCACTAGCTGATGAAGGTGATATTATAGATGAACGACTATGGAACTGAGGTAGATTCCCTGTATAGGGCCTAGCCTGACCATACTCATGTTGTTAAGATCTAGCTCTCTTGTTTCCCCTCACTCTATCTCTTTCCCTTATCTTGTCTGTCTTTATCTGTTGTGCATGCATCATCAATATGGACAGATCCATATCTCTATTTAGCATCATAGTCCTACACTCTTTAAGGACAAACCTAGATGCACCTATTACGAACTTGCTCAAACTATTGCAGGTGTCAGCTACCAAGTCAGGAGCATACTTAGCTAACTAGTTAAACTTGAGTCAATATTCTTTAACAGTCATAGGGCCTTGCCTCAGTTTTATGAAATTTTCTATCTTCGCTTCCATTATCTCAAGTAGGAAGAATTTATCAAAGAATACATCCTAGAACACCTTCCAAGTCATAGAAATAGAATCCCCCCTCTACTCTTTCTCCACACCATAACCCAGTCATAAGCAATATCTTTTAGACGATAAGATGTCAGCTCTACAATCTTTTCCTCAGAAATATGCATGACTTAGGTGATCTTCCTTACCTTCTCAAGATATAACTGCAGGTCCTCACCAGCCTTAGACCCATAGAACTCTGACAGATTCATTCGCATGAAATCATACATCCTAGTGAAAGCTAAGTCACCTCCCTACTAATACAGAACAACGGTCTGGGTATTGGCCTAGACATTCACTATGACTGCTTAGGATAATGCCTAAAAGGTCACCCAAAACTCAGCACAAGAGATAGTCTCATTCAAGGGATCAACAAGCTAGGGTTACTCATTATTATTTATATGGGTATTCGCTCTTCAGGGAGGAGTTTTCTAAAATAATAGAGCATGAATATTAGATGAGAGGGACAATTGTAGGCACGATAGAATTTGAAAGAAAGAAATAACTTTTTCCTAAAATATCTTGTAGCCTCTTGCTTATAGATGTGGCGCGCGACATACCGATGATCAAGAATCTACTTAACGCAGCTTGTCAGACTCCTTAGGACTCCTAAAACCCTAGGCTTTGATACCAAGTTTTTAACATCCCAAAATCTCATCTCGGAGCGTCACATGGTGCTTAAGGCTACAAATAGCCCTAAGCTAACCCTTTGAGCATGTTACTATCTCTATCTCTCACTTTGGGACGTCATAACCCAATAATAATACCATGATATATTAATACAAAATTAGAAAAATTAGAAAACATATTCTGAAATATCAAATAATGGAAGTCTAAAACAAAACTGCTTGTCTAGTCTAACAAAGCCTCAACTACTCAAACTAGAGATTCATTGGGACAGAACCCCAACTAACTAGAAATGATATGAAATTAATAAAAACTAAAAATCTGAGAAAGTAGGTCCTCAAACTATAAGGATTGACCAACTATGGTATATAGGCAAAGGTACACAGGAATCACGGTCACTGCTAAGACTGAGCACTTGAACCTTTATTATCAGGCAATGTAGCACATAGACTTATATGTGGATCAGCACTTTGGGAATATATTTAGTATATGGGGGTGTATGCATTTACGTAAACAATATCAATACTCTTTAATAAAATCATGCATGCAAATAGAAATGACTCACATGACTTGAATAAGTCTAAATTATAAAATTCATAAATCATGAATAGTGAAACATGTAACACGAATCTCATGAGTCATTATGCTTAACTTTAAAATATATAATATCCTCTTATTCTTAGTAGATGAAGGTTAAAGGAAGATTTAAACAATACTTTCAAACTCATGCTTTTATCTTGTGGAGATTTAAACTTCTTTAAAACTTAAAGACATAGAACTTTTAGGAACTTTTAACATTCAGGAACTCTGGAACTCTTTTGGACTTGGTAGTTTCTTCTAACCGACATAAATTATGTAATTTAAATGGATTCCAACGTCTTGCTCACGTAGAGGAGAGTTGTTCTATCCTTGCCATTAGAGTAGAATCTTAACTTTTAGTGATCACTATCTCGGCCTTAGGCCCATGAATCTTAATCCTACGGTGTCACATAGTTCTGGGTCATGAAACCTTAGAATCATACCCAACTCGGGGCTAAATATTACTCTCATACTAAGATCAGAACTTTTAGGAAATCCACCTCAAAATAACTAAAGGGTCTATTATGAAAACAATAATATATTCCTCGTTGCTTTAAATCAAAATCAAATATGGATTCCTCTCTTAGCTTAGACACAAAGGGTCAAATCTTTATCTAGAATTTGTAAACAATCTTGTTGTGGAAGGCTTCTAGCATAAACAATTTTGAAACAGTGTTCTTTAAATGGGCTCATTGATCCAAGCAACAATCTCATATCAAAACATCTGTAAAATCTGGAAGAATTGGAAATAGGCATGAAAATATAAACATAATCATGTAATTCAACCTTTAATTCATAGAAAATCTCAAAATCTTTCAAACAATAACAATGGATACAAACCCTAACTTCAATTTTATGTAAATTCTCATAATTTGCAGAAATTTGTATTTAAAATAAGCCTTTGGGCTAAGGGTGAAAGAGATACCCTAGTTCAAACCCCACGTACCTTAGATTTTGACTGTAGATGAATAAGCTTGCTTGAGATTCTTTTTGGGACTCTTGAGAGAGGGTTCCTGAAGCCTTTGACTTGGGAACCTTGAATCTTCACTCAATTTGTGGAAACTATGGTGACTTCTTGATTTTCTTGGAGAAAGATTTGGATTTGCTTTAGAGGGTTAATCTTAAGAGAAAACCCTAGTTTTTGATGTTCTTGAAGAAACTGAAGCTATCTGGCCCTTTTTGGATATTTTTGGGTGTTAAAAAGGGTGGAAAAAGACCAAAAAGTCCCTTTAAAATGACTTAAAATCACTGTACGGAAAATGGCAATGGTGGGTGCGACGGTCCATCGAAGGCCCAACGGTCCATCGGCCCTGACCATTGCACTTGGGCCAGAATTGGACTTTCTTCCTTGCCTGTGAGAGCTGGGTCGATGGTCTGTCGCTAGCTCGATGGTCTATTATCCCTCTCTATCTTACTTTTCCAGAATATGGTCTCACTGCCTCCTCCGCAATGGTTTGGGTAACGGTCCATCGCTAGCCCAATGGTCCATCGGCCCTCTCCGTCGCACATGGGTAGTTTCAAATGCTTTCTATAAAACCTCCATAACTCTCTCTTCTGATGTTGGATTTTGAAGAAATGGGTATCGTCAAAAAGATAATTCAATTTCCCACAGGATAAAAGTTAAAATTATGAAAATTCCATATGGTTTAAACATTAATCACTTTGGAAGTCATTCCTAAATCTTTTAGAGACAGAATACTGCTTCACTTGACATGTTCTAAAGGCTTAGACTATGAGGGAACTTTATGGGGTCTTACACCAAGTCTCACGAGATAGTGATAAAAAAGGGCCAAAATGGAACTGGTGACATTATTGTCCATGGGTTTGAGAGGTTGAAGACGCGAGTTCCACTGTAATTGTACACAATTAGTTCATAATTAGTTTACAAAATCCTCACTACACTCTCACACACTTTGATTATTTCACACTTGGTTTCACAAGTGTTGCAAGTCAACTTGTCGTTCGTGATGAGTTGAGGGGTGAGTCTAATCCTTGTTCAAAATGAATTCATTTCTTGTTGACTCAAGAAAGTAAAGTACAAACTTGAACCAAGAAATACTATGTTTCAAAAACAATAAAAGAACAAAAAAATGCTAACACGGAGAAACGAACACCAAAACTTACTATCTAGTAGAGAAGTACTAACTTGTCGACTAGTTATTAGAGTCAACAAACGAAACTAAGAATCAACAATAAGAAACTAATAATCTGAAATTTTGAGCCTAAGGTTGTTTTTCAGAAGGTGATGATGTGGTGATTGATGGCTTGGTAGTTTAGTGATGTGGCAATTTGGTAACATGGTAGTTTGAAATCTGGATTGGTGAAAATTTAATTTGGAATGGTGAAAATCAGCTTTGGGAGGGAAACAACAAGACTTGGAGCCTCTTTTTAAATTTCAAAAAGGTTTGACTTCCTTTCACCTTTTTGGAAAGAAACCATTTTGAAAGGTTGTTGGCTCTTTCCTCTTTGTTGGTCTTGGAATAAGCTCTTACTCCCTTTTGGTAAACAAGACTTTTGGAAGACCTTTTGTCCCCTTTTCTTTTTGGATATCTTGGGATTGTCTTTCAAGACAAACACAAACTAAAACTCTTTTATTCACCCTTTTAGATCAAACCACTCTCTTTTGAATGTTCTTTCTCATCAATACATAAAGAATAACAAGAACAACAAGAACATTCAAGAATGGAAACCAACCCAAATGAGCTCCAAATTGAAGGATTTTTCTTTCCTTTAGCTCACATTGAACTCCATAACAATAGTAACACATTTTTAAACCCACATTCTCAAAAAAAAATATCACCAACGTACTTTTAAGCCATCAATCCAAAAAAGTAGCAACCATCAAAGTTCAAGATCAACTTGGAAAGGCCCAAAATTTGGATCTGGACTCTTTTAGTGTAAGTAAAGAAGGGTATAACACTAGAAACAACCCAAAAAGAATAAAAATCTCCTAAATCTAAGATTAAAATTTTGGATGAGACACCAAAAATGGGATAGAATGTTTCTTTTTGGACTTTCGGTCTTTCAACATATCATTTTTTATGATTTTTTAGTTAACAAGCCCAAGATTGATTTTGTTGGAACAAAATCAATCCTTTATTTGATATCAAATGATATAAGAAAGCCTATAAAGGACACAAAATAGTCCACAAATATCATAAATTAGTCCACAAAGAACCAGACATAAAACCGCAACAAGAAGAGAAGCACAAAACACAAATGATTTGTAATATATTAAAGGACAGATGGTTAGACAAATGCTTAGATATACACTAGAAACCCTAATACGTACCAAATCTAAGGACCTCTAACACATACATAAACTATCACTAAAACCTTTACGGTGACATAAGAGGGACATTACCTCCTCAAGCACCAACATTTCAAGCCAAGTTGTACCTCAAGTGAATCGACACTTGAATTAGCCCTCATTTCAGTTTTGGCTTTTCCAAGCCCTACAACTAAGGTGTTTCACTCTCAAAAACTAGAGAGAATTAGGTGTTATAATGTTTCAAAGTCTTCCATCAATAAACAACTAAGTATGAAATAAACCCTAAAGAGCCTACTTATAGTTATTCCAAAATAAAGACAAAATGACCCTAATGTCGTTAATGAAAGAAGCTCCTATGAAGTGTAAGAAAAGGGCACAAAATGAACGAAACACCCTTAAGTAGAGTGGCAATTTTAGAGTGTTTTAAGGTTCTTCAATGCTCCAAAAACTGTGATCCATTAAGTATGGTCCAAAACCGTGAGTCCTCAAGACTTTAATGCTCCAAACAATCTTCCACACACGGCCTTACTTTATGGCATGCTCAAAATCGATTCTCCATGCTTGTTCTTGTATACTCGAGGTGACCAAGTCTTGAGACTCTATGTGTTGGCCTCCAAAGATGTCATCAAAAGCTAAGTTGGCCATTTGGTTCCTATCACGTAGTCACTACAATAATTTTTCAGCTTTTAAAGTAATGGCACTTTGGACATTCCCTCTTTACTCACATAATACCCACTACCATACAACACCCTAGCGGAATTATTTTCAAGACTTTAGCACCCAACTAACTCTCTCAAACTCTCTAAATTCTCCAAGGTCAAGATAGTTAGGGTTTTCAAGAGGTTGGTCATCTCAGGGCTTAAGGGTTAATTTCTATCCATAAACCTTAGAATTTTAGGCATGTTATTCCTCCCCAGCTTTTATTTTGTGAAAATCATATATTTTAAATAGTTTAATTTAATGGATTTAAATAAGTGTTTTGATATGATTGAGGGTTATTGAATGACTGATCATTGAATAATTTTCCCATGTTTTTTATGAGTTAATCATTCTTTGAAATTGATGTTTTGAACTAATGGAGTTCATGGGTGTTGGATTTGGAATGGGGGTCAAGGTATTCCCCAAATTGATGTTTAAAATTTTGACTTGCTTACTTATATTATTGTACTATATTAATGGTTAAACAATGAACATAGATTTAGAAGGCCTTGTTAGATATGGTTTATTTAAAGTACAAAGGGGGTCAAGGCATTCCCCCAAGTTAATATAATTATAATGGCATAAAGGTAAGCTTACAAGTGTAAGGGTATGACGATACCCCAATATCCTTAATGGTTGATTCTATGATTAATAAATAGGTTATTTGAAACTTATTTAAAATTGGGATTAATGGGGGTTATGTAGCTAAGCCGTAAAGGTATGGGTCTTGGATGACGTATTCTAAAAACTCATATTTTTCAACATGAGGTTTGGTTTTAATGGTCGTGTGAATAGTTAACACTATTGATATATAATTGTATCTTAGATTTATGTGGGGTCGGTGCATTCCAAGGTCTTCCTTAATATCTTAGGTATGTGCATCTAACATGCACTAGGGCCCTTTCAGACGGAGAGATAAATCCATATAGCCTATGGGTTCCTATTTATAATGATTAAGCAATATAGCCCAAGATAATGTTTTACTATTATGCTAAAACTTATTCCCTACCCTAGCATCTATTATATATATATGTATGCATATATGTTAACATGTACCATTGGTTTGAAATGGATATGACATGGCATTATAATTTCCCATATCCCTAAGTTATATACTAGTGCTCAACCCGCTAACCGTATTTGGAAAATGTATCCCTATGTATTGCAAGCATCAAAGATACTTTTACTTTTCTCATGTAGTGTTAGGAGGATCAACTTGGTTCGGCAGTCATCGGTGGTGAAGTGGTGAGCTTCTATTCTCCTGAAGACTTGGTCATTTCATCAGTTTTCTTTCATAAGCTAGAATTAAAGAGTTCATATTAACATTATCATTTTTTTTATCAATGTCGGGGGCATGTCTTGATCTATGTTGTTTTTGGACTAGTAAAGGCTTGTTGTTATCACTATGGACTTAGGTATTGGTTATTGGTTATTGGTTATTTGTTATTTGTTATCTATTATCGGTTGTCGGTGTTGACAAACGTTAAATATCTTTTAAGTTATTAAGCGTGATATCTTGCTATATGTTTGGAATTCAATCTTTGCTAGTATATAATAATTTATTTAGCTAGGTAAAGGGGGCGGTAACCATTCCTCATTGGACTTGGGGTGCCCATCATGGTTAGGCCCTAGTTTGGGTTGTGACACTACTGGTAAAACAATATAAAAAGAGATATGGAAATTTTTTTGGCTAAGTTTATAGTTTGTCAGCAAGTTAACGTTGAGAATTAGAGGCTTGGTGGCATATCTCAAGATATACAGTTGGCCATGTAGAAGTGGGAGATGATCAATATGAATTTCATTACGGGGCTTTTATGGTCCCAAATTTAGTATGATTCAATTTGGGTCATTGTTGATAAGATGTCTAAGTCCGCTCACTTCTTGCCTGTGAGGACTAATTACTTAGGAGAGGATTATGCCAGGCCATTCATTCTAGAGATAGTCAAGTTACATGGTGCACCCTTGTACATTATTTTAGACTGAGGTATGTAGTTTTTATCTCACTTTTGGCATTCATTTCAGAATGATTTGGGTACTTAAGTGAACCTTAGAACTATTTCCCACACTCTAATAGATGGAAAATTGGAGTGTACTATTTAGACTTTGGAGTATATGCTAATGACCTATGTGATTGATTTTAAGAAAATTTGGGTTGATAATTTACCTCTTATTGAGTTTGGGTACAATAATAGTTATCATTCAAGTATTCAGATGACTCATTTTGAGGGTCTTTATGGTAGAAGGTGTAACTATCCTATTGGATGGTTTGTGTTGGATGAGGCTTGGTTTATTTATCCCTAACTGGAGAAGGTGAAGGTGATTAAAAAAAGACCTAAGACTTCTTAAAATGGCCAAAAGTCTTATGCATATATGAGGCAAAGAGAGTTAGAATTTCAAGTAAGTGATTGGGTGTTCTTAAAGGTTTCTCCTATGAAAAGAGTCATCAAATTATTGAAGAAGGGGAATCTCAATACCCGTTACATTGGTTCGCAGCATATTTTAAGAAAAATTAGGAATGTCACGTATGAATTAGATTTACTAGTGAGCTTGACTTCTATTCATCCCATTTTCCATGTGTCCATACTTAAGAAGTACGTAGGTGACCCTTCTTTGATAGTGCCTATTGAGGATGTTGGTGTTACAAAATTTTTTTCTTATAAAGAGGTTCCTATTGAAATATTTAATAGGAAAGTTCATAATTGAGGACTAGGGATATAGCTTTCGTAAAGGTCCTTTGGAGGAACTAAAAGGTAGAAAAGGCTACATAGAAAGTTATGGAAGATATGAAGGTCAAATTCCCATTCTTGTTCCCATTGTTGGATGAAAGTTCTTAAGGTATGGGTTTTATTTTTCCCTTGTTACTTCCCAAGTTGGTCATTTGATTCTGATTTATTTTTACTATTCTCGTGCTAAAAGTGTTCTAACTCAACATTCGAGGTGAATGATCCTAAGGAAAGA
The DNA here is from genome assembly GCA_030864225.1 of Capsicum baccatum var. pendulum. Lineage (NCBI taxonomy): Eukaryota > Viridiplantae > Streptophyta > Magnoliopsida > Solanales > Solanaceae > Capsicum > Capsicum baccatum. The sequence goes on from CM061554.1 coordinate 124,999,400, forward strand.
TAATGTGACACCCCCTAAAACTTAAATCACTCTACTTTTGACCTTCTCGCGTGAAAAAATTGATTTTTAACTTGAATTATGTTTAGGGATGTTAAATAGGTGCTAGAGAAACTTTCATAAATTTTAGAAGGGTTTTGGGGTTATTTTGGGACCTTAAGGAAGTAAGGGTCCACGATAAGGCCATGTCATGGAGGTTAACCTATGTGATATTGGCTTGGCACAGAGGATAACCTCTTTAATAACAACGTGCCACGCAAATGTATTAATTTCATCTATTTTGTTCACTTTGGGTGAGGGGCTTTTGGGCTTTTTACCCCGTGTGCAACCTTTAAATATAAAATAAGCCTCTTTATTCTATTTCAAAGATCAAAATCATCCATTCTCTTTTAAAATACAAATACCAAGATCATTAATGGGTTTCATAATGCATTCCTCATCCAAGCTCCAAACATCAAATTGACTTTAATTTTTTGTATGTTTCAGGCATATTTCTTTTCCCTAAACTTTAATTTATATTGTGGTATTAATTTAATGGATTTTCATGTGATTTAAATTGTGGGTTTTGAGGGATTTTAGTTGTTACTGATTGAATTACTCGTACTATGTTTTGAATTGATTTTCAATGCTTCAGATTAAAATTTTGGGGACTAAATTGATATATTATTTAAATGGTTGGAATGGGGGATATGGGTTTTCCCAAATTGGATGAATTTTGGCTTGAAATGGCATTAAAATCAACCCACATTATAATCTTATTTTGAATATGGATAAATTGTATGGTTTAACTTACTTTTGAGCTCAATGCATTGTATTAATGGATAGATGGATATAAAATGGATTTGGATGACCTTGGTGGCCTTGGTTTGGATTTTAATGGAACTTGGGAGTCAATGTGGTTATTTGAATTGGTTTGGCATATTTAATTTAGCTTGTAAGCATATTGGTACGATGATACCAAATGGTAAATGCTTAAACGAATGACTCTTGAGTTAATTGTTGGAACTATGTGCAAAGTGTTTTAATTTTGGCTTAAAGGGGTTGTGTAGCTTATCGTGAAGGTGTAAGCCTTTAGGGGACTAACACTGAAACTATGATTGTCGGTGTTGGGGGTATATATGACTGTGTACTTGATATACATTCAATATATTTGGGATGGTTATTGCCCATGGTGGCTTTAGTTTTCCCTCATACTTTCTTTGATTTGTGTGGCTAATAAGTACTGGGCCCTTCCATCAAGTAGAGCTGATCCTATATATCATATGGGTGCACTTAAGATGGATTGAGATACACGGTCCAGTTTAATGGTTTTAAAACTCTCATATGAATGACCTTTACTTCAGCCCGACATCTTATATATGTATATATGAATCTGTACATGTGGTTTTGACTGATTTTTTACATGGCATTATTTTATCACTTTTCCTAAGTTACATGCTTATGCTTATCCCACTGACCAACCTATAATGCTACATCATTTCATGATGTAGAGTCCAAAGATTTTTTTTGTTACTTCTGTGTAGTGTAGGTAGATTAGAACGTTTGTTGAGTTGTTGTGAAGTAGTGAGTGTCCATCTTTTGGAAGGCCTTATCATTTCATTATTCTTGCATGATTCAGTACTTTTAGATTATGTTTGGTCATAGTCAGGGACATATCTCGACGTAGTTGCTATTTTGTTTTAGAGGCTATTATGGACAGATGTGGGTTGGTTATTGATTGACTCTTAGTCATTATTTGATAATCCATTTATCTTATCATTATGTTTTGTCGTCTCCCTCTATATTATTTCATTATAATTTTGAGGTTATGCTAAGCGGGCGGTCTCCAGTCTATGGTGAGCTTGAGATACCCATACGACTAGGCCCTGGTGTGTGCAGTTATAATATTATTGTTCCCAAGGCCATGATTTTAATATTATTTGGATTTAAAGTTAGTAATTTATTCTTGTAAAGGATGTGGTTTAGTTTATTGACGTTTAGACACTTGTAGTTGTATTGTTTGGACACTAGTGATGGCATTACATAAATTTAGTACATTCATGCTCACTAAACTGTATGATTTCAACTAAAAACATAGTTTTACGACTATTTTCCTACAAGGAATTTATTTATACTTTTTACTTTTAAAATGGCTCCTTTTCTAATGGAAATAGCACCATCTTAATGAATGATTTATGAGTTTTTGAGAATGAAAATGATGTTTTGGAGATTTGATCGAGATAGATTCTAGTCCGCCATTTTACTATTATTATTTACTCTGATCAAAAGATATTTTAGCCATTCTACACTATTATAATAATTTAGTCCTGAAGTTTACCCTAGAAAATAGATTTACAAGATTACACTATCTTAGCCATGGTTCGAGTTCATGCATATATATATATATATGCACATCCCTCTAGAACTGGATGGAGACGATTGATGATGATGATTATTTAAAATCCTTGATTGATAAAGGTTGGTGTATACGAGTATCATAAATCCCTTAGGGTCCCCTTCGTCCCTTAGCTGTCGTGCTAGAGAACAGATGTCATCGTAGGTCCTATCTTTGTGAGCCATTGAGCTAGAGGAGGTTTATACACTGGGTTAATTTATGGAACTTAGATAAGTTATGGTAGTATGGATTTTACTTTGTATGCATCCTTCCATGTATATTTTCTATCATCAGTATGCCCTATATCTATCAGCCTTATGGGGTGCATATATATAGGTGATGAGTGCTGGTTGTTATTTGTTGTGTGTTGATTGGACTTTTTGGGCTTTGGGGTCCTATTTAGGTATTATTTATTCGAACTAGTAAGTCAATGTATTGTTATTAATACAGTTAGTTTATGGCAGGTTAATTATTGGATTGTTATGAGGCTAGAGGTTTATTTCTAATTCATTCTTTTTTATTATTATTTTATTATGGATAATTATCTCATGTTTAGATGTATGAATTAAGGATTCTGATTATGTTAGTGCTAGTCCCTACTATGATTAAGAGGCAACAAGATGCTAGTATGAACACCTTAGGATGTACCCTTGAATTGGTCTTGTAGATATATACATATATATATATAACTATGTTATTACCATATATCCCTTTCTTCCTTCCTTTATTCATGTTGTATATCCATTTCTTGGCCTTATATACAATTCTATACCCTTTTTATGCTCTTTATTTGTATATTGGGCAGTGATATATAGTGTAGTGCTTGGATTCCTGAGTATGGCTATGATAGATTAGTTTATCCTTGTTGACTCCTTAGATCTACTATGTTAGTTTTCTAGATGTTTGGGTGTAGTTTATATTCCTACTTGTATTTTATTAATATTTGCATTAGGTTTGGAGCTCAGCCAATAGTTTCCTACTGAGTACCACGTGTTTGGTACTCATACTACACATCTGCAGCCTGTAGATCATATTACGAGCTCCCATCATTATTGTGTGCATCACGCGGAGCAGCTATAGTTTGGAGACTTAGGGTGAGCTCCTAGCATTTGAAATATTACTATTCTCTATCTTATGTACTAGAATAATCTATATATTGTACTTAGAGATAGGTTGTACATGTATATTCATTTAGTACTTTGCTTGTGATCTTATTATTACATTAGATGCTCTTGTACTAATTCACCGGGTTTCGGAACTATCTCGTGTACTTTAGTCTTTTACTATATATATTCCACATTCTTCCTTAATTTCACTTGGTAGTCTATTACTAGTAGTTTACAACAATGAGTTGACTTACCTACTGGTGGGTTATAGTAGGCGTCATCATGACCTTAGAAATTGGGTCGTGATATTTTTTGTCTCCTTTAATCATTTCCATTTAATAAGCTATGCATAGACAAGGTGGTGTGGCACCATTATTGCATTTTGTGAGGTATTTTTAGATATTCCTGTCTATTATTCCTTTTTGGCATCACTCTTTGTCTCTTGCATGAAAACATACATTTATTTTCTTAGAGAAAAACAATAAAATTTGAGTCTTGGATGCATTAGAAAATTAAAGTTGCAACTCTTCAACTTTATGTAGTAAAGATTGAGCTTTTTATCGTCAACATTTTTTTAAATAAATTCTTGAGTCTGTTTTAGAATGGGTTTGAATTGTACTGGGTATTAGTTCAATTTCTGATTTAGTGTTTGCCTATCTAAAAGAATTTTTTGTGATCTTCTCATTTGTCAATGTATATATGATTATTTCTTTCTTCCCATGTTATACTCTTTTACTTAATATGTTTTAATATAGCATAATAATAACTAGTAAGGAATATTTATATTGTTTATTTAGAACTAATAAAGTTTGTTTTATACCCTATGTTAATCCTAGATTTTATATTTCTAAGTTGTATAGTAATCTATGAAACCACCATCAATAGAATTATTTTAAACTCTTCTTTGGTGATACAAATTGTGCTAGAATTTCTCACAAGATTTCACCTGAATTTTTAATTATTTTTTTTTGATATCTCAATTAACCAACCATCCAAATATTATTTATGTTGGTGTTACTTCTAAAATGCTAATGCTTTATGCTTTATTATAAATTCAAATCAGATTAATCAGTTTTATCAAGGCTTAGGTTCTCTGGAATATGTTTGTAATACCCCGATCATTTCTTAAGCCTAAATCTGTCTTTTGAGTGGATATGTATGACTTCCAAAGTGATTGATGTTTAAACCTTGCTTTTTATCCATAGATAGATGGTCAGGCTTAGAGGACTATCCAGACTTTGGAGGATATGTTGAGGGCTTATGTTTTTTATTTCAAAGGAAGCTGGGATGAACATTTGACGTTGATTAAATTTGCTTACAACAATAGTTTTCATGCTAGTATTGGAATGGATCCATTTGAAGATTTGTATAGGAGAAGATGTAGATCGCCCATAGTTTGGTTCAAAGTGGGTGAAGCTACGGTGATTGGACCTGATGCTGTATTCGAGGCTATGGAGAAAGTTAAGTTAATTCGGGAGAGGTTGAAGACAACCCAGAGTCATCAGAAGTCGTACGCAGATGTGAGAAGAAGAGCTCTTGAGTTTGAAGTTGGTGATATGGTGTACTTGAAAATTTCACCCATAAAAGGGGTGAAAAGATTTGGAAGGAAAGAGAAGCTTAGTCCCTGATATGTTGGCCCCTATAGAGTTTTTAGTCATGTTGGGAAAGCAACTTATGAGATTGAGTTGTCTGCAGAGTTGTCAGTTGTCCATCCTGTATTTCATGTTTCTATGCTTAATAAGCACATTGGAGACTCTGTTGTTGTTGATTTGTCGGAAAGTTGTGATGTTCAGAATAGCCTTTCATATGATAAAATCCCAGTTGAAATCCTAGGTTATCAAGTCCGTAGACTAAGGAACAAAGAAGTTCCCTTGGTTAAAGCTCTGTGGATAAATTAATCAGTAGAGGGTGCCACTTGGGAAGCAGAAGAAGATATGCTATCTAGTTACCCTCATCTTTTCTCTGTGAGTCCAAGTCAAGCTGAAGGTACTATTCCCCTAATTTAGTTTCCTCCTAATCTAATGTATTCAGCTATATGGTTATTCCCTCAATGATTCATGCATTTCGTGAAGTACTCAAAAGTTGAGAGTATAGTGAGCCGTTTAATATGAGTCGTTCTAGATGGGTGTCCTCATTTTCTCTTGTTGTTGGCCTATTTGGCAACATTCAAGGATGAATGTGTCAAAGGGGGAGATATTGTGATACCCCGATCATTTCTTAAGCCTAAATCCATCTTTTGAGTAGATATGTATGACTTCAAAAGTGATTGATGTTTAAACCATATTGTATTTCTCTAATTTCTAATTTTTGTCATGTAGATAATTGAATAATCTTTCCATCGATGCCAATTTCATTAATATCCGACTTCGGACGAGGGAGTTATATCCATTTTAATCAGCAATATCGGATCGCCCAGGTCTGACGGTCGACCTGGCGGACCGTAAGGTCCTTGCTGGACCATCAAGTATCCTGTCAGGCCAAGCCAGTGACCCCTCTTCCTATTAACCGTGTGACGGCCAAGATGGTGAACTGTCAAAAAGTTAACGGATCATCAAGGGGTTCATGTCGATACTGAATGTTGCATTTCTGGCCTCTAGTGACGGACGACATAGTGGACCGTCAGTTTCCTTAGGAACGTCACATAGACACAGAACGTTCCAATTTTAGCACTCGAGTAACAAACGATCTAGTCGACCACTAGGAGACTTGACGGACCATCAGATCGACCGTCACAGGCCCCGATCAGTGAATTTCAACTTTTTCAAAAGGGAATTCAAGTCATTTCCACCCCTTATGGTCTTATATATATACCCAAGTTGAGAAGGGTCATCCATTTCTCTCTAATCTTTTCCAAGAAACTTCTAGAAAACTAGGGTTTTCTCTCAACCCAAAAATCAAAAATCCTTCCAAGAAATTCAAGGATCATCCATTGATTTCTCCAAGTTGTCCAAGAATTAAGCTCCCCTAGTCAAAGGAATCAAGGATCTTATCTCAAAAAATGTAAGTAAAAAAGTTCCAAACAAGTTTCTACATCTCCAAATATTATAATCCAAGGGATGTGGGGCTTGAACAAGAACACTCCTTTCATTCTTGTGCCTAAAGATTTACTTTCTATTATTAATTACATGATTTTGCAAATGGCTTTACACCCAAATTTATTTATTTATGATTTATGAGATTTGAGTTGAATAAGTTTGATATTTATGATTATTTCACCATCATGTTTCTTAAATTGAGAATTTATTCCATGAGTTTTATATTGTCATTACATATTGATGATTTTTAAGAAATTTAAGACAGGTATCATGAGTTATGCCTTTCCTTGAGAAATTTGAATATTTAATATATATATATATATCGATATTTGAGATTGAAAGTCAAGAATGAGTCCTACGATGTTTCCTTGAAGCTTTTGATATTTGAAAATAATTCGAAAAGCAAATGTACTTGATGCCGAGAAAGATTGTGTTGAGCTGAGTCGAGTTAGGAATCCACAAGTTGTTTATGATTTATAAATAAGATATATATTCATGTTTTGGTCTTTATAATAGACCCATGAACTAATATTGATTAAGGTGGATTTCCTAACACGTTCTAACCTGAGTCTGGGAGGAGTATTTAACACCAAGCAAGAAATGTGGTATTTTCCCAAAACTAAATGCCACCGTAGGATTGATGTTGATAATTGTGGGCCAGAGGCCGATTATTGGATTGTGATAACGAGATTGAGGTTGTACTCCCTGGAAAGAGTACGACACCCCTGCCAATGTGGGGTTCTCTCCTTAGGAGGACAAAATTTGATATATCAACCTTATCCTTGTAATTCAATTGTTCTCTATAATTTCACCCATGTGTGGCCCAGGGATCAATGAAATGGGTTGAGATCTTAAAGTCTTGTGTTCAAAATCCAACAGAGACAGAAAATACTAGGTAATTCTTTCCATTTTGCCTATACTTGGTAGAGAGAATTACTTGATATTTGTTTCTGGTGGGAGGTGGTAGTTATCCCATAAATTTAATCGAGCTAAAAGGTAAATTCTATAAAATTACAATCCAACCTTCTATGTTGTACGGAGCGGTGGGTTAGACGGTTAAGAATTCTCATATCCAGAAGTTTAAAGTGGCAGAAATGAGGATGTTGCATTGGATGTGTGTTTTCACAAGGGCTGATAGGGTTAGGAATGATATTATTCGAGAGAATGGGAGTGGTATCTGTGAAGGGAAAATACGGGAAGTGAGGTTGAGATGGTTTGGTCATGTGATGAGGAGGGGTACGGATGCCCCAGTTCGTAGGTGTGAGAGGTTGGCCTTGGAAGGTTTCAAGAAGGGTAGGGGTAGACCAAAGAAATATTGGAGAGAAGTGATTAAGTGTGACATGGATCATATACAGCTGACTAATGACATGACCCTGGATAGAAAGGTATGGAGAAAAAACATTAGGATAGAGGGAGAAGGGTATGGATGAGTCATTTCTAGTAATTAGGTGGACTTTGGAGTTCTTTGTTTGGCAATGTACAATCTTCAGTGGATGTCGTACCTATGTTATTTTATCATGCTCCTTGCTTTTGATGCTTTTGTATACTGTGTTTAATCTCTAGTCGAGGATCTTTCAGAAACAGCCTCTCTACCTCTTTAGAGATAGTGGTATGGACTCTGTACACTGTACCCTCCCCAGACACCACATTGTGGGAATATATTGGGTTTATTGTTGTTGTTGTTGTTGATTCTGTCACAGGAGAATTCACATTTGGTTAAACAATACTGAAAGCATTCTTTACAGTTTTCAAATTTTTATGTACTACACCAACTGAAAATTAGTTCTATGGATAATTTTGTAGGATCTGTTTGAAACTTGTTACTGAATTCGAGATGTGATTTTACATATCGTCGTATGTTGCGAGAGGATGCGATTTTACGGGGTATATGTATTCAAAAGGGATGTTTTAAAGTGATGAATAATATTTACATCACTAACTTTTAGATATAACTTTTATAAGAATAATTATAAATTGTAATTGAAAACTACAAGCAGGTGAATATTTGAGTGTGCGGCCGGGATAAGTTTATATACTTGATCAAAATTTCAATTATAATTAAATCTTTGATATTTTCCGCACATCACATGACTTTTATACTAGTAATTAGGTAAAGTTAAAAGAAGGGTTAAAGGATAAATATGAAGTGTTCTTTCTTTAAAACAAATATGAAAAGAAAATGTGTATTCATTAACACAAGGATGCCCTCCTTGATTTAAGGGTGCAATCCTTCAGAATACTTTGCCAACTCATATTTCAAGTCATTTTCCAATCCTTTTAACTTCTTTTGATTTTTTCTTTTTTTTTTTCAAAAAAAATATCTAGTCCTCTACTTTAATGTGGCATCTAGTAACGTGACTTTCACCAACATGCATTGTGGTGTAGTAGTGGGACTACTCCATGTTTAATCAAACGTATTGGGTTTGAGTCCTGGGTATGCAAAAATTCTGTTGGGGGCGCCATACCTAAAATAGTTCATGTAGTGCACGATCCAGATTAGGAATTAGTCGAGACTCTAATGTGGGTACCAGACACCAAGTGAGAAACCAAAAAAAACTTGACTTTCAAACATAAATACTATTATCAGGTTTTCTAGGGAAACTTGATTTACCAAATTCATTTGATATATGTGTAAATATATATATATAGAAAGAGAGAGAGAGATAAATATATATATATATAGAGAGAGAGAGAGAGAGATATCTATATCTATACTCTAAGGGGTCGTTTGGTTGGACAAGATTTATCCCGAGATAATTAATTTTAAGGTTAGTTATTTTTCAATCATGTATATGAGAGAACTTGTCTCGTCACTATGGTATAAATGGCAGGATAAATAATACTAGTACCATCTAATACCTCCAATTAAACATGAGGTAACATAATCTTTCATTTTATTCGAGGACTATTTCTCCATATACCTCACCCCAAATATTTACTAAAATGCCCTTGTCTTCGATTAACTTAAATTTCAATACCTCATGTCTGTAAAAAAATCACACACCCTACGAGGAGAAGAAACGCTTCACACATCCTATTTTTATGTTGCTATAGCAAAGACCAGACTCTATTTCTATTGGTGAAATAACAAAAAATATTACAAATGAAAAATTACAAGTGAAGAAAATTAAAAAATTATCTTATTCTTCTACTGAGACACGGATATCTCGCTCTCTTTAAAGATATTCAAGCCCACTGCAACAAATAGTTTCACCGGTCCAGCACTAATCTTCATGACTTGTCCCCTCCGGGATACAACAACATTGTCACAAAGAACAAAGAACAACTCAACAATATTTGACAAGAGTCGAGTTCAAAGCTCCACAAAAGAACACCTTCCTTCAACTAATAAACTCTCTTTTTTACTAACTTTTGTGAACTCTACATTATCTTGCGTATGTAAAATATGCAAGACCACACTATTTATAGGTGAGAAATTCATCCTTGCATTCAATAAAAATGAATGATGGTAGTAAAGAAGGAAGATCAATAGTCTTTAGATTACAAGAGTTACAACACATAGAGAATAGGATAATGCAGGAATAAAGTGTAGGAAGATAAATGCATATCAAGAAAAAATATGACTAAATTCATCCATCACAAACTAATAAACTCCTGCAACAACCTCTCACATTATTGGCCTTAAAAAGCCATTAACTTAAAAGTAATTGGCATACAATGCCATAGTTGTTGCATAGTACCTAACAAATAGATGATCTTAATGGAGATAAATCACCCAATTTATGGGAGTAAAGAGGCAACTAATAACTGATAGAGTTTAAGTAACGTAGACTTCAAAACGACCCCAAATTTAAATGTAATAATTTGGCTGCTAACAGCATGGTAATAAGGCATGAAAAATATCATTAATGTTAAACTCCACAAAACTAATAGTCTCCTACTCATTTTAATATTTATAAGAGATTCTAATAGCTGAAGGAATACTACCATGCATAATGAAGGTGTGTTTTACATTGAACCTCCACTTATTAAAACAATAATTTTTACTCCAGAGTCGTAGTGGTCTCATACTTGAGCTATGACTGCTTTAGGGAAATAATAATTTTTTCTTACACAAAATAGTCAAGGTGTTGACATGAGATTTATAGCCAGCACGTTACGGGCTTGGGCTATCCTAGTTTTATGAGTGTCTTTGAGAATCAGCCTAGTTCTCATAGGAAGTGGCCTACCTCCACACTCATATAGGTGAAATCTATCGAGAGTGCTCCTGTAATTTACAACCCCACTCATACGAGCTACAGATTATTATTAAGAGTTTTTTTAAACTCAACCTCCACAACTATTATAGGAAAATTCACTTACACCATTGTGAGGAATAATGTGAATAGTGTATTTTTCACAATAAGCCATCAAGTGATTAGTTTTTTCCATTGAACCTAGTTATAGGATATCTAGTCCCTAGGTTGGGTTTCCTTACATATGACTCAAGATTTAATAGGTTCAATCCCATCCCTCTCAATTTGCTCTAGACCTTTTCTCTCGCTAAGGCCTTAGTTAAAGGATCTGCAAGATTATCACAAGATTTGATAGAATCAACATTAATTGTATCATTTCTCAAATATGATCTTTTCTCCTAATAGGTCTAGATTTACCATTGTAATAAGAGTATTGAACTCTACCAATTGCAGCATTGCTATCATAATGAATTAAAATAGGAGGAATTAGTTTTCAAAATAAGGTATTTAAAATAACAAATCTCTCAACCAATTCCCTTTCTCACTAGCTGAAGCTATAGTAATTAGTTCGGCCTCCATGATAGAGTGACCAATTATAGTTTGCTCTTTAAAATTTCAAGAAAATAGAAACACTAACCAAATTAAAAACATAATCAGTAGTGGATAAGGAATCACCTGATAAAGTGTTCCAATCAGCATCATAAAAGCCTTCAAGTAAAGCGGGATTGTTTTTACAGAACAAACCATAATTTTTTGTTCCAATTAAGTATTTCATTACTCTCGTTATAGCATGCTAATGTTCAGTGCCTTGCTTGCTAGTAAATTGTCTAAGTACTCCTACTGCATAAGCAATATTAGGTCTAGTACAATTAGTCACATATCTCAAACTTCCAATTATGCTAGGATATTTGTAACACCCCAAAATCTGGTCCCAAGATATCACACGATGCTCAAGACTACGAGTAGCCTTAAGCTAACCCTGTCTGCCTTCTACTAAGTCTGAATCTCCTAATAAAGGAAACCTAGACATAAAAGTCATACTATATGTGGAAAAATGTCTGAATATAATATATAAAAAATAATTTTTGAAACCTCAATACTTAATAATCTAAAAAGAAAGTAGCAGTTTGACGAACCTTTACTACTAATGCTAGAGAGTCACTAGGACAATCCCTCAGCTGACTTGAACTGTCTGAAAATACTGAATTATCCAAACTGACAAGCTGAAAGTAAGTTGAATGACTAATTCCCCAAACTATGAGGACTCACTAACTATCGAGATATCGATAGAGATGCTCGAAATCACTCTAGTTGCATAAATTGAGCACTTGAACCTACATTATGAGACAATAGGGCATATAGATGTATATGTGGATCAGTACTTTAAGAATGCACTGAGTATATGGGGGTTAATGCATAAGTAAAACAATATCGCATCATCATTATAATTTATAAAATAATGCATGCTAAATGTGGATGACTCACATAAGCTGAAATATCTGAGAGCTGAGAATCATAATCATGAGTAGTAAATCATAATTTATAAATCTAGTGAGTCATACCATTTATTTCTAAAAGTTATGCCAGTGATATGTTTGAAAATCATGCTGGCTAAGTGTAGAAAGGACTCACCTTTATATCTCAAGTCTGAAAACTGAAATTTTTATCTAAAGGCTTATATAAAGCAATGTCTAAATAAAAATGTGAGCCTTTTCACTTTGTTTCTAAAAGATTTTATGTTAAGATTATTTTGTAGTCTTTTTCTTTTAGGGAAATTCTGTTAAAAACTATTCTGCAAGGGAAAATACTTTAAAAACTATTTTGAAAGTCTTTACTGTTAGGGAGGTTCTTCTAATCGCATAAACCATGTGAGCTAACATGGAGTCCAATGTCATGTTCCCCTATGGGAAAAACCTAATAATGGGGAGAGGTGTTATACTTTTGCCAAAGAGTATAACCTAATCTAAGTGATCATGTCTATAACTATCATCCATATAGAAATGGGAATAATCTAAATCTGTACCTACGTTGGCTATGTAGTTTTGTGGAAAATAAGGCACGCTAATCCCACACTTCCAGCTTGATGCTAAATACAACTCCCTTTAATTTGTATGCTCATTCTATTGGAAATCCACTTTAAAGACTTGCATAAGGGTTTATTATGAAACCAATTATGGATTTATCTAATTCAATCTATAAGTAAAGCAAATCTGGTTTCTATAATCTGTAATAAATCTATAAAGTGGATTCTAAATCCTATCTGAGGGTTAAAAGATCTAATTTTTAATTAAAATCTAAAAATAAACTGATCATCTGATACTAAAGCATAATCTTTCTTGAAATAATAATATTCAATCTAGGGATGATAACCCATGCATTAATCTAATGTCAACATATCATAATAATCATGCTTGGTAACGAAAGAATGATAATTTATCTGAAAATATGGATATTACTGCAATAGGCATGTAAATATGAAAGTAGTCATGCAATTCAACTTCAAAATCGCTCAAAAACTCATAATCATACAAATGACAACATTGGGTATGAACCTTAACTCATATCTCATGTAATTTCATTAAAAAACATATTAATGTGAAATAAAAACTTGGTTTTGGGCACAACGATAAAAGAGGATCCTTATTCATAAACCCCACATACCTCAATTGATGAAATTTCTAAGAAAGCTTGAACTTGAATCTCTATTTGAGCCTTTCAAGATAAACTTTGGTTACCTTGATTTGGGAATCCTCAATTTTGAGTTTTCTTGGAGAAACAATGGAGGAAATTTGATTTCTTTGAGAGAATTTTGAGGTCTAGGTTTTTTCTTTGAGACAGAATGGATGAAAATTGGGTATAAATTTATTAGAATGAGCTAAATCTTGTGTTTTACATGAATTGGGGGCTTGGAAATTGACCAAAGTGCCCTTTTAAATTTTTTATCGAAATTGGAAATAATCATTATTTTTTCTTTTACATGCCACCGTGATGTGCCACTATCGCGGTGGCATACTAAAAAGGGATGAGTGGGAACTAGAAGTTCAACGTGATGAGGAGCAATCACGGTAAACTACTAAAATGCCAGTTGGGCCATCACCGCAACCTGTCACCACCGCGATAAGCCACTAAAAATTGACAATTGGTAAATTGGAAATCACCGCGATGTGATCTTATTATAGTGGTCCACTAGAATTTGATGAATGGTAATTTAACCCTCACCGCGATGCGGAGTTTGCTCCGATGACACATTGTTTTACTAAAAATGCCATAACTTCTCACTCGAGTATCGAATTTGTGCAAAATTGGTATCGATGGAAAGCTTATTCAATTATCTACACAATAGAGGATCCTAAACTATAAAATTGTACATGTAACAAAAGTCATTCACTCTTTAAAAAAAACCTTGACATTCTAGGTGCAAAATTAAGCTAGGAAATGTATATGGTATTACAATATGTCCCTCTTAGGAACATTCATCCTCGATTGTGGCTAGATAAGATGAAAATACTGAAAAATATAAGGCTATAAGCTATCATGCACAACTAAAATAAATTGTATAACTAAATATCAAACATAATGATCTACTAAACTGATCTGTGAGTGTATGATTTTATATGAAAACAACTATGTAGCTAAATCTTAGGCTGGAAAAGAATGAATAATGGAAAAATATTACCTTCATCTGAATTTGAGCTTGTAGAGAAGAGATAACGATATTTGGTACGCATGTCTACTTCTTCTTCCCAAGTAGCACCCTAAACGAACTGATTTTTCCAGAGAACTTTGACAAAGGGATCTTATTTGTTCCTTAGTCTATGAATCTGGTGATCAAGAATCTCTATTGGTACTTCTTTGAATGAGAGGCTATTCTGAATATTCATACTTTCTTAAGGAACTATAACGGCTGAATCGTCTATGTATGCAAGACCCCACAAAATTCTAAGCTTACCTCAATTCGTTAAACCTTGAAAAGAGGTTCCATACTTAGAAAAACATTTCAGCTAAGTTTTTATACTTAGGAGTATTTTATCCTTCGTAAGTTAGTGATCCTATTTCATGACCCTTATGACCTTAAAGTATCAATTTTTAGGTTTATTCATGATTACAAATGTCAAAAGGTCACTTTGGGTGGTTTTGGAATCTTTTAACATCGTTTGAGGCACATTTTGAAATCCAAAATATTGGATCAACGCGATCTCAATGCGTCGCATCGTCTATCACATCGATAAATATTTTTCTCAACTCCCAGTGCTAAATTCTAGTGATCCGGTGTGAACTCGACGCATCGCATCGCCTATCACATCAATAGTTAATTTTTCACCCAAATTTCAATGCAATTCCAGTGAACCAACGCAAAATTGATGAGGCGCATTAGTCATCGCATTGATGTCATCGACGTGGTGCGTCACTCTGTACATCACTAAATACTTTTTTAGTCATTTAAAAGCCACATCCAGGGGAGTATTTGGGCCATTATCTCACCCATTTTTATCCCCAAAAAAGAGAATCAAATGACCCTAGAGGCTAAATTTCTTATTTTCTTCCAAATACTCTCAAAGCTACTCAAGAACAAACCCTAGGGCTTTTAATTTCAAAAGCAAATCCTTAAGAACAACCTATTAGTCCTCACAAATTCAAGTATCCAGGTATGTGAAGTGTTCATTCCAGGGTTTTCTTCCACCTTTGGAGTTCAAGAAACTCTTTTAAACTATAAGATAATTGATTTTAGGAATTCCATGTGGGATTTGAGTGTATTCATGATTATGATATTAATTGTATTCTAATCCATGATTTATTACAAGTTTTATGTGAAATTATTTATCATGTGTGTATTATCATGTAAATTCATGTTAAAAGCCCTTGATTTTTGAATTGGGATTTGAAATTCTGACGCCTACATATTATTTAGTATCATGTGCATAGATTATGTTCCCCAAGTGCTTGATAAATTGCTCATGTGAACTAAATTTGAAAATCATGACATAGTAGCATATGTGCAAGCTTATATCTTACAAGTGTTTGATAAAATGCCTCTATGAACGAGCTATGAGCAAGTGAACGTTGTTATGTTTTTCAAGTTTATGCTATGCCTTACTTTTCATGCTATCGAGTCCTAGGGGTATTCAATACTCAAAAATCTAGCTCCTAACCTAGAGTTACAGTAGTTACAAAATAGTCTCAGTAGTGTCATGATCAATAATATTAATTTGATACAGAACTCAATATATTCAGACAGACAACAAAACTCAGCAAACTAGTCCAGTTCAGTCAGTTAATATGATTAGTAACAATTCAATCCAGCCTAGTACAATTTAGAAATTAGTTCAGGCTCTATTTATTTAGGAGTAGAATTTAGCACAGAGTGAACCCAAGGATAGGGACTCACCTGCCAGTAGAGGGTGTAATCCATTGAAGTAGTTCTTGCATTCTTGAACTACGTAGCCAGTGTAGGTTGAGATATTAACCTGTCAATTATGGGTTGATGAGGTTTTCTACCTGCCAATTAAGGGTAACACTATTCTTGTATTGAGCAACTTCCAGATGAGGATGACTTTTCATCTTGTCTTTACCCTTGGCACGGTATTGACACCCTTCCAGCTGGGGTTACAAGTTGGACCTTAATTAGTTCAAAGAGGGGCATGTCGGTTAGAGCATTATCTCCCATATTTTTAGTTTCAGACACAATATTGAACTCAGTTCAGTTCTACAGAATCAAGACTGCCAAATGTAGTCACCCAGCTCAATATAGAACTCATTTTAGTTTTATAGAATCAGAACTATCAGAAATAGTTACCCAGCTATCAGTAATACAGTTATCAGTAAACTTAGATATTAGTTATTCAGTTATCAGAACCTAGTATCCAGTGTGACTATGATCTCAGATACAGTATATATAGATATGTGCATAATATTGCATAATCAATGTTTCATCAATTTCAGTTATACATGTACTCTCATTCAGTTATATTCATGTTACTCAACCAATTATTATTCATGCATATGAAACCATGCATTCAGCCTTACCTCACATAGCATATCAGTACATTAAAAGTATGGACACATACCTTTCTTTTCAGCTATGATGTCTTATATCATAGGTGTAGACACACGTGATCCTAACCGCACTTAGCAGCCTGGATTATCAGCAGCAGATTTAGTAGTGAGTCCTCATTTATCGACGGTATTCTTTTATTTTAGTTATTAGTTTGTCATTAGTTTAGTAGATGGAATTAATTGGGGGCTTATTCCATCAACTCCATATTCAGGCAATTCAGTTAGAGGCTTTTCAAACTAGAGTAGTTCAGACATATATTCAATTTTTAATATTCGTTAATCAGTATTCAGTACTTTGTTTTCACTTGTTAACCTTATGGTGACTTCAGCATAATTTCTGAATTTATTGCATTATTATTATTATTATTACTATACAATTGTTCAGTGCGCACAGAAAATATCAATCATGGGTTAGCTTGTGGTCCTTTGGGGTCGTAAGCACCGTGTAGTATCTAGGGTGCAGACTCGGGGTGTTACAAACTTAGAATTAGAGCCTAAGGTTTAACAAAGTCCTAATGAGTCTTAAAGCTGCATCTCATAGAGTCTTCTGCATGGGTGTGTAGCACGCTACACTTATGGATAAGAGGTTATGAGGTGTTTTTAGGAAAAGTTTCCCTTCTTTCAGTATTCATATTATGCGAGTGAGCATGAGCTTATGTTACAATCTCAGTCTAATACTTTTCTTACTTTCGTTTATAGAACATGCCTCGTAAAAAGAACATGGAAGAAGAATAGGAAATCAACTAGCCCCTCAGCCCGTTCAAGCAGATCCTATAGATGAGCATGTCTCCCATGCAGAATTCAGGTATGCATTTACTACCCTTTCCGATTCAGTGGCATCCCAGAATGAACGCCCAACTATTATTCCATCCAATCTATTGGCCAATACTGTTACAGCTAGAATTTGGGACTTCACTCGAATGAACCCTCAAACATATTCCTAGTCGAAGTCTGAGGAAGACCCACAAGATTTCTTGATCAGGTGCAAAAATTCACAAATATTATAGGGGTAACATCTAGTGAGAGTGCTGATTTGGCTACATATCAGCTATAGGATGTGTCTCACTCATGGTTTAAGTAGTGGAAGGCAGAGAGGGTTGATGATGTAGGGCTCATAGAATGGGAGGATTTTACCACTACTTTTCTAGATAGGTTCTTCTCACTAGAGTTGAGGGAAGCGAAGGTGTTGGAGTTTATTAATCTAAAGCAGGGCAACATGATAGTGAAAGATTATTATCTTAAGTTAACTTAATTATCCAGATATTCTTCTCATTTAGTAGTCGTGAGTAGATCCAACATGAGTAAGTTTGTATCGGGTGTGTCTCACAGTGTGGTCAAGGAGTATAGGACCACAATGCTGATTAAAGAGATGGACATATCCAGGCTCATGGTCCATGCTTAGTAGATAGAGGAGGCTAAGAATAATAAGAAAGAGAGTGAGAACAAGAGAGCTAGAATAGATGGAAATTATTCTCAGTTCTGCCCGAAATCCTCAGTTCCAGCTCCGTCCTCTGTCAGTACTCCAGTTCAAAAATTTAGAGATGGCAATATAGATAGGGAACCAGGCCTTAAACCTCAGGGTAGTGTTAGTAGTGCCCGAACAAACCTTCTTTTCCAGAAATATAGCAGAAACCACCAAGGTTTTTGTAGGGCTGGCAGTGATGTAGGTTTCGGATGTGGCAAGCGAAGCCATAGGGTCAGATATTGTACTCATTTAGGTTCTCAGGGTTAGCATAATTGTCATTAATCTTAATACGATTACCCAAATCAGTAGGGTACAAATTCCAGTGCCCCAAGTGGGTAGCACCCAAACAGACTCTAGGCTCTTCAGTCCCGATAGGATTAAGAAAGTTCTCCTAATGTGGTCATTGATATGTTACAAGTTTATCATTTACATATTTATGCTTTGATAGATCCAGGAGCTTCCTTGTCCTTTATAACTCCTTATATAGCTATTAACTTCGGATTCAGTACCAAAATTCTAGCAGAGCTTTTCTCAGTCTCTACCCCAGTGGGTAAATCTGTCATAGTCAGGCGGGTATACAGGAATTATCTGGTTATTGTATCTCATAAAGTCATTTCAACAGGCTTAGTAGAATTAGAGATGATAGATTTTGATGTAATTCTTGGCATAGATTGGCTTCATTCATGTTATGCTTCAGTTGACTGCAAAAACAGAATTGTCCACTTTCAGTTTCGAAATGAACCTATCCTTGAGTGAAGGGGTAGTACTTCAGCACTTAGGGGTCATCTTTTTTCTTACCTTAGAGCAAGAAAAACGATATCTAAGGGATGTTTCTATCATATCGTTTGAGTTTAAGACTCTAGTTCAGAGACACCTAATCTTGAATCAGTATAAGTGACATGTGAATTTCCTGATGTGTTTCCCAAAGATCTTCCTAAAGTTTCTCCCAAAAGGGAAATTGACTTTGAGATTGACCTTCTTCAAGATACTTAACCCATCTCTATCCCTCTATAAAGAATGGCACCTGCAGAACTCAAAGTGGTAAGAAACAGCTAAAGGATCTCCTAGATAAAGGATTCATCAAACCCAATGTTTTCCAATGAGGCGCACTAGTTCTATTCATGCCTAAGAAAGACGGTTCTCTCAAGATGTGTGTAGACTACCATTATCTAAATAAAGTCATGGTCAAGAACAATTATCCATATCCACTTCCCAGAATCGATGACTTATTCGACCAACTTTAGGGTACCAGCTACTTTTCTTAGATAGACCTCAGATCAGGCTATCATCAGCTCAGAGTCAAAGTATTTGACATTCTAAAACCAACTTTCAAAACTCAGTATGGTCACTACGAATTCCTAGTCATGTCATTGGGTCTTACCAATGCCCCAGCAGCTTTTATGGACTTGATAGACCGGGTGTTCAAGTAGTACTTGGACATCTTCATCATAGTATTCATTGATGACATTTTTGTCTACTCCCACAGTGAACATGATCATGCAGATCATCTCAGAATAGTGTTACAGACCCTCGAAGCCTATCAATTTCTTGCCAAATTCAGTAAATGTTAATTTTGGCTAAGGTCAGTAGCTTTCCTTGGCCATCTAGTTTCTGGTGATTGCATTAGAGTGGATCCTCAAAAGATCAAAGTAGTAAGAAACTAGCCTAGAACCATCTCTCCATTAGATATAAGGATTTTATTGGGTTTGGCAAGCTATTAATGATGGTTTGTTGAGGGATTCTCATCTATTGCATCTCCCATGTCCAGATTGACTTGGAAAAAAGTTAAATTCTAGTGGTCAAATTATTGTGAGAAGAGTTTTCAGGAGTTAAAGACTCAACTCACTATAACTCCAATTTTGACTCTACCAGATGGTTCAAATGGGGAAGAGGTTTGGAAAGAAGGGGAAGGTTATTCCCTGATATATCGGTCCTTATTGAATTCTCATCCGTTTCAGAGAGGTAGTTTACGAACTGGAGTTGCCTTCAGATTTAGATTCAAGCTATCCAGTGTTTCATGTATCATTCCAAAAGAAATACATAGGTGTCCTAGCAGTCGTAGTCCCTAAAGAGGGTGTAGATTTTCCTAACAGTCTCTCTTACAAAGAGGTTTAAGTCAAAATCCTTGATTATCAGATTCACAGACTGAGGAACAAAGAAGTTCCTCTAGTTAAAGTTCTTTGGTAGATTCAGTCCATTGAGGGAGCTACTTTGGAAGCTGAAGTAGATATGTGGACCAAGTACCCTCACCTCTTCTCTACAAACTCAAAATCAGCTCAAGGTACTAGTTTTCCTTAAATTTACTCCGTTCCATGCTCAGATTACCTTTACAACTCTGTATCAGTTCAACTGCATAGCATTCTCATATTATGCATACCTTCATGAAACAACTCAGTGATGTGTCATGTTTTCAGAACTCAGTCATGCTTTAGTTATGCATATCAGTATGTTAACTCAATATATCAGTACTTTCAGTCATGTAATCCAGTTTAGTTGTGCGTGTTCGCTATACATAAATTTAGTGTATAAGTATTCTCAGCTTAGTCAGACTCATTTGCGGATGAATGTTGCCAAGGGGGATATATTGTAAGACCCGACAAAATTCTAAGCTTAACTCAGTCCATTAAAGCTTCAAAAGAGGTCCTAGATATAGAAAAAGAATTCTGCTAAGTGTTAATACTTAGGAGTATTTTAGGCTTCATAAGTTGCCGAACCTATTTCACGACCCTTATAACCTTAATGTATTAATTTTTAGGTTTCTTAATGATCAGGAATTCCAGTAGACCACTTTGGGTGATTTTTAGATTTTTCGAACATCATTTGAGGAACGTTTGGAAACCCAAAATTATGGATCGATGCGATCTCGATTGCCAAATTGCCAATCACATCGATAAATATTTTTCTCAGCTTTCAGTTCAAAATTTTAGTGATCCCACACGAACTCGACACATTGCATCGCCCATCACATCGATAGTTAATTTTTCCCCTAGCTTTCAGTGCAATTCTAGTGAACCAACGCAAACTTGGCGCGGCGCATTGGTCTTTGAGTTGATACCACTGACGCAGCTCATTGGTATACGCATCACTTAATACATTTTCATTCATCTAAAGGCTACATCCATAGGGGTATTTGGGTCATTATCCCACCTATTTTCATCACCAAAACATGAAATCAAACGATTCTAGAGGCTAAATTGCTCACTTTCTTCAAAATTCTCTCATAGCTACTAAAGAACAAACCCTAGGGCTTTTAATTTCAAAAGCAAATCCTTAAGAACAACCAATTAGTATTCACAAATTCAAGCATCTAGGTATGTGAAGTGTTCATTCCAGGGTTTTCTTCCACCTTTGGAGTTCAAGAAACTCTTTTAAACTATAAGATAATTGATTTTAGGAATTCCATGTGGGATTTGAGTGTATTCATGATTATGATGTTAATTATATTCTAATCCATGATTTATTCCAAGTTTCATGTGAAATTATTTATCATGTGTGTATTATCATGTAAATTCATGTTAAAAGCCCTTGATTTTCGAATTGGGATTTGAAATTCTGACGCCTACTTATTATTTAGTATCATGTGCATAGATTATGTTCCCCAAGTTCTTGATAAATTGCTCATGTGAACTAAATTTGAAAATCATGACATACTAGCATAAGTCCAAGCTTATATCTTACAAGTGTTTGATAAAATGCCTATATGAACGAGCTATGAGCAAGTGAACATTGTTATGTTTTTCAAGTTTATGATATGCCTTACTTTTCATGCTATCGAGTCCTAGGGGTATTAAATTCTAAAAAATCTAGCCACTAACCTAGAGTTACAGTAGTTACAGAATAGTCTCATTAGTGTCATGATCAATAATATTAATTTAATACAGAACTCAATATATTCAGACAGACAACAAAACTTAGCAAACTAGTCCAGTTCAGTCAGTTAATATGATTAGTAACAATTCAATCCAGCCTAGTACAATTTAGAAATTAGTTCAGGCTCTATTCATTTGGGAGTAGAATTTTGCACCGAGTGAACCCAAGGATAGGGACTCACCTGCCAGTAGAGGGTGTGATCCTTTGAAGCAGTCCTTGCATTCCCAAACTACCTATCCAGTGTAAGTTGAGATATTAACCTGTCAGTTGAGGGTTGATGAGTTGTTCTTCCTTCCAATTAAGGGTAATACTATTCTCATACAGAGCACCTGCCAGATAAGGGTGACTCTTTAGCTTTTCTTTAACCTTGGCACAGTACTGATACCCTTCCAGCAGGGGTACAAGTTAGACCCCAATTAGTTCAGAGAGAGGCATGTTGGTTAGATCATTACCTCCTATAGTTTCAGTTTTAGACTCAATATAGAACTCAGTTCAGTTCTACAGAATCAGCACTGTCAGACATAGTCATCCATCTCTGTGTAGAACTCAGTTCAGTTCTACAGAATCAAAACTATCAGAAATAGTCACCAAGCTATCAGTAATAAAGTTATCAGTAAACTTATATATCAGTTATTTAGTCATCAAGACTCAGTATCCAGTGCGACTATGATCTCGGATATAGTATATGTAGCTATGTGCATAGTATTACATAATTAATGTTTCATCAATTTCAGTTATACATGTACTCTCATTCAGGTATATTCATATTACTCTGCCAATTATTATTCATTCATATGAACCTATGCATTCAACCTTACCTCAATTAGCATACTAGTACATTCAAAGTACTGATGCATACCTTTCTTTTGAGCTATGATCTCTTATATCATAGGTTCAGACACACGAGCTCCTGACCGCACTAGCAGCCTGGATTATCGGTAGCTGATTTACTATTAAGTCCTTACTTATTGAGGGTATGCTTTTCTTTCATTTATCAATTTATCAATAGTTCAGTAGTTGAGATTAATTGGGAGATTCTCCCATCAACTCCACATTCAGACAGTTCAGTTAGAGGCTTTTCAGACTATGGTATTTCAAACAAATATTCAGTTTTCAGTATTCATTTATGAGTATTCAGTACTTTGTTTTTAGTTGTGAACCTTATGGCGACTTTAACTTAATTTCTGCATTTATCTCAGTATTATTATTATTATTAATATGTGATTATTCAGTGCTCATAGAAGATATTAGTCATGGGTTAGCTTGTGGTCCTTTGGGATCATAAACACCGTGTAGCATTCAGGGTGCAGAATCAGGGCGTTACAAAGCACTTCTTAAACAAGTACACATGGAACACTAGATGAACTGAAGATAAATTTGTAGGTAGCTCAAGCTCATACAATACTTTCCCAACACGACTCAAAATTTGGAATGGGCCTACATATCGGGGACTAAGCTTCCCCTTCTTGCCAAATCACTTAACTCCTTTCATGGGTGAAACTTTCAAATACATAAGATCATCAACCTTAAACTCAAGATCTCCTTTTCTTACATCTGCTTAAGATTTTTGATGACTTTGGGTTTCTTTCAATCTCTTTCAAATCAACTGAACTTTCTCCATAGCCTCAAACACCATGTCTTGCCCAATTAAAGTTGCCTAACCCATTTCGAACCAACCAATTAGAGATCTACATCTCCGCTAATAAAGAGTTTCTAACAGGGCCATCTGAATACTATCATGGTAACTGTTATTATAAGGTAACTCAATCAATAGCAAATTCTCATCCCAACTTCCTTTGAAATCAAGAACACCTGCTTTCATATATCCTCTTAAGTTTGAATGGTCCTTTCTACCTAACCATTTGTCTGCGGATGAAAAGTTGAAATAAGATGAACCTGGGTACCAAGACCTTTCTGAAAGGCTCTCCAAAACTGAGAGGCAAACTGAGTACCACTATCTGAGATGATGCATAAAGGAACTCCTTGCAATCTAACCTGCTCTCGAATATACAACCTAGAAAAATCTTCAGCCATGTAAGATGTGTGAACTGGTAAGAAATGAACTAACTTAGTCAATCTATCTACAATAAACCAAATTGAATCATGCTGACGACACAAATAGGGTAATCCAGTCACAAAGTCCATATTCACCTCTTTCTACTTCTAAGTGGGATACCAAACTCTTGCAATGTACCACCAGGTCTTTCGTGATCTACCTTAACCTATTTACAAGTTGTACACTTGGCTACAAACTATGCTATATCTCTCTTCATACCGCTCCACCAATATATTTCCCACAAGTCACGATACATAATGGTAGCACCTGGGTAAATAGAATAACGTGGACCATATGCTTCCACCATAATTCGCTGCCTCAAATCAACACAAGGCACACACAACCTACTATGGTACCTCAACACACCATTCCCCCTTGGGAGAAAACCTCTACCTTTTTTTCTTTAACTGGCTCCTTTAATTTGACAAAACTAGAATCCTCATCTTTCTTCTCTTTCACTTTAGAAACTAGAGAAGATTTGGAACTACTCTGAACCCAAACATTCCCTTTACCTGAATCAACTAATCTAACACCCAACCTAGATAATCGATGAACTTCTCGAATTAACTCCTTCTTATTATTCCCCCTGTGAGCAACACTGCACATAGATAATCTACTAAGGGTGTCTTCCACTACATTGGCCTTTCCCAGATAATACAACACACTCATATCATAATCTTTCAACAATTCTA
This sequence comes from Capsicum baccatum var. pendulum, assembly GCA_030864225.1. NCBI lineage: Eukaryota > Viridiplantae > Streptophyta > Magnoliopsida > Solanales > Solanaceae > Capsicum > Capsicum baccatum. The sequence goes on from CM061554.1 coordinate 125,024,245, forward strand.
ACCACCTTCTCTACCAAAGATTCAACTCTCTCTAAGTAAACATGTACTGCAAACTTTTGTGATCCATAAACACATCCACATGCACCCTATAAAGATAGTGCCTCCAAATTTTTAATGCAAACACAATAGCAGCTAACTCAAAAACATGGGTAGGGTAATTTTTTTCATAAGGGTTAAGCTATCTAGAGACATAGGCTATGACCTTACCTCTCTGCATCAAAACATAACCCAGACAAACTCTAGAGGCATAACAATACACCACAAAACCTTCTCTACCATCAGGTAACACTAAAACTAGGGTTGAAGTGAGTCGAGTCTTCAACTCCTAAAAACTCTTCTTGCAGGAATCTAACCACTGAAAGTTAACATTCTTCTGAGCTAATCTAGACATAGGGATATAATAGACGAGAAACCCTCAACAAAAAATCTATAATAGCCAGCTAAACCCAAGAAATCTCTAATGTCTGATAGGGAAATAGGTATAAGCCAATTCCTTACTACTTCTATATTTTGGGGATCGACTGTAGTGCCATCAGTGGAAATAATATGACCAAGGAAAATCTACTGACCTAAACTAAAATTCACACTTGCTAAATTTGGTGAATAACTGGTGATCTTTAAGAGTTTTCAACACAATTCTAAGGTTGCCTGCATGATCATCCTCACTGCGAGAATAGACAAGAATATCATCGATAAAGACTATGAAAAACATGTCCAAATATTGTTTGAACACTCTGTTCATCAAGTCCATGAAGGCCGTTAAGGCATTGGTTAGCCTAAAGGACATGACTAGAAACTCAAAATGACCACAACGGGTTCTTAAGATTGTCTTTAGGATATCACATTCCCTTACCCTAAGCTGATGATAGTCGAATCTAAGGTCTATCTTGGACAAATAACTTGCACCTTGAAGTTGATCAAATAAGTCATCAATTCTAGGAAGAGGATATTTACTTTTACAATAACTTTATTCAACTGATGATAGTCAATGCACATACACAAAGAACCATCTTTCTTTTGCACGAATAGGATGGCAGCATCCCATGGAGAAAAACTAGGACTTATGAAACCTTGATCTAAGAGATCTTTATCATGCTCTTTTAAATCCTTAAGCTTAGCTGGAGCCATATGGTATATAGGAATAGAGATAGGCTAAGTATCTAGAAGAAGGTCAATACCGAATTATATTTCCCTATGAGGAGGAACCCCTAGTAAATCTTTGAGAAAGACATCAAGAAACTTATTAACTACACTGACTGATTGAACTGTTAGAGTCTCAGACTTAGTGTCTTTGATTTGAACTAGATGATAGATGCACCCTTTTGAAATCAACTTTCTGGCTTTAAGATAGGAGATAAAATAATTCTTGGGAGACACTGAACTTTCTCTCAACTCAAAGACTAGCTCATCTGGAATCTGAAACTTCACCAACCCGATGAGACAATCTATGGATGCATAATAGGAATGGAGACAATCCATATTAAGAATAAGATCAAAGTAAACCATATCTTAATCTATTAGGTCTGCTAACATAATTTTATGAAGGATAGTGATATGATATTTTCTATAGATTTATTTTACAACAACTGACTCATCTACCAGATTAGAATCCAAGAAGGGCTTAAGGATCTTTCTAGGACCTATTTCAAAATTTACTGCAACTAACGGGGTTACATAAGAGAAACTCAACCCAGGTTATAAAAACACATAAATATCCAGGTGAAATACATGAAGCATACCAATAACAACATCTAGTGAATCCTCCTTCTCCTAAAAGGATGGTAAAGAATAAAACTAATTCTGGCACTGATCGCTATTGGTACTGTGGGATGTGCCCTAAGGAAGGACTGGACGACCTAGAGGAGCTGGTGCACTAGTATCCTGAGTCTGGGGACAAATATCTCTGTTTCCCTGCTTAGCATACAGACACTCTCTAATTCTATTACCCAACTTACCACAACCATAACAATCCTTCTATCCAGCTAAATACTTGCCAGAGTTATTCTTACCACACTTAGGCCTTCCATTCACACTATTCTGAGATTTACTCAAAGAAGACTTACCTTACTGCTACTGCATAGCTCTGGGAGCAGGAGAACTAGCTGAAGATGGTGTTGGCATAGATCAATGATTCTAACACTGTTAATGATTTTTCCCTTGAAACCTAGCCTAGGCATACTCAAACTGCCCTGTTTTGGCCTTCTTATTTCCTCTTTCTCTTCCCTTTAACTTCTCTACCTCAATTTGCTGAGCATAAATCATCAATATAGCAAGATACATGTCTATAATAAGTATGGTAGTCCTTCACTCCTTGACTACCAAGCTAGACACTCTAGTAACAAACTTACTCATACTTGCCCTAGGATCAACTATCGTATCAGGGGCATACTTAGACAACTGATTGAACTTAAGGTAGTAGTCCTTCTGTAATATCCTGTATTTCCTAAGTTTAAGATTAATTATCAATTCATGAGTTATCCAATGTAATGTTTTTGATAAAACTTGTATATTTTAGTTTAGAGCCTTCCATTGTACAGGAAATTCAATTAGCTTTTCTAGGATATAAAATTTGCCTAAATTTGATAACCGAGCGAGAAGTTATGGCTATTTCAAGCTTCATCCATTAAACACCATTATATAGGACAATAGCACATTACAAAGTATGTCAAAATAGAAATTATCAGTTTCCAGTGAGGTACCGCGATATCGACATGATGCGCCACCAGCTAATTTTCTAATTGTCAAAATCTAGAGTTGCTCTGTGATATTGGCGCGTCGTGCCAAGGACCCAATTGACAATTGTAAATTTTTAGTAAAGCAACGTGATTTTTCCATGTCATAATAAGCTTCCAGGTCCTATACAGTATTGCAACACAATTCCACTATATCGTGCCAGTAGCCACATTCCCATTTGTTATTTTCCAATGGCTTGACGCGATAATGTCGCATCACATCAAGTGACTAAATCAGGAATTTTTTAGTAATAATTTTAAATCATTCCCAGGGGTAATTGGGCATTTTTCCATGACCAAAGTCATTCTTTAAAATATAAATTATCCCAAATTAACCTAGTTACATCATTATTATTCAATTTTTCCCAAAATTAAAGCATTCTCTCTCAAGAAAACAAACCCTAGCTTCAAGAATCAAGGTCAAAACTCAAAAATTTCTTCAAGTAACTTCAAGAACTAATAACCCAAGGTATGGTATGTGTTCATCTAAGGGTACCTTTCACCCATGGAGTCCAAGAATCCATTTTTTAAAAACTTCAAGAGTTATGATTTATGATTTCCATGCATGGAATTGAATATATTTGGGTTTATGATAGTAATTCGGATCCAATACATGTTTAATTATAAGTTTCCATGAAATCAAAATAGTTATGTGATGAATTATATGAATTGCATGCTTAACTCTTGAACTTGAAATTGAATGTTGTATTCATGATACATATGCTGACCATCATCATGTGAAATACTCCATGCTCCCAAAGTGTTTGCTAAAATGCCAATGTGAAATAGATAGTGGAATCTTGACATGTCATTATATGGGCTAAATTATGTAAAAGCCTATTCCTTACAAGTGTTTGATGAAATACTTTTATGAATGAATTATGGACAAGTGTACATTATTGTCTATCTCAAGATCATGCTATGCTTTATTTTTCATGCTATCGAGTCCTGGGGGTAATTAATACCTAACAATTTAGCTATTTACCTAGAGCCGGTATCAGTTACAGAATAGTCTTTGTCTGGTCATGATAAATAGTACTCTTAGACAGTTACATAACTCAGTAGAACTCAGTCAATTTTAGAACTTAGTAAAATTTAGTAAACATAGTATCAGTTTACTATAGTTTAGTATACTTAGTTTAGTGTATTTTTGTTGGGAGTAGGATTCAGCATCGAGTGAACCCAAGGTTGGGAGCTCACCTACCAGTAGAGGGTGTGATCCTTAGAAGCAATCCTTGCATTCCAGAACTACCTAGCCAGCATAGGTTAAGACATCAAACCTACTAGTTAAGGGTTGATAAGGTATTTTAACCTGCCAGATGAGGGTTCCATAATTCTCATTAGAGTACCTCCAGATGAGGGTAACTCTTAGTTTGTCCTTCCCCGTGGAACGGTATTGACACCCTTCCAATTGGGGTTATATATTGGATCCCAACTCAGTTATCCTATCTTATTTGGGGCATTTTGGTTAGATAGTTACCTCCCACAGTTCAGTTCTACAGAATCAGGACTATTACAAATAGTCAACCAGTATTACAAACTTCATATATCAGTTACTCAGTATCAAAACTCAGGATTTATCTTCAAATAAGCTTAATCATAGTATTTATTTATATGCACAGTAGTGCATAATCAGTATTTACAGCAGTATTAGTTATCCATGTAATCTCATATTCAGTTACTCTATATTATACAGTCAGTTATTATTCATGAATATGAACCCTTGTATTCAGCCATACCCCATCTAGCATACTAGTACATTCCCCGTACTAAAGCATACTCTTTCTTTGCGCTATGATGTCTTATATCATAGGTTCAGATGCTCAGGTCCGTGATCGTGCATATATAGATCTAGATTAAGCCAATAGTAAATTTAGGAGTGAGTCTTTATTTATCGATGATATTCTTTCATTTTATTATTTCAGGAAATTCAGTATTTCAGTAGATGGAGTTAGTTGAGGGATTGTCCCATCACCTCCAAGTTCAGACAGTTCAGTTTTAAGTTTTTTCTGACTAGCTTTCAGTCAGTATTTAATTTTACAAATATTATCATAGATGATATAATTTATCAGTATTTTAGATGTTTTGAACCGTATTTCATTTCATATTATTATTCCACATTTATTATAGTATATTTATTTAGTGCTTATAGGAAATATCAGTCATGGGTTAGCTTATGGTCCTTCGAGGGCGTAAGCATCATGTAGCTTCTGGGATAAAGACTCGGGGCATTACAAAATTGGTATCAGATCCTAAGGTTCAACAGGGTCCTAGGAAGTCTGAAAATTGCATCAAGTAGAGTCTTGTGTATGGGTGTGTAGCACACCACACTTATGGACAAGAGGCTATGACATGTTTTAGGAAATAGTTTCCCTTCTTTCGGTATTCATGTCGTGCAAGTAAGCATAAGATTAAGTTAAAAATCTCAATCTAATATATTTCTTCCTTTTATTTACAGAACACGCCTCCCAAAAAGACTAACAAAAGAAGAACTAGAAATTAGTCAGCACCCTCAGCCCGTTTAGGTAGATCCCTTAGATGAGCATGTCTCTCATGAAAAATTTAGAGCTGCATTCATGACTTTAGCAAATTTAGTAGCAACTCAGAATGAATGTCCAACTGCTGCTTCAGCCAACCTAGTGGTCAATACTGCTTCAGCCAGGATTTTGGATTTCACCCAAATGAATCCTCCATTATTCTTAGGATATAAGACAAAAGAGGATCCACAGGAGTTCCTCGATTAGGTTCAGAAAGTCACAGATATTATAGAAGTGACTTCCAGTGAGAGTACTGAGTTAGCTTCCTATCAGTGTGAAAGAGTATCCCCTCAAGTTTACTTAGTTATCCAGGTATTTTTCCCATGTAGTAGCAGACAGTAGGTCCAGAATGAGAAAGTTCGTATCTGGAGAGTCAGATAGTGTGGTTAAGGAGTACAGAACAGCAATGTTGATTAAGGAGATGGGAATATCTAGGCTTATGGTCCTTGATCAATAGATATAAGAGGATAATATCAGAGAGAAAGAGAAATAACAAGAAAGTTAGAACAGATAGTTTTAATTTTAATTAGCCTAAGTCAGAAGGTGGTAATCGTTCCCAATTTCACCTAAAATTATTAGTTCCAGATCCATCCTTAGCTAGTGCTCCAGTACCTAAGTTCAAAAATGGTAACAAATATAGGGCGCTAGGCTCTAAGTCTCAGGGTAGTTTCAATAGTGCTCGAACAAATCCTCTTTGACTGACTTATGGCAAGAACCATCAAGGTATCTGTAGAACTAGCAGTGATGTTTGTTTCGGTTGTAGCAAGGCAGTCCATAGATTAAGAGATTGTCCTTAGTCAGGTTCTCAGAGTTAGTATAACTGTCTCCCAACTTAGACAGGTCGTCCAAATCAGGAGGGTGCCACTTCCAGTTCCACTAGTGAGCAACCCCCAAAAAATCTTTATGCACTTCATTCCAGGAAAGATCAGGAATATTCTCCTGATGTGGTCACTAGTACGTTACAGATCTTCTATTTACATGTTTATGCCTTATTAGATTCAAGAATTTCTTTATCTTTTGTAACTCCTTCTATAGTTGTTAACTTCAAAATCAATCCAGAAACCCTAGTAGATCCTTTCTTAGTTTTTAACCCATTGGGTAAATATATCATAGCCCGACCAGTATACAGTAATTATCCAGTTATGATATCTCAGAAAGTTATTTTAGTAGACTTAGTAGAGCTAGAGATGGCAGATTTTGATGTCATTCTTGGTATAGATTGGCTTCATTTATGCGATGCCTCAGTTGACTGTACAAATAGAATAGTTCATTTTTAGTTTCCGAATGAACTAGTCCTTGAATGGAGGGATAGTACCACAGTGCTTAAGTGTCAGTTGATTTCATACCTTATAGCAAGAAAAATAATATCTAAGAGGTGTGTCTATCATCTTGAATGAGTCAAGGACTCTAATGTAGAAACTCCTAGTCTTGAGTCAGTTCCATTAGTAAATTAATTCTCAGATATATTTCCCAAAGATCTTCCTAGAATTGCTTTCAAAAGAAAAATAGACTTTAGAATAGACCTTATTCTAGATACTCAGCCCATATCTATTCTGCCATACAAAATTCCCCTAGCAGAACTTAGAGATTTAAAGGAACAGTTAAAGGATCTCCTAGATAAGGGATTCAACTAGCCCAGTGTTTCCCTATGGGTCGCACCAGTTCTATTCGTGCGTAAGAAAGACGATTCTCTTGGAATGTGTATAGACTACTGTCAGTTGAAAAATGTCACAGTCAAGAACAAATATGCACTTCCCAGAATCAATGACTTGTTTAACCAACTTCAGGGTGCTAGTTACTTTTCTAAGATAGACCTTAGATTAGGCTATCATCAGCTTAGGGTCAGAGATTGTGACATTCTGAAAATAACTTTTAGAACCCGGTATGGTCACTTCGAGTTTCTAGTCATGTCCTTTGGTCTTAATAATTTCCCAGTAGCTTTCATGGACTTAGTGAACTGTGTTTTCAAGTAGTACTTAGACATGTTCATTATAGTCCTCATCTATGACATTCTTGTCTATTCCCATAGCAAGAATGATTACACAAACCACCTCAGAATTGTACTCTAGACTCTCAGAACTCATCAACTATTTGTCAAATTTAGTAAGTGTGAATTTTGTCTAAGGTAAGTAGAATTCCTTGGTCATATTATTTCTGGTGTTGGAATTAAAGTTGATCCTCAAAAGACCAAAGCAATGAGAAACTGACCTAGACCTATCTCTCTATTAGATATTATGAGTTTTTTGAGTTTAGCTAGATATTATCATTGGTTTATTGAAGGTTTCTCATCTATTGCATCCCCCATGTCTAGATTAACTCAGAAGAAAGTCCAGTTTTAGTGGTCAGATTCCTACGAGAAGAATTTTATAGAAGCTGAAGACTCGACTCACCTCAGCCCCTGTTTTGACTCTACTAAATGCTTTAGATAGTTTTATTATGTACTGTGATACATTTATAGTAGGTTTGGGTTGTGTCTTCCTGCAGAGAGGTAAGGTCATAGACTACGCTTCCAGACATCTTAAGCCTCATGAAAAGAATTATCTGACTCATGATCTTGAGCTAGTAGCTGTAGTATTTTTCTTAATGATTTAGAGGCAATATTTTTATGTAGTGCATATAGATGTGTATACAGATCACAAGAGTCTTAAGTATTTCTTTTCTTATAAAGATTTAAATTTACATTAGAGAAGGTGGTTAGAGTTATTGAAAGATTATAACATACGTGTTCTATATTATTCATGCAAAGTCAATGTAGTAGTTGATGCTCTCAGTAGACTGTCTATGGGTAGTGTTGCTCATGTTGAGGACAGTAAGAAGAAGTTAGCTCAGGAAGTTCATTATCTTGCCCAACTAGGTGTTCACTTAGTTGATTTAGCATTAGGTAGTGTATGGGTGCAGAACGAAACCAAATCATCTCTAGTTTCTGAAGTAAAGGAAGAGAAAGATAGATATCCCAGTCTAGTTAAGTTGAAAGAGCCAGTCAGAGATCAGAAAGTAGAGGTTTTATCCTAAGGAAGAGATGTTGTGTTGCATTGCCAGGTTCATTTATGTATGCTAGGTGTAGATGACTTGAGGCAACAAATTTTTGTAGAAGCGCCATACTCTATTCATCCAGGGACCACTAAGATTTACCTTAATATACGGGTGATCTATTGGTAAAGTGGGATAAACAGAGATATTGTAGAGGTTATAGATAAGTGCTTAATGTGTCAGTAGGTTAATATTGATCACCAAAATACTAGTGGGTCCATGTAGGAGTTTACTATTCCAACATGGAAATGGAAAGAAGTGAACATGGACATTATGATGGGTTTGCCTCGTACCCATCATCACCATGATTCTATTTGGGTTATCATTTATAGGATAACCAAATCAGCTCATTTTTTGCCATTTCATACTTCCTATTCAGTCGAGGACTACGTCAAACTCTATATAAGAAAGTTGGTCAAGTTACATGGAGTCCTAGTATCCATCATCTCAGATAGAGGTACCCAATTCATCTCTCATTTCTAAAAAGCATTCCAAAAGGGGCTTGGTACCTGAGTTTATCTCAATATAGCCTTCCATCCTCGGATGGATGGTCAAGCAAAAAGGACCATTCAAACTATAGAAGATATGCTAAGAGCATGCATTATTGATTTTAAGGGTAGCTGGGATGACCACTTGACTTTGATCAAGTTCATATATAATAACATCTATCATTCTAGTATTTAGAAGGCTCCATTTGAGGCTCTCTATGATAGGAGATATAGATCTTCAATTTGTTGGTTCAAAGAAGGTGAGGCTGCAATAGGAGGGCTCGACCTAGTGTTTGATGTCTTAGAGAAGGTTCAGTTGATCAGAGAAAGACTTGGGGCTGCCCAAAGCCGACAAAAATCATACACAGATGTGAGGATAAAGGATCTCGAGTTTGATATTGGTGATTTTATGTACTTTAAAAACTCTAACATGAAAGGAGTAAAGAGGTTTGGCAAGAAGGGAAAGCTCAATCCTCGATATGTTGATACTTACAAGATTCTCAGTTGTTTTGTAAAGGTAGCTTATGAGCTTGAGTTGCCATGAGATCTAGATTTAGTACATTCAGTATTCCAAGTCTCCTTGCTAAAGAAATGCATTGGTGACCCAGCAGTCATAGTACCCTAAGAGGAAGTAAACATCCAGAACGATCTCTCTTTCGAAGAGGTTCTTATCTAGATCCTCGATCGTATGATTCACAAACTGAGGAACAAAGAAGTTCCCTTAGTCAAAGTTCTTTGGAAAAATTATTCCGTTGAGGGAGCTACTTCGGAAGTAGAAGTAGATATGCAAATTAAGTATCCTCACCTTTTCTCCATAACCCCAAATCTAGCTTAAGGTAACAGTCCTCCTTAGATTTACTGAATTCCATATTCAACTATAATTATAACTTGGTATCCATTGCCGTTGTTTATTCAGTCATGCATTCATGAATTAGTTCAGTCATATACTCATGAATCAGATATGCATGTTCAGTATGAAAACCCAGCTTATCAGTAGCATCAGTCATGTATTCCATGCATTAGATATGGATATTCAGTGTAAAAGCTTAATTTGTCAATAGAGCCATGTAGTCATGCATCAAATATGTATGTTCAGTGGGTCAACTCAGTCTGTCATTGTTTCTCATCTTAATCAGTCTCATTCGAGGACGAATGTTCCCAATGGGGAGATATTGTAATACCCTGTATTTCCTTAGCTTACGATTAACTCTCAGTTCACGAGTTATCCAATATAAAAATTTTGAAACACTTAGTATTCTTCAGTTTAGAGCCTACCATTCCATAGGAAATTCAATTATCTTTTCAATGATATAAAATTCACCTAAATCCGATAACCGGGTGAGAAGTTGTGGCTATTTCAAGCTTCAGTCATTAAACACCATTATTTAGGCCGGTAGCACATCCCGGAGTATGTCAAAATGGCAATTTTCAGTTTTCAGTGAGTTACCACGATACCAGTGTGTAGCGCTGTTAGATAATTTCCTAATTTTCAAAATCAGTGTTGCTCCACGATGTTGGCACGTCATGCCAAGAATCCAATCCAAAATTGTCAATTTTTAGTAAAGCAATGAAATTGTACCACATCGCACCAAGAATCCAGGGCTCATCCAGTATTGCAATGTGATTCCACCGTGTCGTGCTAGGTTTCCAAATCAAGAATTTTTCAGTAATAATTTTAAATCATTCCTAGGGATAATTAGGTATTTTTCCAAAACCCAAATAAGCCTTTAACACCTAAATTACCCCAAATTAACCTAGTTACATCATTATTATTCAATTTTTCCCAAAATCAAAGCATTCCCTCTCAACAAAACAAACCCTGGCTTCAAGCATTTCTTCAAGAACCTTCAAGAACTAATAACCCAAGGTATGTTAGGTGTTCATCTATGGGTCCCTTTCAGCCATAGAGTCCAAGAATCCATTTTCTTAAAACTTCAAGATTTATGATTTATAATTTTCATGCTTGGAATTGAATGTATTCGTGTTCATGATAGTAATTGGGATCCAATACATGTTTAACTATAAGTTTCATGAAATCAAGATAGTTATGTGCTGAATTATATGAATTGCATGCTTAACCGTTAAACTTGAAATTGAATGTTGTATTCATGATTACATGTGTTGACCATCATCATGTGAAATACACCATGCTCTCCAAGTGTTTTCTAAAATTCCTATGTTAAATAGATAGTGGAATCTTGACATGTCATTACGTGGTCCCAATCATGTGCAAGCTTATGCCTTACAAGTGTTTGATGAAATGCCTTTATGAATGAATTATGGACAAGCGTACATTGTTGTGTATCTCAAGATCATGTTATGCTTTATTTTTCATTCTATTGAGTCCTAGGCATTTAATACCCAATAATTTAACTATTTACCTAGAGCCAGTGTTATTTACAAAATAATTTTAGTCTTGTCATGATCAGTAGTACTCTTATTCAGTTACAAAACTTAGCAGAACTCAGTCAGTTACCAAACTCTGGAAAATTTAGTAATCTCAGGATTAGTTCAGTCCAATTTAGTATACTTAGTTCAGTGTCTTTTATTTGGGAGTAGGATTTAGCACCGAGTGAACCCAAGGATGGGGGTTCACCTGCCAGTAGAGGGTGTGATCCTTAGAAGTAATCCTTGCATTCCAAAAGTTCGTAGCTAGCGCAGGTTGAGACATAAAACCTACTAGTTGAGGGTTGATGAGGTGTTTTAACCTGCCAGAAGAGGTTTCTACCATTCTCATTAGAGTACCTGTAGAATGAGGGTAACTCTCAGCTTGTCCTTACCCGTGGCACGGCATTGACACCCTTCCAAATAGGGTTATAGATTATACCCCAACTCAGTTATGTTGTCTATTTGTGGAATATCGGTTAGATGATTACCTTTCACAGTCTCAGTTTTAATCTTCAAAATAGAATTCAATTCAGTTCTGCAGAATTAGGACTATCTGATATAGTCAACCAGTACTAGAAACTTCAAATATCAGTTACTTAGTATCAAAATTTAGGACATAGCTTGAGATAAGCTTATTCATAGTATTTATTTATCTGCACAATAGTGCATACTCAGTATTTATAGCGGTATTAGTTATCTATGTACTCTCATGTTCAGTTACTTTATGTCATACAGTCAGTTATTATTCATGCATATGAACCCTTGCATTCAGCCTTAACCCATCTAGCATACCAATACATTCCATGTACTGACGCATACTCTTTATTTATACTTTGATGTCTTTTATCATAGTTTTGGATGCTCATGTTCCTGACCGTGCATAGATACATCCAGATTCAGCCAACAGAAGATTTAGCAGTGATTCCTCATTTATCAAAGATATGCTCTCATTTCATTATTATAGTAGATTCAATATTTCAGTAGATGGAGTTAGTTGGGGTATTGTCCCATAACTCCTCATTCAGAAAGTTCAGTTAAGAGGCTTTTTAGACTAGTTTTCAGTCAGTATTCAATTTTACAAATATTATCATAAACAATTTAATTATATGTATTTCATATGGATTGAACCTATGGCATTTTAGCCTATTATTCTACATTTATTATAGTATATTTATTTAGTACTCACAGCAGATATCAGTTATGGGTTATCTTGTGGTTCTTTGGGGACTGAAGCATCGTGTAGCATCCAGGGTACAGACTCAGGGCATTACACCTTCACTATCATCGAGCCCTGCCTTGGTTCACAAACTCTTCTATCTTAGCTTCTCTTATTTCACGCAGAAATAATTTATCTAGAAAAGCATCTCAGAATACCTACAAAATCATAGAAGCTGCATTCTTACCTCTACTATACCTCCACATAACTACCCAATCATATGCTACATCCTTCAACCTATAGGATTCTAACTCTACACTCTCCTCCTCAGAAACATGAATAATACGGGTGATCTTCTTCACCTTATTTAAATAAAGGTATGGGTCCTCACGCTCCTTCAACCTAAAAAACTCTGGTAGATTCATTCTCATAAAATTTCTAATTTTAGCTACTGCTAATTCCCTATTATGCTGAAGTGGGACTGTATCCTGATGGTTGTCTTGAACATTGGCAGTCACAGCTTAGGCTAACGCCTGAAAGGCAGACTCAAACTCAGCATGGGATACATTATCATTCAGAATATTAGTGGGCAGGGATAGCTAGTTACCAGTTTTGTGGGTATTAGCTCGACGAGGAGGCATATTTAACTGTAACATAAGAGAACAAGTTAAAAGTAGATAGAGATATTGTAAGAATGATAGATCATAAAAAAAGAGATGATTACCTAGGAATGTCCCATAGCCTCTTGCTCATAAAAGTAGAGCGCTTCACACCCATGATCAACACTCTACGTAACACGACTTTTCTGACTCCCTAGGACTCTTATAAACCTAGGATTTGATACCAAGTTTGTAATGCTCCAAAACCTGGTCTCCAGATGTCACACAGTGCTCAGGACTATGAGTATCCTTAAGCTAACGTTGTCTGCCTTCTACTAAGTCTGAACTTCATTATAAAGAAAACATAGACCAAAAAGTCATACTATATGTGGGAAAATGTCTGAATATAATATCTGAAAATAATGTCTGAAACCTCAATACTAAATAATCTAAACCAAAACTAGCAATCTGACAAGCCTCTACTACTAATGCTAGAGAGTCACTGGATAATCACCAGCTGACTCGAACTGTCTAAAAATACTGAATCATCTAAAATGATAAGTTACAAGTAAACTGTATTACTAAGTCACCAAACTATGAGGACTCACCAACTATCGGGATACAGATAGAGATGCTCAAAATCACTCTCGCTATAGAAACTGAGCACCCGAACCTATATTATAAGACAATGTAGCACATAGACTTGTATGTGGATCAGTACTTTGAGAATGTATTGAGTATATGGGGGTGAATGCATAAGTAAGACAATATCTCATCATCATCATAATTTATAAAATAATGCATGCTAAATATTAAGGTCGTACTTAAGCTGGAATATCTGAAAGATGAGAATCCTAATCATGAATAGTAAATCATACTTTATAAATATTTTGAGTCATACCATTTAGTTCTAAAAGTTATGCTAGTGATCTATCTGTAAATCATGTTATCTAAGTATAGAAAGAACTCATCTTTATATCTGAATTTTGAAAACTGAAATCTGTAGCTAAAGGCTTATATAAAACAGTGTTTGAATACAATTGTGAGGTTTTACACTTAGTTTCTAAAAGATTTTCTGTTAAGATCATTTTGTAGTCTTTTTCTATTAGGGAAATCCTATTAAAAACTATTCTGCAAAGGAAAAATACTTCAAAAACTATTCTAAAAGTATTTACTGCTAGGAAGGTTCTTCTAACCGACATAAACCATGTGAGCTAACATTGAGTCCAACGTCTTGTTCCCCTATGGGGAAAATCTCATGATGAGAAGAGGTGTCATACTCTTTCCAAGGATTATAACGTAATCTAAGTGATCACATTTGTAACTATCATCCATATAGAAATGAGAATAATTTTAATCTATACCTACGTTGGCTACGTAATTTTGAGAAAGATTGGGCATGCTAATCCCACACTTTCTGCTCGATGCTAAATACTACTTTTAATCTGTATGCTCATTCTATAGGAAATCTACATCAAGAACTAGCATACGAATTTATTATGAAACCATTTATGCATTTATCTAATTTAATTTGTCAATAAAGTTAATCTGTAATAAATCTGTGAAGTGATTCCAAATCTTATCTGAGGGTCAAGAGATCAAATCTTTACTAAAAATCTAAAAATAAAATTATCATCTGATGCTTAAAGCATAATCATTCTTGAAATAATAATATTCAATCTAGGGATAATAACCCATGCATCAATGTCATGTCAAAACATCATAATAATCATGCTTGGTAACGAAAACAATGATAATTCATCTCAAACTTTGAAAATTACTGCAACAGGCATGTAAATATGAAAGTAGTCATGCAATTCAACTTCAAAATCTCTCAAAAACTTATAATCTTGTAAATAACAACATTGTGTATGAACCCAATTCATATCTCATCTAATTTCATTCAAAATCATATAAATTTGAAATAAAAACTCGGTTTTGGGAATAAGGATGAAAGAGGATCCTTGTTCATAAATCCCACATACCTTGATTGATGAAATTTCTAAGAAAGCATGAACTTGAATCTCTATTTGAGCCTTTGAAGATGAACTCTTGGTTATCTTGATTTGGGAATCCTCAATTTTGAGTTCTCTTGGAGAAACAATGGAGGAAATTTGATATTTTGAAGAAAAAGATTTGAGCTCTAGGTTTTTCTTTGAGAGAGAATGGATGAAAATTGTGTATAAAGTTCTTAGAATGAGCTAAATCTTGTATTTTACATGAATTGGGGGCTTGGGAATTGACCAAAGTGCCCTTTTAAATTTTTTGTTAGAACTGGAAACAGTCATAGATCCAATTTTACATGCCACCACGATGCGCCACTATCGCGGTGGCTCACTAGAAAAGGACAAGTGGTAACTGAAAGTTTAACGCAATGTGGAGCTATCGCGGTGCACTACTAAAATGCCAGTTGGACTATCACCACAATGAGCCACCATCGTAGTGAGCCAATGGAAATTGACAATTGGGAAGTTGGACCTCATTGCAATGTGAGATTATCGTGGTGGTCCACTGAAATTTGATGAATGGGAATTTAACCCACACCGTAAAGCGGTGTTTGCCCAGATGGTGTATTGCTTTACTTAAAATGCCATAAATTCTCCATCAAGTATCGGATTTGGGCAAAATTGGTATTGATGGAAAGCTTATTCAATTATCTACACAATGGAGGTTACCAATCTGGAACATTCTACATGTAACAAAAGTCATTCATATTTGAAGCGAACCCTTGACATTATAGGAGTGAAATTAAGCTAGGAAAAGTATGGGGTATTACAATATTCCTTTTGATTTATTACATCATTTTCACTTTCAACAAAAAACAAATGAATACTATAATCAAATGGAGTTACAACATTCTTGCAATGTAGGAAATTATATTTTTTTCAAAATTTTCACAAGAAAATGTGACTAGTCAAGAAAAATTCCATCACATGTTCTAGTAATTTTTATTTCTAGAATAAAATTAGCCTCACCAAGATCTATTATATCAAAATAGCTTCTAATAATATCTTTAGTTTCATTAATAATAATCATCTTAGATCCAAATATCAATAAATCATCAACATACAAGCAAATAATAACATGCGAATTATTCCAATACTTATGATATTAAATTTTCCATAACATTTGAATACATAGCAAAATAATAATGAGTTTTTGCATCTTTTCTTGTCTTCGGTCTTCAGAATCTATAAGTGTATGATTTAAAAAAAATGATAAATAACTAATTTTACACTATAATAATCTACGTAACGTTCACATGAGAATTAGTTAAATCTCTCCCCCCAAAAATAGTCTACATGTTATATTAAAACATCAACGAACATTGCAAGAAAAATAAGTAAAAATAATTAGTAAATCATTGAGGTTTATTAACCATTTATAGTTCAAAAAACCAATTCACAACCAAAAACAACTGCAGATATGTAATACCTTATATTTTCGTGCTAGAATTCTAACCGTCGTTCCTGCGCGTCTAAGCTCTAATCCAAGTGATTCTCACATGAACACAAGTTGCATGATCATTATCCTAGTCTATGGAATATTATAGACGTGAAAAATGTTCATAGTAATGACCTAGAACAAAGTTGACTAAGACCAATTGATTCATCCAAAGTTTGACATTCGATTCTACAAGGGTCAACTTTAAACTTGAATATCTTATAATATGCAGGGAATTTTTAATCCCAAGACATATCAAACTGTATATAATTGAATTATCTTTCCAACAATACCAATTTCATCAAAATTTCACACCCAAACAAGGAGTTATGGCTTTATGAAGTAGAGTGCGTCGCCTAACCAATCGCACATGACTACTAGAGTAGGTGTGAGATAAGCAATGTGGTGCATAATTAAATGTGTGTGATAATCAATGCGGACCATACTTAAATATGTGCGATATGCAATGCGGCCCATACATAAATGTGTGCGATAAGCAATGCGGCGCATACTTAAATGTGTGCGATAAGCAATGCACTGCATACCTCACTTCCAAGTGCCAAAAACACCCCTATATATGTCTATAACATGGGATTAAACTTCCATAACAGCAAAATAGGTTTAATTTCTCTCAAAATCACCAAGAACATTCATTAGGGTTTCAACCTAAAAATTCAAATATCTCAAGATTCAACCATGAGTTTTCAATTATTCTTGGAGATTCGGATTCGAGGGCTACAAGAAACACTTATTATTTTTATGAATAGAGTCCCAAGTTCAACATTTCATTCAAAGATTCAAGTTTAAGGTGTGTGGAGTTTTTCAACAAGAACATGCTTTCATTCTTGTGCCCAAAATATGTATTATTTTACAAAGAGATATGATTTTACATGCTTTGATATGAATTTGAGATAGAAACTATTATCCTACTTTCTTTTTCAATAGACTATTATATTTTTATGATGTCTTGAAGATAAATTCCTTGAGTTTTGATGTTAATATCATTTTTGAAGTTGAATCTCCAGATTTTCATATGAATTATGCATGTTTGGTACATAAAGTGTCTTGAAATATTTTGCACAAATATCGATATATGGGTTTTGAACCCTATTTGAGAATTATGATTTTTATGAAAGTAATGTGTTATGCACACCCTGAGATTTGAATGATTTGACCTTTTGGTCTTGAAAGATTTATTTTTGAACTCGAATTAGAAAAGAAATCCACATTTCGATTTATTATGAAAATGGGGTAGCATGATGGCTCCCGTTGTGAATTGCTGAATTATTTTGTGGTGGATTTTCTTTTAAAAGATCTAAGATAATTCTAGGAGTAGTCTTTAGCATCGAGTGAGAGGTATAGCTATGTTGGTACTTCCCTAGAACTACGTGCCCCCGTCGGAGCCAGAATTGAGGCTGATTATATATAGTGATCACTAGTTTTTGGATTTAATACTTATAGTCCTACTACGATGGCAAGGATAGGATGGCTCTCCCCAACATGGTTTGTACATTGGACTCTATGTGGCTCACATGGTTTATGTCAATTATGAGATCTCCCAATATGTGTGTGTGTATTCTTCTATCTAATATGAAAGTCTTATTCTTCTATCTGAGATGAAAACATATTTGTTTGAAAGACTGATTTTGAGAATGTCATTATTTTTGAAAGGTTTAATGAACATATATTCCAAAGAGAATTGTTATGAGATTTGATTGCTTTGATGAGTTGAAATCCAGATGGAAGTGAATTGAGATTTATTGATGACTCACTTGTTTCACCCAATATATTTTACTCTCTTATGATTATGATGATTTTAATTTGATCTAAGTAAGTCATTTATATTAGCATGCATATTTTTATAACTATGATAATATTAAGTTATTATTTTATACATGCATTACACCACTATATGCTCGGTATAATTCCATGGTGCTGACCCACATATTCGTATGTGGGCTACATTTTCTTAAAATATAGGTACAAGGTATAGTGTACATCTTCAGATCTAGTCAGTTCGCGGCATCCAGTCAGTAGGTGATGAGTCCTTTTGATTCAAGGGCTTGAGTTAGTTATACAGTTCAAGAAGTGTTGTATTTTCTTTATTCAATTGTATTGAGGTGGGTTAGTTGGGAGTCATGACCCGGCTACCTACAGTCAGTTCTAGTAGAGGCTTCATAGAAAGTCAGTAGAAGTTGATGTATTCCATTTTAGTTTTGGTTGTAAAAGCAGAATTGTAATCTTATAAATTTAGTTTTTTATCTATCATATTCAAAAAAGAATTATTTTCCATAGATTTGTATAGATTTATACTTTTTGTTCAGTTGCTTATAAGTATGTCAGTCGAAGGGTTATCTTGGGATCACTTGTGATCCTAAGCACCGTGTGACGTCTCGAGACCCGATTTTAAGGCATTACAAACTTGGTACCAGAGCACAGAGTTCAAGTGTTCTAGGGTGTCTATAAAGCCGTGTCTAGTAGAGAATTATAGAATAGTACGGAGACGTCTGTACTTTTCTTCGAGAGGCTACAGGGCATTTAGAAAATGTCTCCATTTTTTCAAGTCTTAAATCTTGCTATAGAAAAGTTCTCTAAGAAACTTATACAGATTCTCATCTTACCCTAGTCAGGCCATCTCTGTCTTATTTCCAAAGTATCAGAAATAGTTGAGCTTAATTCTCCATAGATAGTTATAGAATTGTAAGAGAACTATAAAAGTATCCTATCAGTACTTTTGAGTTCTGAAAACTGAAGTGCTTTATCAGGCCTGTAGAAATCGTGCACTAAGACTGAGTCATATATTCTTTTAAATATCTCCTCAGAATCCATAATGATAATTTGTACTTCTCTATCTATGTACTGTTCTTGAGGTAACATATTCGGTAAGTTCCAATATCCTCCCAAGATAATGCTTTTATAATTGCTAGTAGAAGTTTCAGAAGTTTCATAATGTGGATAGAGAGGAGCCTTCTAGTGTGTTATAAGTCCTTCAAATTTAAGTTATGCCCTTGTTCTTATGAGTTATTTAATTAAGACAGAGTAAGGTGTATTCTTAGATCGTTGAGTGTTGTGTATCAAGTTTCTATCTCTTGTATTATGTAATCTTGTTATCATTATGTTTGTGAAAAATCAAAGACTAGTGAAGCCGTGTGAGGCCAATTTCGATTCACTATCATAGTTACTTTGTTATTCATATAATTTTCTTTATTAAAACATAAAACCAAAGTCTAGTGAAGCCGTGTGAGGCCTATTTCAATTCACTAGCAACTTTTTATTTATCTTATTGTTCTGGTGTTAGTTGAAAGTGTGGGTTTTTGTGTACTAACAAAAGTTGTAACGTGTAGTTGAAAGTCTTGTGTTAGTTGAACTTGTGGGTTTAGAAGTATAGTGGCAAAAGGAGGTAAGGACGATTTATTGAATATATATAGCTGAATTTTTGCTTATGATTGAATTAGTAATGAAGTGATATACCTTTGTTTGTTAGTTTAGTGAAGTTAGAGAAGGAGATTATTAGTTAAGGTGGATTGTTGTTTGCTTGAAGTATGAAAAGAGCTATTGATGGTATTTGTTGTGCTAGGAAAGTATAGGTTTTGATGGAAGTACTTGGTTGTTGAGTATTGTTAATTTAGGCTTTTCTGAGATTGTAAGAGGAAGTTTAGTTAAAATTTATAGATCTATGAAAGTAATTTATATATGAAGATGGGTGAATAATAATGATGTGAAGAAGGAGGATGTGTTAACAGATTATGAATAAAATAGGCGATATGATTATGATTGATTGTCATTGTGTACTAGCTTTTCTTAATGCTATGTTCTATAGTTTTGAAGTAAAAATTGTGTGTGAGATTGGGCTGTAAATCATGTTTAGCTCTAGACATTAAGTTTGAACAGTTGATGGTTTGGTTGTTAATGCTAGTTATATGGAGGTGATCTAGTAGGCCTGAATAGTGTGTGCAAGAGTACAAGATCATATGTTCATAATTAAGTATGGTGTAGAGGTGTGCCCAAGGTGCTATGGGGCTGTATTATTTTTTGACGATTATTGCATATTGTGTGGTTAGTAGTAACATTGAGTTGCTAGGTGGAGAAAGGCTAGTTAGATAATTTATGTTGTTCTTAATAGCTAAGTTAAGGAGTTATGATTGAAGATGTTGAGTCTTTTTAGTATGATTTTATTCTCATGGTTTGGGAAAAATATAAGTATAGAAGTGTGATCTTGGTAGGCTATGATTATGTGATTAGAGATGTAGATATGGTTGCAAATAAGAGTGTAAGTCTTTGATGATGATTATTAAAGCTAGGAATTAAGGATAGTATATGGATGGGTTGTTCAAGAATGAAGTCGATAATTGCAAAATTTGTTTATTCTTTTAAGGTTAGCATTTATGTGTATATATTAGAATGATGAAATTATGGCTTAGTTTCAAGGATATGGAATAGACCTTCATGCTTAAAATACCAGCTTTGACCTAAGGGTGAGATGGTTAGTGATGAACCAAACTAAGTTTCGAGAATTAGAGTGTGATACATATCAATAATGAGTTATGATGAGATAGTGATCCCTTCTTACTCTAGAGTATTCCTTGGATTATAGTAATTACAACACCAAATCCATCACTTGCGTGATAAATCCATGCCACAGGCTTATGCTTATACCCATCATATATGCTCAAGCCCATTCTCAGCTTCTAGCAAGCATGTACAAGCTTCACTCTGTGATTTGAGTTATCTATCATGAATCTATTAACTTCAGTCTTATGTTGAATAGCTCATGATAAGTATGAACTCATGTTTTAGAGTATGACCAATTTTTAAACTCATGATACTAGTGAAGTTCGTATTATATCATGCATGTCCTGAGCTTAGATTTCCTTAATGAATCTATGCCTTTGATATTTTATTCCTCAGTATAAAGATAAGTGTTAATATTATGTATTGCAGTTTTCGTGCTTCTGGTTCATATGTGTTATCCCTTCGGTGACCTCTTCCTATGTTAAGATACTGGCGATAATAGTGGATAAGCAATGGTTTAGATGTGAGAGAGTTGATGACCCTCATTAAGAAAGATTATTTATGTTTTTCTATCTAAGGGTAAAGTGTGAAGTAAGATTGAGGCCAAGTCTTTGATACATGTCTTAGTTAGTTAGAAATTGTGTGTATGTTTATAAGAAGAGTGCAAGATAATTGTTGTCGATAAAGATTTAGAGAATATATGGAGTGTGCCTTTAGGGGTATTTGCCTTAAGGTTATATATGATTTTAATGATAGGATTGAATGTCATGTAGGGTGTAAAAGATGCATGAATTATGTGCTAGTGAATCCATATCAAGAGTTTTGAATTAGTCATTGAAGTGGTAAGGTAGGTTATGCTTAGGGTGTGAGCTCTAAGAAGATATAGAATATTGAATCATGTGGTTTAGACTAGTATTTTGGAGTGGCATGTTATATCTTATGATTTTTTAGTTAGTCCTGACATTGACAAGAGGACTTAGTTTACTTTAGACCTTATAGAAAGATTTATCAGTGCCCATGTGAGAATTATGAGTTGAATCGAATTAGTATGGTATTTAAGGGGAATAGTATTGTTGAGAGAGTATTTGATAAGTGATGCTAAGCTTGAAAGTAATAAGTTGTGTTGCCTGCGGCCTAGCAATCCTATCCTAATTTATGGTTTATATATTTATATTCCATTCTATGGAGTTATATAAATGTTGTGATTCCTTAGTCAAATGTCTTTTTTACATCATGCCCAAGATCCGTTGCTCCGTAATGTTAATAGAATTTCGTAGAAGACTGCTGAAGAAATACTCTATTTGAGTATGGGTAGTCAGTATGATCCAGTCCATATAGCCTGTAATCTAGTTTAGCAAGCAAGGATATATGCTCCTATAGATTCTTAATTTTCCAGCTAGTCTTACTATCTGCAGTCTTATATGTATGTACATTCCAAGAGGCAATGTGTTTGTGTCCAATTAAATTATGAATTCAGCTCAGTTTCAGTTTCAGATATTAAGTCATGATTCAGTTCATAAGAATTCTGTGTAGTATCACAGTCTCTTCCTAGTATTTTCATCAAATTATTATCATTCGGGGATGAATTATCCAAATTGGGGAATATTGTAATACCCCGAGTTTTCATGACATAAACCTCTCATCCTTTCTCATGAGATCAGATCCAGTGCAAAGTAATGGTTACTCATAAGTTGACACTTTCATTTCTATCTTAGCTATATAGTTATTTTTCTTGAGGATTCATGCACTTGCAGACCAGTTCGGTAGCTCATTATTCTTGAGATCTAATGATTAAGTTCTATCAGTTACACATAATAGCTTGAAGACTAAGATTCCTCTGTGTGTCAGGTTAATTATCCACATTCGAGGACGAATGTTCCCAAGGGGTAGATAATGTAATACCCCGTATTTTCGTGCTAGAATTCTAACCGTCATTCCTACGCGTCTAAGCTCTAATCCAAGTGATTCTCACGTGAATACAAGTTGCATGATCATTATCCTAGTCTATGGAGTAGTTTAGAGGTTGAAAATGTTCACAACAATGACCTAGAACAAAGTTGAGCTAAGACCAATTGATTCATCCAAAGTTTAACGTTCAATTCTACAAGGGTCAACTTCAAATGTGAATATATCTTAATATACATGGAATTTTTCAACCCAAGACCTATCAAATTGTAGATAATTGACTTAGCTTTCGAATGATACCAATTTCATCAAAATCCGACACCCGAACAAGAAGTTATGGCTATGTGTAGTAGAGTACCTCACCTAATCAATCGCACATGGCCACTGGAATAGGTGTGCAATAAGCAATGCGGCGAATACTTAAATGTGTGCGATAAGAAATGCGGTGCATACTTAAATATGTGCGATAAGAAATGCGGTGCATACTTAAATGTGTGTGATAAGCAATGCGCTGCATACCTCACTTCCAAGTGCCAAAAACACCCATATATATGTCTATGACACGGGATTAAACTCCCATAACACCAAAATAAGTTTTCTTTCTCTCAATATCACCAAGAACACTCATTAGGGCTTCAACCTAAAAATTCAAATATCTTAAGATTCAACCATGAGTTTTCAATAATTCTTCGAGATTTGGAATCCCCATTCCGAGGGATACAAGAAACACTCATTATATTCACGAATAGAGTCCCAAGGTCAACAGTTCATTCAAATATTCAAGTTTAAGGTATGTGGGTTTTTCCAACAAGAACATCCTTTCGTTCTTGTTCCCAAAATTTGTATTATTTTGCAAATATATATAATTTTACATGCTTTGATATGAATTTGAGATAGAAACTATTATCCTACGTTCTTGTTCAAAAGACTATTATAATTTTATGATCTCTTGAAGATAAATTCCTTGAATTTTGATGTTAATATCATATTTGAAGTTGAATCTCCAGATTTTCATATGAATTATACATGTTTGCTCCATAAAGTGTGAATCTTGAAATATTTTGCTAAAGTGTTGATATATGGGTTTTGAACCCTATTTGAGAATTATGATTTTTGTGAAAGTAATGTGTTATGCACACCTTCATATTTGAATGATTTGACCTTTTGGTCTTGAAAGAGTTATTTTTGAACTCGAATGAGAAAAGAAATCCAAATTTTGATTTATTATGAAAATGGGGTAGCATGATGGCTCCCGTTGTGAATTGATGAATTATTTTGTGGTGGATTTTCTTTGTAAAGATCTGAGCTAAGTCTGGGAGTATTCTTTAGCATCGAGTGGGAGGTATAGCTGTGTTGGTACTTCCCTAAAACTACATTCCCCCGTAGGAGCCAGAGTTGAGGCTGATTATATATAGTGATCACTAGTTTTTGGATTTGATACTTATAGTCCTACTCCGATGGCAAGGATAGGACGGCTCTCCCCAACGTGGTTTATACATTGGACTCCATGTGGCTCACATGGTTTATGTCAGTTATGAGATCTCCCAATGTGTGTGTGTATTCTCCTATATAATATGAAAAGTCTTATTCTTCTATCTGAGATGAAAACATATTTGTTTGAAAGATTGAATTTGAGAAAGTCATTGTTTTCGAAAGATTTAATGAACATATATTCCAAAGAGAATTGTTATGAGATTTGATTGCTTTGATGAGTTGGAATCCAGATGGAAGTGAATTGAGATTTATTATGATGACTCACATGTTTCACCCGATATATTTTACTCTCTTATGATTATGATGATTTTAATTCGAGCTAAGTGAGTCATTTATATCAGCATGCATAATTTTATAAACTGTGATGATGTTAAGATATTATTTTATATATGCATTACACCCCCATATGCTCAGTACGTTTTCATGGTACTGACCCACATATTCGTATGTGCGCTACATTTTCTCGAAATATAGGTACAACGTATAGTGTAAATCTTCAGATCTAGTCAGTTCGCAGCATCCAGTCAACAGGTAATGAGTCCTTTTGATTCAAGGTCTTGAGTTAGTTATACAGTTCGAGAAGTGTTGTATTTTCTTTATTCAGTCGTATTTAGTTGGGTTAGTCGGGAGTCATGACCCGGCTACCTACAATCAGTACTAGTAAAGGCTTCATAGATAGTCAGTAGAAGTTAATGTATTCCATTTCAGTTTTGGTTGTAAAAGCAGAATTGTAGTCTTGTAAATTTAGTTTTGTATCTATCATACTCAGAAAAGATTTATTTTCCGCAGATTTTTATAGATTTATACTTTTTATTCAGTTACTTATGAGTTATGCCAATAGAAGGGTTAGCTTGGGGTCACTTGTGATCCTAAGCACCGTGTGACATCTCGGGATCCGATTTCGGGGTGTTATAAAATGATAACACCATTCCTCATTTTTGGGTCATGGTCGGTAACCACTACTAGTAAAAACATAAAGAATATCTAATGCGTATGGAAGTCAAGTAAATGAATCTGTGTAAAATAAGTTTTGTGAATGGAGAGAAATTCACTGACCACGTATGTCATTATCTATACTCAAAAGTGTAACAACTGATAGCTAATATGCATATTGAACATTTATGTATCACCACCAGTGGTTCAAATTTGTTTATCCAAATTGTTTATTTATATTGAAAGAGGAAAAAAAATTATGACTTGGTAGTTTTTCTATACATATCAATGTTTGAGATAGCAGAGACTAAGATTTTGGAAGAGGAAATTAGGCACTTGGCAGTTGAGTTCATGTTAAATTTGGTTGAGGCCAAGGAGAAAGTATAGAGCATGATAAAAAAGGTACATTTGCTTACTAACACTTATTTTAATCGGTTTAATAGATATTATGGATGAAATTTACTGGCATAGTGTTGAACCTATTCGATATAGCGATGAACCTAGTTGGCATTATTTGGAGAAGAAACATGAACTTACAGGGCTGATACAGAACTGCTATTTTGTTTAAAATGGTTTTTAATTGCATTAGGTAGAAAGACTACTACTCCTGTTTCAATAGAGCAGTTTCGTTCTTAAGTGGTTTCCCCTGAGTGGAAGAAATGCCATGCTGCTCTCCAAGAAATTGCTTAAATATCTGAAGGTAGAGCAAAGGTACAAATTTGATACATTAATGTGTTTATCATAATTATATTAGGAGGTTCCTTTTTGGTAGCAAACTACGAGGATGTATAACATATTTACAAGCACAACATCATCAATAAATATTACCTATATTAGCTGCAACTATGGATAATTCTCAAAAATAGATTATTATTGATACAGTAATCAACCTGCAAAATTATCCATCTTATTGCACATTTATAATTGGTTTACATATCCCATAAGGTTGATGAACTTTGTATAGGTTTAATCTATATAATTTTGTTGTTGTATCCATAGAAAGAATAATTAATTTACATATTCTAATATGTTTGATTGATAACGGCCTTCATGTGAAAATCTGAGCTCCAATGGTCCATCCACAATTGATCAGAGCTCAGCAACTCAACTATGAAAAAAAAGAAGAAATTGTATACCTTTTATTTCTAAGAATGAATTTTGTATTGTACAAGCTTCAACACTCCTATTTTAAGACTCGATTGTGTGAGCACAAAATATCTAGCATCTAAAATCTTTGAATTATTGACAGTTGGACTAACTAACTCAACCGACTAAACTATCAGCTAAACTAACAACTCCATCGACTACACAGTAATAACTAACATTGCTATAGCAAAAACTATTTCATTTAATAAGTAAAAATAGCTCAAAGCTAGCATCCATAAGTTAACTCATTATAAAACTAAATACCCCCCTCAAGATGGAGGCTAAAAGATATTAAGACACCAAGCTTGCCTAACAAGTTTCATTGTTGAGCTTGACCTAGTCCTTTTTTTAATAGATGTCTCAACAAGTCTAGAATTGATCTTGTCTCGGATAAAATAGCAATCAATTTTTATGTGTTTAGTCCTTTCATGAAATACAAGGGATTAGCAACCAATTGAATAGATGACTTGCTGGCACTAACAGATTGATAGGGCTTTGAATAGACACAACATGTTATGTGAATAAACCTACCAATAAAGTGATTTCAGCAATAGTTGTTACCATATACTTAGACTCATCCTCAGCTAAAATCCTAAAGATTGTTGCCGTTTCTTGGACTTACTTGAAACTAAGAAATCATTAAATTTTACTATATAACCTATAATAGACCTTCAAGTTTTGGGATAGGCAGCCCTATCTGAGTCACACCAACAAGTGAGTTTGTTGGCCTACTGAGCTAGTAGCCAAACACCTTATCCTATAGAACCTTTGAGTATCTAAACAACCCTAATTTCTGACTCAAGATGAGAATTTAAGATACACCATAAAACTACCTACGGGACATATATGACATGACAAATATCAGGCTTTGTAATCATAGCATACATAAGTTTTCATATGATTATTTGATAAGAAGTAATGTCATGGAGCATCTCATCACTAGTATAACTTGTATCATGGTTAGATCCACATTTGTTAGCATCAAATTAGACTCTTAAGGAGTTAGTTCAGGTTAATCACCACTAATCCCCATAGCTATTATCAACTATAGTATGTATTTTTTCTAATTAAGAATAGCACCATCCTTATACCTTAAGACCTCTATCACCAAGAAGTATTAAGCTCTTTTAAATATTTCATTTTGAATAGAGGCTATAACATAAAAATGAATATTACTTCCAGTAATGATAAAATCATCAACATATAGTCAGTGCTTGAAGATTTGTTTGCTAGTAGAATGTAGCTATGAGATCAATGTAAATAACACAAAATTTACACTGTACAAAAACCAACCACTTTCTATAATTCATGCATTCTAAATTTCTCAATCCAATATAATAAATACATAGAGGGGAGTGAGAAGGTATACGGTTACTAATTTGGAGAGCATAAGGCAGTGGTCATTCAATGTAAATTGGCAAGGTTGTAGCCCTGACTTGTGATTGTTGAACAACGAGTAATTCTTTCATTTTCTTTATTTCTTTTATCTTATCTTCTAAGATAGATAAACGGTCATTCAAGGATTTATTTTCCTCATTCAAGCATTTGCTTTCCTCTTGAGAAGAACATAGTGTGGACAATAATTCAACCTTAGAGAAAGTTCCAACTTTTAAGTCTTTCGCCTTTACTCTACCCCAAAGGTAACTACATGGCTATGATTTTGAGATCCAAAAAACTTTTCAAAAATCTCTATACTAGATAAAGATGGCTCTACATTCACTATTTTTTCTATTTGAGCCTGCAAAATAAAGAAAGAAATATTTTCTATTAATATTCCATATAATTTCAAGTAATTAATATGCATATTAAATTTACCAAATGCACATGTTTTTCAATTACTCCAGGTTCAATGAATTTGTTATCATTCTTTTGACTCTCATAAAAATATCCTCAAATCTGGTGAATTGTTATCTTTTCCCCTTTTACATCAAAGATAAACTGTAATAACCCGCATGTTTCTAAGCTAGGAAGTGAATAAGTATTCCTACATATGAAATCTCCTATCCTGTGATTCATACTTGAGTACATGACTTACTATAAATATCCTAGTGATAAGATAGCTTATGATGCATTAAGCATGTTCATATGAGTCACTTAAGGTAATACAAGCTAAGAGTTTTTGAATCCATCAAGTTTTAGTGTTTGATTTTGCAAGGGTTATATTTGAATGAGTATAACTCTATTTTAATGTGGTGTTTTAGCTGATTTAGACCCACCAAATTGTACAGAATTGAATTAACTTTCCAACGATACCAATTTCGCCTTAATCCAATACCCGAGCAAAAAGTTATGCCCATTTTTATGAGAGATAGTAAAGATAGGCAATTGGTTACCCGCCGCCCAACCAAACATAGGCGATTTGTTATGCGCCACCAAACCTATCTTAGGCAATCACTTGGGCGCTGCCTAGGTCAGTTCCAGGTGCCAAAAACACTACATTTTGAGTTATTTTAAGGGTAATTAAGTCTTTTAACACTCCTTACACATCCCTAAACTTAACCCTATGAAATATATAGCTTCTAAACATATTACAACCCTAATATAATCTCAAAGCTCATCATCCAAGAGCACCGAAAGAGAAACACAACTAGGGTTGCGTAACTAAGATTGAAGATCTGATTTCAAGGAAATTCCTTCATCAATCATCAAGAATCTTCCTTCTAAGATATGCGTGAGTTGATTCATCCAATCCTTTCATCCATGAAGCTCAATAACCATCTTCTAAAATATTTATTATGATGTTTATGTTGTTGGTTATTAATATTCATGTGGTAGGAGTATGATGATGCCTAAGATAAGATCTTTGTATGTTTATTATGAGGATATGGTCGTACTTAATGTATAAATATATGAAATTGGTGTTTGAATATTCGTATTCTTAATAAATCCACCTATGCCTAAGATGTGCATGTAAGGTGTTTGTGAAAATACCTAAGGCAATAGAAATCATGCTTTTATGACATAATAAGTCCTAAATGACTATTCCGTGTTCTAAGTTTATGTCAACGTGATCCCTACGCTATTGTCTTGAATTGAAGAAGTTGTACGAGATGCTCATGATATTGTTGTGATATGGAATGACCATGTTATTTAAACCATGCAAGTATATACATGTGTGAATTCCCGATCATGTGATAGTTTGTTGAGAATCATTCTTATTATGAAAGCCTTACTTATGATATTGTGAATTGTGGACTCAAATCTTGTGATCAAGTCATGTCATGTGTGTCAGTTTCCTCCTTTTGAGTCCTGGGGTACTTGTACCCGAAAACTATAGCTGTGTTCTTAGATCCATGTCATGTTTCACAATATCCAAACTCAAGCTATGATTCCATAGACTTCAGTCAGTCATGTGACTCAGGAAAACCTCATGATCTGAGTCAGTTGTCAGATATCAGTAACATTCTGTCAGTCAATGGAATTCAGTAATATTAAGTCATGTACAGTCAGTTATTCATGTCCAGTCCCTCCAGATGGGATTAGAGGTTAGCACTGAGTGAACCCAAGGATAGGAACTCACCTGCCAGTTCAGGGTGTGATTCATAGTAGTCATCCTTGTGTTCTAAAACTATGTAGCCATCATAGGTTGATACATCTTAACCCATCAGATTGGGGTTAATGAGGTGGCTTAACCCATTAGTTTAGGGTTCCCACAATTCTCATTGAGTACCCACCAGATAAGGGTCACTCACAGGCTATCCTTACCAGTGGCACGGTATTGACACCCCTCCAGTCAGGGAAGAGATTGGACCCAAGCTTAGACATAATGGCATACATGGGGCATATCGGTTAAACACTACTTCCTAAAGTTTCAGTATCAGTCTCAATAAAAGAACTCAAGGCGTTCTTCAGATTTTACTATATACAGGACTGTCATATACAGTCATCCATGTTATTAGTTTTATTATCAGTCATCACAGTTATCAGTAAACTATGTTTTAGATAGCAGGTCATGCTATCACGTATTCACTGTCCCAGTTTCTATAAATGTGTGTTTGCACTCCCACGTTCATATTAGTCAGTCAATGTTGTTCATGCATAAAACCCTTTATGTTCAGCCTACCTTCCTCGTATACTCAGTACTCCAGTTGTACTGATGCATTTGCGCTATGGTTCTTTCTTTTCATATTACACCATAGGTTCAGAGACACGAACTCTAGCCCAGCAGTAGCGGTTTCATTCCAGTCGCAGAGACACAATGATTCCTCATTGATTCGAGGACAATATGATTTGATACATTTATTTATTTCTTCAGTTTAGTTTTACGGAGTTAGTTGGAGACATATTCCTTCAACTCCTTCTTCAGATTGTTTAGAGGCTTTTAGATTTACGTTCAGATTTATGTTCAGATTTATGTTCAGACTTAGCTTTCAGATTGAGTTGATTTGGGTATTTTCACCTACATGATTTTATTCAGTTGAACCTTATGGCCTTATAGTTCTATGTATTCTGCATTATTATATCATGATTCGTAGTATACAAGTATAGATATCAGTCATGGCTTAGCTTGTGGTCCATCGGGGTCATGAGCATCGTGTAACTTCCGGTTCAACGAATCGGGGTATTATAAACTTTGTATCAGATCCTAAGGTTTAATAGAGTCCTAGGAAGTTTCAAAGCCGTATCTAGTAGAGTCTTGTACATGGGTGCGTTGCGCGCCACATTTATGTGCGGGAGGCTATATGATGTTTTAGGAACAATCCACTTTCTTTATTATTCATGTCATGCTAGTGATTATAATCACAAGTAAAACTCTCAGTCTAATCCATTCTTCTCTTATTCCAGACTATGGCCCCAAAGAGAAGAAACCATCCAGCTCTTCAGCCTGAAGATCCTTTGGGCAAACATGTTTCCCGTGCGGAGTTTAGAGCTGCATTTACCACACTTGCTCAGTCCATGGATGCACAGAATCAATGGCCACCAGTCATTTCCGGCCAATCCATTATCCAGTCCCAAAGCATCTAGGTTTCGGGACTTCACCCGGATGAACTTTCCATCTTTCCATGGGTCTAACTCTAATGAGGACCCTCAGTAGTTCATTGACCAAGTCCAAAAGGTCATTGACATCATGGGCGTTACTTCAATTGAGAGTGTTGTGTTAGCCGCCTACCAGTTATAGGATGTTGCTCATTATTGGTACAAATAGTGGAAGTCTGAGAGGTTAGATGGTACAGGCCCTATCGAGTGGGTAAAACAAACATAGCCTAGCGGGTATACAGGAACTGCCCGGTTGTGATATCTTAAAAATCTACATCAACAAATTTAGTGGAGTTAAAGATGACTAATTTTGATGTCATTCTCGGCATAGATTGCTCCATTCCTGCTATGCCACAGTCGACTGCAAAAATAGGATAGTTTAGTTTCAGTTCCCGAATGAGCCCGTCCTAGAGTGGAAGGGTATCATTTTAGCGTTCAGGGGTCAACTTGTTTCCTACCTTCAGGCAAGGAAAATGATTTCTAAGGGGTGTGTGTATCATCTCGTGCAAGTTAAAGATTCCTATTCTGAATCTCCCAACCTTGAATTAGTCCCTTTTGTTAATGAATACTCAGATGTCTTTCCTGAAGATCTTCCAGGCATTCCTCTCGAAAGGGAAATAGACTTCGGCGTAGACCTTCTTTCGGATACTTAAACTATTTTTATTCCTCTATATAGAATGGAACCATCAAAAATCAAGGAAAAAAATCAGTTGAAGGATCTCTTAGATAAGGGATTCATCAGACCCAGCGTTTCCCCATGGGGTGCGCCAGTATTATTCGTGCACAAGAAAGACATTTCTCTCAGGATGTTTATTGATTACCGTCAACTAAACAAGGTCACGGTCAAGAACAGATATCCTTTTCCCAGGATTGATAATCTATTCAACCAAATTTAAGGTGCCACTTACTTCTCCAAGATAGACATCAGATCAGGCTATCATTAGCTCAGAGTTAGAGAATATGACATTCCAAAGACATCTTTCCATACTCGGTATGGTCACTTCGAATTTTTAGTCATGTCATTTGGTCTTACCAATGCCCCTACAACTTTTATGGATTTGATGAACCGTGTATTCAAGCAGCATTTGGACATGTTTATCATAGTCTTTATAGATAATATTCTGGTCTATACTCGCACAGAGCACGATCATGCAGGCCATCTCAAGATTGTTCTTCAGACTCTCAAGGATCACCAGTTATTAACTAAGTTCAGCAAGTGCAAATTTTGGCTAAGATCAGTAGCATTCCTTGGACATATTATTTTCGGTAATGGCATTAGAGTAGATTCTCAGAAAACCAAGGCAGTAAGAAACTGGCCTAGACCCGTATCTCCATCAGATATTAGGAGTTTTTTGGGTTTGGCTAGCTATTACAGATGGTTTGTTGAGGGATTTTCTTCTATTGTATCTCCCATGTCCAAATTGACTCAGAAAAAGATTAATATTCAGTGGTCAGATTCATGCGAGAAGAGCTTTCGAGTTGAAGACTCGACTCACCTCAGCTTCAGTTCTAGCTATTCCAGATGGTTTAGACGGTTTTGTAGTCTATTGTGATGCATCCATAGTGGGTTTAGGTTGTGTCCTCATGCAGCATGGTAAGGTCATAGCCAACACCTCTAGACAGTTAAAGCCACATGACAAGAATTATCCTACTCATGATCTTGAGTTAGCAGCGGTAGTTTTTGCCTTAAAGATTTGGAGGCATTATCTCTATGGAGTCCATGTAGATGTCTTCATAGACCATAAAAGCCTCCAGTATGTCTTTTCCCAGAAATATCTTAATCTTCTCCAGAGAAGGTGGTTAGAGCTCTTGAAGGATTACGACATGAGTGTTCTTTATCATCCGGGCAAGGCCAATGTTGTGGCCAATGCTCTCAGTCGACTCTCCATTGGTAGTATTTCTCACGTTGAGGATAGTAAGAAAAATATGGATCAGGAGATCCATCAGCTTTCCATACTAGGCGTTCACTTAGTCGATTCTTCTGAGGGTGGTGTATGTATTCGTAGTAGTTCAGAGTCATCTCTAGTTTCCGAGGTGAAAGAGAAACAAGACATGGATCCTAGCCTTGTCAAGCTTAAAGAGTCAGTTCAGAATCAGAAAGTCGAGGTTTTCTCCCAAGGGGGAGATGGTGTTCTTCGTTGTTAGGGTCATCTATGTGTTCCAGGTGTAGATGAATTGAGGCAGCAAATTCTTGCAGAAGCGCATGGTGCATGATACTCTATTCATCCAGGAGCCACTAAGATATACCGCGACATACGGGAGATCTATTGGTAGAGTGGGATGAACTGAGATGTTGCAGATTTTGTGGCTAAGTGCTCTACATATCAGCAGGTTAAGAAAGAGCATCAAAAACCTAGGGGTTCCATGCAAGAGTTCACCATTCCTACTTAGAAGTGGGAAGAAGTTAACATGGACTTCATGACAGGTTTGCCTAGAACTCATCATCAGCATGATTCAGTCTGGGTCATTATAGATAAAATGACCAAGTCAACTCATTTCCTTCTTGTTCATACTTCTTATTCTGCTGAGGATTATGCCAAACTCCATATCGGGGAGTTAGTCAGGTTACACGGTGTTCCACTATCTATCATCTTAGCTAGTGGTACCCATTTCACTTCTTACTTTTGGAAAGTATTCCAAAAGGGTCTCGGTACCCAAGTCCATCCCAGCACAGCATTTCATCCTCAGACAGATGGTCAAGCAAAGATGACCGTTCAAACTCTTGAAGATATGCTAAGGGTGTGTGAAATTGACTTCAAGGGAAGTTATGATGACCATCTGCCTTTGATTAATTTTGCATACAAAAATAGCTATCATTCTAGTATTCAGATGGATCCATTCAAAGCTCTCTATGGTAGGAGATGTAAATCTCCGATTGGTTGGTTCAAAGTTAGTGAGGCCTCAATCATAGGTCCTAACTTAGTATTCAACACCTTAGAGAATGTTCAGTTGATCAGAGAGAGACTCTGGGCTGCTCAGAGCTGATAGAAGTCCTATGTAGATGTTTGTAGAATGGATATCAAGTTCGAGGTTAGTGACTATGTCTATCTTAAGATCTCCCCCATGAAGGGGGTGAAGAGGTTCAGCAAGAAATGGAAACTCAGTCCTCGGTATGTCGGTCCCTTCAGAATTCTTTGTCGCTTCGACAAGGTAGCTTATGATCTGGAGTTGCCTTCAGACCTAGCCTCAGTCCATCCAGTCTTCCATGTCTCTTTGCTAAAGAAGTGCATAGGTGACCCAGCAGTTTTTGTCCCTATTCAGAGCATCGACATTCAGAACAGCCTCTCCTATGAAGAGTTTCCAGTCAAAATCCTAGATTATCAGACTTATAGATTGAGGAACAAAGAAGTCCCTCTAGTCAAGGTTCTTTGAAGAAATCAGTCTCATGAGGGAGATACTTGGGAAGAAGAAGTAGATATACGTACCAAGTATCCTCACCTCTTCCCCGCTAATTTAGATCAAGCACAAGGTGATAGTTATCCTTAAGCTTATACAGTTTCACGTGCATATTTCCAGTATAAACATGGTACCTATTAACCGTTTTATACTCAGTCATGCATTCATGTGTCCGTTGTCCGTGCATCAGATATGCATGAGTTTAGTATGTTTAGCATGTCATTCATGAAATCAAGTTTCATTTCTTCATGTTCAATTCAGGTTCTATTGTCTTGTATCCCTTCTCAGTAAATTCTCATTCGAGGATGAATGTTCCCAAGGGGAAGATATTGTAATACCTCACATGTTGCTAAGCTAGGAAGTGAATAAGTATTCCTACGTATGAAATTTCCTATCCTATGATTCATACTTGAGTACATGACTTACAATGAATATCCTAGTTATAGGATAGCTTATGATACATTAAGCATGTTCATATTAGTAACTTAAGGTAATACAAGCTAAGAGTTTTTGAATCCATCAAGTTTTAGGGTTCGATTTTACAAGAGTAATATTTGAATGAGTATAACTCAAATTTAATGTGGTATTTTGGCTGATTTAGACCCATCAAATTGTAGAGAATTGAATTAGCTTTACAACAATACCAATTTCGCCATAATCCAATACCCGAGCAAAAAGTTATGCCCATTTTCGTGAGAGATAGTAAGGAGAGGCGATTGGTTAGGTGCCGCCCAACCAAACATAGGCGATTGGTTAGGGGCCGCCCAGCCTAGCTTAGGAAATCATTTGAGCGCTGCCTAAGTCAGTTCCAGGTAATAAAAACACTCCGTTTTGTGTTGTTTTAAGGGTAATTAAGTCTTTTAACACTCCTTACACGTCCCTAAACATAACCCTACAAAATATATTGCTTCTAAACATATTACAACCCTATTATCATGTCAAAGCTCATCATCCAAGAGAACTAAAAAAGAAAAACAACTAGGGTTGTGTAACTAAGCTTGAAGATCTGATTTCAAGGAAATTCCTCTGTTAATCATCAAGAATCTTCCTTCCAAGGTATGCGTGAGTTGATTCATGGAATCCTTTCATCCATGAAGCTCAAGAACCATCTTCTAAAATTTTTATTAAGATGTTTATGTTGTTGGTGGTTGATGTTTATGTGGTTGGAGTTTGATGATGCCTAAGATGGGATATTTGTATGTTTATTGTGAGGATATAGTAGTATTTAACATATAAATATGTGAAATTGGTGGTTGAATATTTGTAATATTGATGAATCCACCTATGCCTAATATGTGCATGTAAGGTGTTTATGAAAATACGTAAGGGAATAGAAATCATGCTTTTAGACATAATAAGTCCTAAATTACTATTCCATGTTCTAAGTTTATATTCAACGTGATCCCCATGCTATTGTCTTGAATTGAAGAAGTTGTACGAGATGCTCATGATATTTTTCCGATATGGAATGACCATGTTATTGAAGCCATACAAGTATATACATGTTGTGTGCATTCCCGATCAGGTGATAGTTTGTTCAAAATCATTCTTATTATGAAAGCCTTACTTATGATATTGTGAATTGTGGATTCAAATCTTGTGATCAAGTCATGCCATGTGTGTTAGTTTCCTCCTGTCGAGTCCTGGGGGTAATTGTACCCGAAAACTATAGCTGTGTGCCTAGATCCATGTCATGTTTCATGATATCCGAACTCAAGCTATGATTCCATACACTTCAGTCAGTCATGTGACTCAGGAAAACCTCATTATCTTATTCAGTTATCAGATATACGTTACATTCCGCCAGTCAACGGAATTCAGTAAGATTAAGTCATACACAGTTAGTTATTCGTGTATAGTCCCTCCAGATGGGAGTAAAGTTTAGCACCGAGTGAACCAAAGGATGGGAACTCACCCGCCAGTTCAGGGTGTGATTCTTAGTAGTCATCCTTGTGTTCCAGAACTACGTAGCTAGCGTAGGTTGAGACGTCTTAACTCGTCAGATTAGGGTTGATGAGGTGTCTTAACCTGTCAGTTTAGGGTTCCAACCGTTCTCATTGAGTACCCACCAGATAAGGGTCACTCACAGGCTATCCTTACCCATGGCACGATATTGACACCTCTCCATTCGGGATAGAGATTGGACCCCAGCTTAGCCATAACGGCATACATGGGGCATGTCAGTTAAACACTACTTCCCACAGTTTCAGTATCAGTCTCAATAAAAGAACTTAGGGAGTTCTTCAGATTTCAGTATATACAGGACTGTCAGATAAAGTCGCCCATGTTATCAGTTTCAGTATTAGTCATGACAGTTATCACTAAACCATGTATTAGTTTATAGGTCATGCTATCACGTATTCACGGTCCCAATTTCTATATATATGTGTTTGCACTCCCACGTTCATATTAGTCAATTAGTTTTGTTCATTCATAAAACCTTTTATGTTCACCCTACCTTCCTCGTATACTCAGTACTCCAGTTGTACTGATGCATTTGCGTTGTGGTTCTTTCTTTTCATGTTACACCATAGGCTTCGAGACACAAACTCCATCCCAATTGTAGCGGTAGCATTCCAGTCGCAGAGACACAGTGAATCCTCATTGATTCGAGGACAATATGATTTGATACATTTATTTATTTCTTCAGTTCAATTTTACGGAGTTAGTTGGAGACATGTTCCTTCAACTCCTTATTTAGATAGTTTAGAGGCTTTGAGATTTACGTTCAGACTTAGCTTTCAGATTGAGTTGTTTTGGGTATTTTCTCCCACATGATTTTATTCAGTTGAACCTTATGTCCTTACAGTTCTATGTATTCCTCATTATTATATCATGATTTGCAGTATACAGGTACAGATATCAGTCAAGGGTTAGCTTGTGGTCCCTTAGGGTCATGAGCACCGTGTAGCATTCCGATTTAGCGAATCGGGGTGTTACACAAACATGTCAAATAACACCTCATAAATATTTTTTAGGAAAATAACTTTATGATAATACCTTTTCAAAAATAATATCTCGAATAGGCTTGCTACCCATGTGATGAAGCATCATAAACTTAGCTCAGTTTGCTGCACTCCTTTTGCTTCTCTTCTATATTTGTAAAACAATAATCTAACTTTTAGTAATCCAAATAAAAATTATAAAATAAATTAGATGGCTACTAGATATGGCTTAAGCTCCTCCTCTCATTTAAACATCTGCAATGTTTGTAACACACTCGATATCTGGAATTTTTTTGAAGGGAAGGTAATAAAACAACATATTATTTGGAAAAATAGAGTATTAAGTAAATAGGTATTCCTGAAAAGTTTTTGAAGAAAAATATTCTTTTACCAACCACTCTCCTTCTTTCTCGTCTATTTCATTTGGCTTATTCTTCAGAGCTTGTGGAAGTGACTTATTCTTCACATATTTTACATATAAGTACCTTCTCCATTTGTTTCATAGCTCATTCATCCATCTCAAATATCTTCACGGTGATTACTCAATTCAATACCCAAGAAAGGACCAAAACATGAACAACATGGTTTTATACCAATAAGCAATGCTTCTACAGTAATAAAAAAAATCTGAATCAGATGTAGATATGTGAATTACCTCAATAGTTGCCCATATGTGATTTAATTTTTCTTGTCTAATATCACTCCATAATGATACTCCCAATGGACATATATTACGATAACAAATAATTTTTTCCAAATGCCTTGAAAACAATTTGACATTTTTTCCAACTATTCGATTATTGTAAAAGGTTAATTTCAGCTTTTCTCCAATTTCAAGTGCAACAACTTCTTTGAACCGATTTCTACCTTGAACTCTTTTTAAATTTCTAGGATTAGATAAACCTAAAGTTGTACAATTTGGTATAAACTATGATGATCAAATTTACTTCAACAAATTAATAACATATGAATTCAAAATAGACCTTTTTCAACATTTTGAGAGTGTTGCATGACTTGATCAACAGATGGAGGCAATGAAATATTAGTTTGCATATTATCTTTCTCAAGAATCAAGGAATCTTTATCCATTCTTCGCATTTCTTGACTAGAAGGCATGGTAGAACTTGAACTTATGATGTTAGATGGATTTCACATATGTTGGTTAGCACAGAGGGTGATCTTGTTTAAATATTCCATATTTTTTTTAGAACCCTAAAGATGAGCTCATAGATCTAGGCCTTTGCTCTAGTCCTTTTCCTATAGCACCTGAAATCAAAAAACATATCATTATTATTCATCAAATACACAATAGATTTGGAAAAACACATCATATTTTGAACAAAAAACTTGTTTCAAATTCTTGAATGTATTTCTTAACTTGATCAGTAGATGTAGGATATAGAATATTATTTTTCATGTACTCTTTCTCAATAAGCATGAAATTCTTAACAATGATTTTCATTCCTTGACTAGCAGAGATGGTGGAGTATTTAATCCATTGTCCTCGACCCCTCCCTATAGAATCTAGACAAAAAAATCATATTCTATACTTTAGTATTTAAATTTATATAAATATATGGAACATAACTTTACCACATGTGTGATTGTTGAATAAATCTTTAGTTCATAGCCTAGAATATCAATAACAACCAGATTTCAATCGGTATATAAAATATCTTACTTATTTCAAACTCTTACTGGTATTACTTAACAACATTACTAGATTAAGAAAATAACCTCTTAGTTGACATATTATCTTTCTTATCTAACGATCTAAGCCCTCGTCCTCGTCATTTTTTCTATAGCACTAGGCGCGACAAGAGTATATATAGTACCCTTTTAAGTTGATCCGACCTCATTTTCAGTCTCAATCATTTCATCTTTAACCTATATAATAAACAAAAGTGAAAAAAAAAACAATATGAAAAAAATGTGTGACAATATAGTAATATAGGAAATCATCATGTCATAAGAATGTCTAATAATATAATTATTATTTTAGATAACCAAAACATTACCTCATTAGTTGTTTTTTTTGTGACGAACTTCCTAACTCTACAATATCATCATCCGTTTTAGTATCATCATTCATTTTCTCCAATGTCTCACAGGAATCATGAGGTTGAGTCTTCCACACTACTTGCCAACCTTTGTTGGAATTATCATTAACATAAAACACTTGAGATGATTGGTCCACTAAAATAAATGGCTCATTTATTTTCAAAAATATACCTGGATTGACACTCATGAAGTAATACTCATATTTTATGACTCCTTTTACTTCATCCTACACATCAAACCAATTACATAGAAATAAGATCACTCTTCTATCCGGTACAAATTGTAACTCAATAACCTCTATTAAAACACCTTAGTAATCAACGTTCTCACCAAGAGTACCATTATCGCCAACTACAACAACACAACAATTTTGAGTTCTTAACTTTTTATCATAATAGTCTACATGAAATCTATATCCATTAACAATATAACCATGGCAATGTGTCGAATATTATGTAGGACCGTGTGAAAGTGAAAGGAGATCTTCCATGATCCGACTATCATCTTATTTTGGCAATGTGCAACCTATCAATAAGATTGCACTGAATACTTTAGAATGAGTAATATAATATTAAAATATTAAATTTGATGTTTATGTTTTACTTACCCTATCTTTTAACCATTTAATAGATTGTTGGTTCCATTCTGCATCAGACAATTGTTGAATAGTATCCTTATGAGTTTATGCAAATTCTGTACAAAATCAAAGTGAATCATAAATCTGATATAAAAAAGAAATTACCATAAAGTAAATAAGAAAAATGAGACTACATGAGAATTTTCCATACTTGAGAAACGGTAAGACTTCATCATAATTCTCTAATATGTATATATGTGTTTGTTCTAATTCATCGGCCTAAATCTCACAAGGATCTTTAGCTCCCAAAGTTTTTCCAGGTTGATGAATATAGATAAAACTCCATCGGATTCTTGTAAACTCCCATCATAATTTCTTTCAGGACAATTGGATTTTGTGTCAATTCTATCCAAATACCTTAAACACAAGGTCATACACTCATTTGCTATATAGCCTTCTACAATAAAACCTTCTAGATATGCCCTATTACCAATGAGATATTTCAAATAATACAACCATTGTACAATAGGATAGATCCATATGTAATGAATAGGCCTAAAAATATTATCTTCAGTAGCTAAGTGAATAGGCAAGTGCACCATGACATCAAAAAATTAAGAAGGAAAGACCTTTTCTAACTTGCAAAGTGTTATGGGAATTTGCACTTCAATATGTTCCAAATTGTCAATTCTAAACTCCTTGGATCCAAGAACACTAAAAATAAAATAACTTAATAAGTGGTTCACACATTTCTTTGGATAACATACCACCGTGATGCCTCAGAAATACACCTTGGAGGCCACATGGTGTTTACAGTCCCGATAAACCACAAGATAACCCATGAGCTAGTAACTGTTGTGTGTATTGACTAAAATAGATAACAAAATAACATTTATGGAATTTAACTTAAAATGGAATAAGGTTTGAAATATTTAAACATTCAATTAAAGATCATAATTCTGAAAGCATCTGAAAACAATACTGAGAAGACTAATAATAACAACTGATAAACTGACTAACTATCTGAAATAGTCTTAAAAGCCTCTAACTGACTGAGGAGTTGATGGGAAAAGCCCTCAACTAACTACGACTGACTACTGAGCAGAAAGACTGAAATAAACATAAACAATCCTTGATATATGAGGACTCACCACTGCTACTGCTGCTGATGCGCTGGAATGTCTAAGTATGGTTAGGAATTCGATATTTGAACCTATGATATAAGACATCATAGCATAAGAAATAAGTATGTGATTAGTATATTGAATATACTAGTATATGAGATGAGGTTAGGCTAAAATGCATGGGTTATATGAATGAGATAATAACTAATTGAATAACATGTGATAACTGAGTATGAATGCATAAAAACTGTAAAATCTAAATATGCATGACCAAGCATAAAACATGATTCTTATATAGTATTTACTAAAGTATTAAAATACTGATACTGAATAACTGATAATTGTAAGCTATGGTTAAGGAAACCTAAAATTGAACTCTGTGTTGAATACTAAACTAAGACTGTGGGATCTATTTATAACTGACATACCCCAATATACTATTAGAGTCTAACCTGTAACTCTAGTTGGGAGGGTGTCAGTACTGTGCCACGTGTACTAACATTAGCTGTATGGATCCACTAATCTGATATCCCAAAGGACGAGTGTGTCATGCCTACCTGACGGGGGACCCCTCAAAGTATACGATAGCGTCATAGGTCTGGAGCCTAGGGACTGCTACTAATGTTTTATGCTAACTGATAGGGGAGTTAATTCCCCATGGCTACTGATGGAGGAGACACCATCTCTACGTTCACTCGATGCTAAAGATTACTCCAAACTTAAAGACACTGATTACTAACTGAACTAAGCTTAATTCAACTCACAATTGACCCTAGTAACTAATTGAATGATGTTGCTCATGATATAACTAAAATAATTTTATAGATAATGAAAACTCGGTAATCCGCTAAATTTTAGGTATTCATAACTCACGGGACTCGATAATAATAACAATAGGAACATACCGAAGCTTTGAAAACATCATAAATAGTCATTGTTCAAAACCCAATCATTTAGGTATTTCATCAAACACGTGAAATTCATAGGCTTAAGCATAAGAATAGTTAAAACATGTGATACTAACATAATTGAAATACTAAAGTCATGGATTTAGGATTTTACATGCAAACATCATCACTCGAACGTGTCAAGGACAATTTCCAAAGAAAACACATGGTAAACATAATTTGTAATACAAATTCATAATAGCTTCATAAAGATAACTCATAGTAACATGTAAAAACTATGGCTTTAAACTTGAAAATGGTATCTTGGACTCCATGGGTTAAAATGGCCCATAGGTAAACATCACACATTCCTGAATTGATGAATCAGTGAAAGTTCTTGGTGATTTGTTAAAGCTTAAGCTTGAATTTTGAAGAAGCTAGGGTTTTTTCTTGAGAGAGAATAGCATTCTTTTGAGAGAATTTTGTGTAAAAGATGACAAATAATGCTTTTGGGACCCTAAATCCCATGTTATGGCTAGATTACAGTGAGGGAAATAACTCAAATACCCTTCTGGACCCAAAACTCATTAAACTGAATCGAACGAACTGACGAGAGATACCTCGCACCATGGTGCTCTATCGACGCAATATGCAACGCGTTGTGATGCCCCCCACCAATGTGATATTTGATGCACCGCAGCTATATCGTAGAGCCTCTCTATTTTGACCATCAAATAGGTCTCAAACCTCGTCTGAAAAATCTGAAACTCACTTGAGATGAACCATCAACAAACTCAATCATGAATATACTTAGAAATTAACGTCTTGAGGTAAGAAACGTCCAAAATAAAATCATTGAAATTTGAGGGGCTTTGGAGAAGACTAAGCCTTAAT
This sequence comes from Capsicum baccatum var. pendulum, assembly GCA_030864225.1. Lineage (NCBI taxonomy): Eukaryota > Viridiplantae > Streptophyta > Magnoliopsida > Solanales > Solanaceae > Capsicum > Capsicum baccatum. The sequence goes on from CM061554.1 coordinate 125,067,470, forward strand.
ACTTAGTGAAATTTTCTAAGTCTTGGACCCCTTTAACATGCAATAGTAAGTAAAAATAAGCTAGGATCTTACGGGGTCTTATAATATCTCCCCTTGAAAATATTCATCATCAAATGAGATTGATTAAGTTGATAATACTTTGGTACTGAGATTATATGTTGAACATGCATAACTGGAAACATGATTACATGACTAAGTCTAAAACACGATACATGACTAAACTGATTCGTGAATGCATGCGATGTCATGAGGATGATTACATGGCTGGAACTAAGAATAGAAAAGATACAATCTGAGGAAAACTATTACCTTACGCAGAGAATGAGTTTGCAGAGAAGAGGTGAGGGTACTTGGTTTGCATATGTGCCTCTGCTTCCCAAGTAGCTCCCTCTAGGGACTGATTCCGCCAAATATCTTTAACCAAGGGAACTTCTTTGTTTCTTAGTCTTTGAATATGATGATCAAGGATTTCAAATAGGATCTCTTCATAAGAGAGGTTATCCTGAACATCTGTACTTTCTAAATGAACAACTACAGCTAGATCACTAATATATTTCCTTAACAAAGAAACATAGAATATTGTAAGGGACCTTTCCATAACGACTCAAGATCTTGTAAGGGACAACATATCAAGGATTGAGTTTCTCCTTTTTTCAAAATCTCTTCACTCCCTTCATGGGAGAGATTTTCAAATAGACTAAGTTGCTAACCTCAAACTCAAGATCTCTTCTCTTCACATCTGCATAGGATTTCAGATGGCTTTGGGCTGTCTTAAGACTCTTCCTGATCAACTAAACATTCTCTAATGCATAAAACACTTAATCAGGCCTTATCAATGCAGTCTCACCCACCTTAAGCCAACCAATAGGAGATCTATATCTCCTCCAATAGAGAGCCTTAAATGAAACCATCTGAATACTAGAATAATAACTGTTATTGTAGGCAAACTCGATCAAAGGCAAGTGATTATCCCAACTATCCTTAAAGTCAATAACATATGCTCTCAACATATCCACTAAGGTCTGAATAGTTCTCACTTCCTGACCATCTATCAGAGAATGAACGGTTGTACTGATGAGAACTTGGGTACCAAGACCTTTCTAAAATGCCTTCCATAAGTGATAGGTAAACCGAGTACCTCTATCTGAGATGATAGACAATGGGACTCCATAAAACCTAACCAACTCTCTAATATAAATCTTGGTGTAGTCCTCGACTGAATAAGAAGTATGAACTGGCAAAAAATAAGCTGATTTGGTCATTTTATCTATAATAACCCAAATGGGGAAATCTTATTACAAAATCCATGTTCACCTCTTCCCACCTCCAAGTAGGGATGTTGAACTCCTTTATAGTGCCACTAGGCCTTTGGTGCTCAACTTTAAACTACTGACAACTGTAGAACTTAGCTATAAACTCTGCAATATCCCCTTTCATACCACTCCACCAATAGAATTCTCACAAATGATGGTACATCTTGGTGGCTCCCAGGTGAATAGAGTCACATGCACCATGCACTTCTACAAGGATTCTCTACCTCAACCCATCAATGCATGGCATACACAACCTATTCTAAAATCACAATACTCTATCTCCCCCTTGGGAGAAAACCTCTAATTTCTAATCTCTGACTGGCTCCTTCAACTAAACTAAACTTGCATCCCTATCTTTCTTTTCTTTCACTTTGGCACCTAAAGAAGATTTTGAACTATTCTGAACCAATACATTATACGCAGCTGAATCAACCAAATAAACACCTAGTCTAGCAAGATGATGTGCCTCCCTAACTAACTTTTTCTTATCATCCTCAACATGAGCAACACTATCCATATACAATCTACTAAGGGCATCTGCCACTATATTGGCCTTGCTCAGGTGATATAGAACACTCATATCTAGTCTTTCAATAATTACAAATACCTTTTCTAATGAAGATTCAAATCTTTTGACAAAAAGATATACTGCAAGCTTTTGTGATCCATGAACACATCAATATTTACCCATAGAGATAGTGCCTCTAAATTGTCAAAGCAAACACAGCAGCTGTAAATGTAAGATCATGGGTAGGATAATTTTTTCATTGGGCTTAAGTTGTCTACAGACATAGGCTATGACCTTACCTCTCTATATCAACACATAACCAAGACCAACTCTAAAAGAATCACACAAAATAACAAACCCATCTAAATACTCTAGCAATATTAAAACTAGGCCTATGGTGAGTTGAGCCTTCAACTCCTGCAAACTCTTTTCACAAGAATTTGACCATAGAAACATTACTTTATTCTGGGTCAATCTTGACATGGGGGACGTAATAGATGAAAACCCTTCAACAAACCATGGTAATATCTGGCCAAACCCAAAACAATACTAATATTTGATGGGGAGATGGGTCTGGGCTAGTTTCTCACTACTTTGGTCTTTTGAGGGTCAACTCTAATACCATCACCAAATATATTATGGCCAAATAAAGCTACTGATCTTAGATAAAATTTGAACTTAATGAATTTGGCGAACAACTGATGGGCTCTAAGAGTCTGCAATACAATTCTGAAGTGGTCTACAAGATACTACAAGAATAGACAAGAATATCATCCTTGAAGACTATAATAGACCTGTCCAAGTACTTCTTGAAAACTTGGTTCATAAAGTCAATGAAAGTTGTTGGGGCATTCATTAGTCCAAAGGACCTAACTAGAAATTTGAAGTAAGCATATTGGGTTCTAAAAGCTATTTTTGGAATGTCACATTTTCTGACTCTGAGCTGATGATAGACGGATATGAGGTTTACCTTAGAGAAGTAATTATCACCCTGAAGTTGGTCAAAAAAGTCATCAATTCTGGGTAGTGGGTACTTATTCTTGATGGTGACTTTGTTTAACTGACGATAATCGATGCACATTTTGAGAGAACAGTCATTATTTTGCACAAAAAGAACTGGAATGCTCCAGGGGGAAACACTGGTCCTGATGAATCCCTTATCAAGGAGATCTTCAACTATTCTTTCAATTCCCTAAGCTTGGTTGGAGTCATTCTGCAGGGTAGAATAGAGATAGGCTAGGTATTTGGAAAAAGATCTATTTCTAAGTCAATTTTCCTTTTGGGAGAAACACCGAGAAGATCTTCAGGGAACACATCTGGAAATTCCCTTACTACTTAAACTGACTCGAGATTGGGAGTCTTAGAAGTATAGTCTGTAACTCAAATAAGACAGTAAACACACCCCTTGGATATCATTTTCCTCACTCTAAGGTACAAAATAAGCCGACCAGTAAGCGCTAAAGTACTAGCCTTCTATTGAATAACTGGTTTATCAAGAAACTGGAACTTAAAGACTCTGTTTCTATAGTTAAATGAAGAATAGAAGAAGTGGAACTAATCCATGTCAGGAATGACATTAAAATCAATTATCTCTAACTCCACAAGATCAACTAAAGTGACTTTTTAGGATATTGTAACCAGACAGTTCTTGTATACCTGCCTGACTTCAATAGAGACACATACTGGGGTAGACACTGGGAAGGGTTCTACTAAGGTTTCAGGACTTACACCAAAGTTGATAGCTATATAAGATGTTACAAAAGAGAGTAAAGCCTTGGGATCTAACAAATCATAAACATATAAATGAAAGGCCTACAACATACTCGTAACCATATAAGTAGAACTTTTCTAATCATGATGGGACTGGATGGCATACAATCTATTCTGGCCCTAATTGCTAGTAGCATTGGAAGTGGCGACCTACTGAGTTGGGCGACCTGCTCGTGTTATTGAAGAGTTAGCCTGACCCTAATAGCAATTATTCCTACATTTCCACACATCTGTCGGACACTCACTCATCCTATGTCTTCGCTTACCATATATAAAACACACACTACTGCCATCCCTACACATACCTTGATGATTTCTACCGCACTTTTGGAAAAATGGATTAGTCTGACCACTGTTCACACTACCCTAAGTCTTAGAGCCTGGTACCCTATCCTGATTACCATTTTTGAACTTTGGAATTGAAGAACTACATGAAGATGGAGGGGGTATAATATTTTTGACAAAATTAAGGACAGTTACCACCCTCTAATCTTAGTTGAGAAAAGTTAAAACTACCTGTCCTAGCCCTCTTATTCTCTCTTTCTTTCTCCTTAACTTTCTCCTCTTCAATCAGCTGAGCATAGACCATAAGACTAGAAAAGTCCATTTCCTTAATCAACATTTCGTCCATACACTCCTTGACCATACTATCAGATACAACTAGACATAAACTTACTTATTCTAGACCTATTATTAGACACCACATGAGGAGCATACCTCGCCAACTAAGTAGACTTAAGCAAATACTCCTTTACACTCATACCACCCTACTTCAAATTAATAAACTCCAGAACCTTAGCATCCCTCAACTCTAAAAGGGAAGAATCTATCTCAAAGACTGTAGGAAACTCCTCCCACTCTACAGGCCCTGCATCTGTGCCTCTATCCCTTTTCTACTACTTATACTAGGTGTGAGCTACATCTTGCAACTGGTAAGTGGCCATCTCTGCACTCTCACTAGAAGTCACATCTATAATTTTTGTTACCTTCTGAACCATGTCAAGAAACTCCTGTGGATCCTCATCAGACTTAGATCCTGAAAACACAGGAGAAATTATGCGAGTGAAGTCCTAAATTCTAACTGTGGTAGTATTAGCCACTGCATTAGCTTGGATAACAGCTTGCTGATGATGCTAAGCTGATTATGAGCTAGAGTATTGATGCACCTCTAAAATCGATATGAGAGACATACTTATTTTGGGAATCTTTATAAACGGGCAGAGGTGTGGGCTAATTCTCATTTCTTCTTCCGTTAGTCTTTCTAGGAGGCATCTTCTGTAAATAAATGGAAGATTTAATTAGAAAATGAGTTCAAATAGATCTTATTCTTATTGTCATTCGCATGTCATGAGCATGGAAATAAGGGAAACTTTTTCTAAGACATCTTGTAGCCTCTTGTCCATAAGTGTGGCTCATTTCACACCCATGCATAAGACTCTACTCAACTCGGCTTTTAGACTCCCTTGGACACTTTAAAACCTTAGGATTTGATACCAAGGTTGTGATGCCTCGAAAATACACCCTGGACACCACATGGTGCTTCAAGTCTTGAGAGATCACAAGCTAACCCATGAGCTGGTACCTACTATAAGCACTGAATAAAATAGATAACAAAATAATATGTGTAGAATTTAACTAAAAATGACATAAGGTTTTAAATACTAAAATAGTCGATTAAACATCATAATTTTAAAAGAATCTAAAAGCAATACTGAGAAGACTAATAATAATAACTAATAAATAGACTAACTTTTTGAAATAGTTTGAAAAGTATCTAACTAACTGGGTAGTTGATGGGATAAGCCCCCAACGAACTCCGACTAACTACTGAGTTGTAAAACTAAAGTAAGGATAAATGGTCCTTAATATATGAGGACTCACCACTACTACTACTGCTGATGTGATAGAATGTCTAAGTACGATTGAGAACTTGAGTGTCCGAACCCATGACAAAAGACATCCTAGTGTAAAAAATTAGTATACAATTAGTACTTTAAATATACTAGTACATGATATAAGGTTAGGCTAAAATGAATGGGTTATATGCATAAGATAATAACTGATTAAAAAGCATGAGATAACTAAGTATATATACAAAAAAGTTGTAAAATCTAAGAATGCATGAGCAAACATAAAAAATAATTCTGATATAGTCTATAAATGAAAGTACTGAGATGCTGATACTGAATAAATGATAAATGTATGCTATGGTCAAGCAAACCTGAAACTGAGCTCTCTACTAAATACACAAATGAGACTGTGGGAGCTAGCTATAACCGATATGCCCCAAAGTACTATCAGGGTCTAACCTGTAACCCCAGTTGGAAGAGTGTCAGTACTATACCACGGGTACTAATACTGGCTGCATGGATCCTCTAATCTGATATCTCAAATGACGAGGGTGTCATGCGTACCTAATGGGGGACCTCTTAAAGTCTCTGGTGGCTCCATAGGTTTGGAACCTAGGGACTGCTACTAACATTCCATGCCTACTGACGGGTGATACCAGTTCCTCATGCCTACAGATGGGGGAGAATCCATCCCTACATTCATTCAGTTCTAAGTTTTATCCTGAACTAAAAGACACTGATTACTGAACTGAACTAAGCTTAATTGAACTCACAACTAACCCTTGTAACTTTCTGAATGATATTGCTTATGGTATAACTAAAATAATTCTATAGATAATGAAAACAAGATAATCAACTAAATTGTCGGTATTCATAACCCCAGGACTCGATAACAATAACAATAGGAATATACTAAAGCTTTAAAAATATCATAATTAGTCATTGTTCAAAACCCAATCATTTAGGCATTTCATCAACCACTTGTAATTCATACAGTGGAGCATGAGAATAGTTAAAAAATGTGATACTAACATAATTGAAATACTAAACTCATGGATTTAGGATTTGACATGCAAACATCATTACTCTAATGCGTCAAGGATAATTTTAAATGAAAAAATATGGTAAACATAAATTGTAATCAAAATTCATAATAGCTTTAAGTAGATAACTCATAATATCGTGTAAAAATCATGGCTTTAAACTTGAAAATGAATTCTTGGACTACATGGGCTAAAAAGCCCCATGGATGAACATCACACATACCTTAATTGATGAATTAGTGAATGTTCTTGATGATTTATTGAAGCTTGACCTTGAATTTTGAAGAGGCTAGGATTTGTTCTTAAGAGAGAATTTCCTTAATTTGAGAGAATTTTGTGTAAAAGATGACAAATAATGCTTTTGGGACCCTAAATCCCGTGCTATGGCTAGATTAGAGTGAGGGAAATGACTGAAATACCATCCTGGACCCAAAACTCATTAAACAGAACCTGACCAATAGAAGAGAAATGCCCCGTGCCTAGTTCTCTATCGATATGATATGTTGTGCACCGCAATGCCCCCCACAGACGTGATATTTGAGGTGCACGGCTATATCATGGAGCCTCTCTATTTTGAATATCCAAATAGGTCTCAAACCTCATTCAAAATATCTAAAAATCACCTGAGATAAACCATCGACAACCCCAATCATGAATTAACTTAGAAATTAACATCTCAAGGTATGGAAGGTCAAAAATAAAATCATCAAAGTTTATGGGGCTTTGGAGAAGACTAAGCCTGAATACTTAGTGAAATTTTCTAAGTTTTGGACCCCTTTAATATGTAATAGTAAGTTAAAATGATCTAGGATCTTACGGGTTCTTACAACCACGTAGTGCAAGAGGGAGCAAATGTTGTAGACGAACATGACAAGCATGACTTTTTAATACAAATATATTTTAAGTTCACACATTAAGAAATATTAGATGAAAACTATAAAGAACTTTTAGATTTTTTAAGAAAAGACAAAATTTGTGCATATCTTCAGAAGGCAATATGTTTTATGTAGTTGGAACTTCAACTTTCTCCATCTTTTGGATGAGGTGCAATTCCGGTCTAATGTTTATCACTTACAAGTCTAATTGAGTGTTAATTGTATTCTTGGTATTTTCTTTAACATTCATGAATGTCCCCATAAAAGCCTTACATATAATTTTTTTAATATGCAGAACATCCAAATTATGTCGCAATAAGAGATACTCCCAATAAGGAAGCTTAAAAAGAAACTTTTCTTCTTCCAGTTATCCTTTCTATCTTTATGCGATATCTTCTTCCTTTTATTTGGATCTCTTGATAACTGTTGCCCTTCAAGATCTTGTACTTGATTAAGTATCTCAGTACCAAAATAATTTTTTGGTGGTGGCTTTTTTTCCTGTACCATCTAAGGTTTGCTCTCATATCTCCCTTTGTTACAAAGAGAAAGGTAACTCCGATGAGCCATAAAACACTTCTTCTTACTTTTATCCAATCAAATTAAGGAAGTGTCTTTGTTATAACATGGACATGCTATTCTTCCTTTGGTACCCCATCCAGATAAATTTCCAAATGCTGGAAAGTCATTAATGGTCCATAACAAAGATGCATGCAACATGTAATTCTGTTTAGTAGATGCATATATGTCTCAACACTAATTTCTGATAACTTATTCAAATCCTCTATTAATGGCTAAAGATATAAATAAATTGTATCTCCTGGACCATTTGGACAAGGAATAAGAATTGAAAAAAAATTAAATTTTTTGGTTTCATACACAACCAAGGTGGTAAATTATAAGGAATAAGAACCACAAGCCAAATGCTATGTGAGGTTTTTAAATTCCAAAATGGATAAAATCCATCACTAGCAAGTCCAAGTCTAACATTATGAGGCTCGGCCATAAATGAAGGATAATGTTCATCAAGTGACTTCCATGCTATTGAATTAGTTGGTGCCTCATTATTCCATCATCATCTCTTTTATCCTTATGCCATTTTATTAGAGTAGATGTCTTTGTATACATAAATAACCTCTGAAGTCTAGGCTTTAAGGAAAAATAGCGTAATCATTTTGCTACTATCTTTTTACCCTTTTCTTCCTTGTTTCCCTATTATGGGTATCCATTTTCCACCTACACACACCATAAACTTTGCAAGAATTGAGTAAACTATATTCTTACTAGTATAACATACAATCACTAGTGCAAGCATCTCTCTTATTATAAGAAAGTCCGAGTTCCTGAATGATTCTCTTTTCCTCATAATATGAGTTTGGTAAATTGGCGCCATCAAGCAAAAACTCCTCTTTCAACATTTTCAATAACATTGTAAGTGATGCATTAATGTAATGGCCCATACTTTTGATGTGAACCAATATAATCAAAGAGGAAATCTTTGATGCCTTTGAATTTTGGTACAATGGCTGCTCTAAATCCTTCAATATTTTACAAAAAAATTTTACTTCAAGATTTGGTTCCTTCTTAAATAAACCATCATAATCAGTGTGGCCAGGTCCACCATCAAAATTAGAATACAAATTTCTCAATAATTCTTCCACTTTATCTTCACTCTCACATTCTTTCATTCCATCATATGTTTATCTTCAAATTCAGATTTAGTTAATGGTCCACCCAAGTGATCCCTATGGTGAAAAAATAAAGTATAATTATGAACTATTCCATGTACTTTTAAATGTGTCTCAACTATTTTACAAGTTCCTAAAGTAGTATTGCAATAGTTGGTACATGGACATCTCTAATACCCCCTATATTTCTAAGCTACAAAATGAACCATTGTTCCTATGCATGAAATCTCTTATCATATGATTCATATTTGAGTACATGAATTAGGATGAGTATCCTAGTGATAATAGAGCTTATGATGTGTTAAGCGTGTTCATAAGAGTCAAATAGAGTAACCCCAAGCAAGAACTTTTGAATCCACCATGTTTTCATGTGTGATTTCACATAGCTTATCTTTGAATGAGAATAAATTGATTTATAGGTGGTATTTTTGCAGATTTCTAACCTCCAAGTTGTATATAATTGAATAAGCATTTTGTCAATACCAAATTCACCTAAAACGGACACCAGGTAAAGAAGTTATGGCGATTTAAAATTTTAGTAGCGTCATTTCAGTCAGTGGTGCGTTGCACCATAAGATAAAATGACGTTTGTCAATTTCCAATGTCTCTCCGCAATTCCACCATGTCGTGGTGAGTTTCCAGGTTACAACCAAGTGGCAACGTGATATCTCTGTGTCTCGTCAGGGTCCTAAATCAGGAACTTTTCATAGAAATTAAAAGGCGCATCTAGAGGGGTATTTGGGTCATCTTCCCACCCCTATATATTCCATAAACATGGAATTTAGCCCCAATATAACCACATTATACTCTTTTTTCTCAAAATTCTCTCAAGAACTCCATAGGGTTTTCATAGATGCTTCAAGATTGAAAGGATTTCACCATTAATTTTTACGAATCTTTCATCTACGGTATGCGTAGTGTTTATCCATGGATCCCTTTCATCCATGGATCTCAAGAATCAAGTTTTAAAATCATGAATTATTATTAGGATTTTGTGGTATGATTATGTTAATGTTGATGGTTGTTATTTGGTATCTTGATTTATTTTCATGAAGTATGTGAGCATGTTAGTTGAAATCCATAAATTTGGGTGGCTTAAGATTGCTAAATTGATAAGTATTCCTATGCCCAAATTTGTTCATGTAAGGTGTTTGATAAAATGCCTAGAAGGATAGAAATCATGTATAATAGCTTATGGATGAACTATATGAAAAATTCAAGCTAGTCTATTATGTTCAAAGGTCTCATATGTTGTTGTGGTGCAATATATGTGTTAATAGAATGTACATAATGATTGGAGAATGGATTCATAGTGTGTCTATATGCATTCCATGTTATGTACAAGATCATGATTATGAAGTACCACATGATTAATCACCCAATTATTATAATATGAACTAAATGTTACATGTTTGGCATTCCCTTATGTTTAAATGGTTTTGATATTATTGTTATGAAAAGTATATGTTGTTGGAATTCCCATGATATTAGAATATGAGGTTGATGACTTGATTACAAGTATTCCCATTCATGTTAGACATTATGATGATTATGTACTTCATGAAATCCTTCATTCATGTATTATGGATTATTATTAATGGTCATGCATTCAAGAAAGTCATGTTGTGTTAGGCTCTTTCCATCGAGTCCCAGGGATACTTATACCCGAACATTTAGTTGTGTGCCTAGATCCATGTCATGTTTTCATGATACTCTCAGTCAAGCTATGATCCATAGAACTCAGTAAGTCATGTGACTCAGAAAATCTCAATAATCTCAGTAGTTCAGTAATCTCAGTGATCTCAGTACTCAGTAATCTCTGTAATATTAGTATTCCTAGTAAGTCTTAGTAACCTCAGTACTCTCAGTCAGTCCTCATATCTTAGTAGCTTTTTGTCAGTCAATGGACCTAAGTAAATTTTATTTAGCTCTGCTAAATTATACCATTAGTATTACTTCAGTTAATCAGTTCAACATAATTAATCAGTTCAGTGTCTATTCATATGGGAGTAGGAATTAGCACCAAGTGGACCCAAGGACGGGAACTCACCTGTTATACGAGGGTGCAATTCTTAGAAGCAATCTTTGCATTCTAGAACTATGTAGCCAACATAAGTTGAGACATTGTAGCCTACTATATGAGGGTAGATGAGGTAGCTTAACCTGTTATATGAGGGTTCCCATTGTTCACATTAGAGTTATCTATTATATGAGGGTTACTCATATGTTGTCTTTATCAGTGGCGCGGTATTGACACACTTCTAATCAGGGCACAGATTGGAACCCAGCTCATCTATTATAGCATATTTAGGGCATGTCAGTTAGATGACTACTTCCTACAGTCTAAATTACAGTCTAAAAGAACTCAGATAGTTCTTCAGATTTTAGGACTGTCAGATACAGTCAATTTAGATATAGTATAGAACTCAGCTAGTTCCATCAGATTCAGGACTGTTAGATATAGTCACTCATGTTATCAGTTATATCAGTTCTCAGAACTTATGTTATCAATAGTTATCAGAACTTATGTTATCAGTATTTAACTTCAGAACTATTAGATACAGTCAACCAAACCAGTTCTTCATAATCAGAACTGTTAGACACAGTTATTCATGTATTTGTAACATAGTAGCAGTCCTTCAATATTCCATAATATAGTATCATTCTTTCTCATTCATCAGTAAACTCAATAATCAGAACTCAGTAGTTAGACCTATTACGATGTCAGTTATAATTACATAGTCATGCATGTTTTCTCACATTCATGTTAGTTAGTCAGTTAGTATTGTTCATGCATGTGAACCATTTGCATTCAGTGTACCTCACTTTCAAACCATCATATTCAAACTACTGATGCATTTGCACTATGGTGTCTTATACCATAGGTTTAAAAGCACAAGCTCCAGAGAACCAGTAGCATCCTAATTCAGCGATCAGAGTTAGCAGTGAGTCCTCATCCTTCGAGGACATGATGATTACATTATTATTTTAGTTTTCAAATTATTTCAGTAGTCGGAGTTATTTGGGGATATGTCCCATCAAATCCTTGTTCAGATAGTTTAGAGGCTTTCAGACTATAGCATGTCAGACAGTTATTTTAGATGTGTTTTGGTATTGTTATACCACTTTTAGACATTGTTCTTATCAGATATTTATCTAGTTTGAACCTTATGGCCTTTTAGTTAATGTTTCAGCATTTATTATCTTTTATGCAGATATCAGTCATGGGTTAGCTTGTAGTCCTTCGTGGTTATGAGCACTGTGTAGCATTTCGGTTTAGAAAATCGGGTTGTTATAAATTGGTATCAAAGCCTAAGGTTCAATAGTGCCCTAGGAAGTCTGAAAAGCCGCATCTAGTAGAGTCTTGTACATGCGTGTGTCGTGCACCACACTTATGTACAGGAGGTTATTAGATGTTTTAGAAACAGTTTCCCTTATTTCATGTCTCAAATTATGCTATAGAAAGGTTCTTTAAGAAACTCTTATAGATTCTCATCATGCTTCATACATATCAACTTTACCTTACTTTTAAGGTAACAAAAGCAGCGAAGTTCGAGTCCTAGAGATAGGGCTTTCTCAGACAAACCCTATAGTTAGTTATGGGATTGCCCACAAGCTCAAAAGTATCCCATCAGTTTAGTTATGTTCCAGAGTTGTACAACTCTTATTCAGGATCATGAGAACTCATATGTCATCAGATCTCTTCTCCAAATTCTATGATAGCATATGACCTAGAGTTAGAAGCATGAACTCATGAGTTTAGCAGTAGTAGATTTGGGATAATTTGATCCAGGTTGAACAGATTATGTATTCATGGGGATAGGTGTACCAAAGTTAATCAGTAGGCTTGAACAGTAAAAGCAGGAATTTAAGTCTATTGACATGACATTAGGCTTAAAGGTGTGGATGTGATATTAGTAGTATATGAAGAAATAGAAACAGATGATGTGTTTAGTATGGCAACCATATATCGAACAGAGTATAAGTATGTGATGATGATTGCGGTTCAGTTTAGAGTTTAGTAAAGTGTTTACAGACTTATGATTATGGCTTAAAGCCAAGAGGGAGATGATAGATCGAGTGACCTATTTTAGGCTCCCAAATTCCAGTAGTAGTGCCAGTATATATAGAAAGTAGTAAGGGGAGATAATTCTCAACCCATCTTTATCTCAGTGCAGAGTTTTGCACTTCAGCTATCATAAAATCCACTCAGGCCTTGCGTGTCAACTCTATGTTCACGAATCATGCTCATGCATTTTTCAATAAATCATGCACGGTTCCCATTCCCAGTATAAGGGTCCCAGTTTACCCCGTAGTATGAATTAGTTCCATGAACTTAGCTTAGATTCACACCTTTTTCATAGAATCGTATAAGATTCTAGTTCCCAGCATAAGGGGTTCAGTTCTATTCCCCTCAGTAATATAGATCATGTTCCATGAAAACAGAAAACCCAAATTCAGGTCATGCATCTCATGACTTATGTACACATATAATGTTTTACAGTATACTCAGCTTCCATGACTCATGCTACATCCCTACTGATCAGTTAAATTCAGACTATGTTATGTATATCCTTAGTTTAGACCTTTTGGTACATACATGGGATTTATATTCTATCCCTCGGACTTCAGTCAAGTTCCAAGTTCAGATAAGTGTCTATTCATGTTTTAGATCCTCCTGACTTAACCCCTTCAGTCAGCCCTCTTTGTGAAAATAGTGTAGTGTAGCGATGAGTAGTTGCTTAAATAAGAGAGTGAATGATTCATTTTAAGAGAAGGTTGTTGAATGCTTTCTTTACATGAAGGTGTAGTTATGAATATAGGCTTGAATGTGATGATAAGTGTGCAAGTAAATGGCTAGCAAGAGGTAGTACTTAGAATTTGGGAAATTTTAGAGTGTGAGTGTACATTCAGAGCCTTGAATTAAGTCAGCCTTCATTGTGCAACTATCACAAATTAGTTTCCATCTCTGTTATAGTTCAGTACTCAGTACTCAGTAATTACAGTTAGTCTTAGAATTAACCACTTCAGTATTAGTCTAAACCTTAATTTCAGTATTCAGTTATCAGGACCCAGCATTTAGTTCCAGTATGGATCCTAGTTACATTCTCAAGTTATAGTGTCAGCTCCAGATCAGTATTCAGTTCAAAAATTCAGTTCAGTTTTACACTTACTTAACCATATAGTATAGTTATCAGTTACTAAATTATAGGTATTTCAATACCTCAGTCTATGGAGTGTTTCCAAATCATGTAATATGCTTGGTCCTGCATTTTTAAACAATATATCTTCTATGAAATCCATGATCAGTTACCTTATGTTACTCAGTCAGTTCCTTCTCATATGCATAATACTTTATGGCCTCAGCCCAGCTATTAAGATTAAGTACAATTCAGTCTTTCATACCCAGTATTATGTTACCGGTAAATCAGTTAATCATATAAGTCAGTATGTCTATGCATTCGTGCATCACTCTTCAGTTTCAGATTTAAGATAATCAGTCACAATTTTATCCCTAGGTGCCTTGTGCATCGCCTCAACTTCCTTAATATCTCAGCAAAGTCATTCCAGCATCCTTCAAGGGACATAGTGTCCCAAGGGGGATATACACTATATCCCCCAAACTTTTATGATTTAAATATGTCATTTTCTTTGATAAATCTATCTTGGAGGAAGTGTTACTTATGAGCCAACCCTCTAGCTCCAAAACTCAGCAGTAAGCCATGTACTCAATGGCTCAGTTTATTCCATAATATGATACTCTATATATGTCATGCATTACAGACTCAGTTCAGTTCATGTATCACATTCCAGACTCAGTTATGTTCTTATATTTTTGCTTATGCATATTGAGTAATTAATCTTAGACTCATCGGTATTTTTAGTTCAAGGTAACAATATTCTTTGATATTACTCGTTCCCATGTTTAGATTTTACTACCAAACTTTGTACTTAGTTCCATGCTTAGTTTTCAGTTCAAACTTGGTACCTTTACCATTGTATGTTCAGCCGCATGTTCCTAAGCCCGTTCAGTCATATATTCACACATCAGATATGTGTGATCAGCTTATCAGTACTTTCTATCATGCATTCATGTATCATTTCAGTCATATAATCATGCATCAGATATGCATGGATTCAGCTTATCAGTTATGCATCAGATATGCATTCTCATTTTGAGAAAACTCAATCTATCATAATACTCAGTCCTATATTCATGAATTAGTTATCAATATATCAGATATGTATGTTCAGTATGATATGTATTCAGCTTATCAGTCATGTCAGTTAAGAAATCATATTTCAATAGTGTATGCCTTGTACGTACTTCAGTTTGTTATTTCGCTTGTCCTACTCAGTCTCATTCGAGGATGAATGTTCCCAAGGGGGAGATATTGTAATACTCCATATATTTTTAAGCTAGAAAATGAACCATTGTTCCTTCAAATAAAACATCCTATCCTATGATTAATATTTGATTACATGAATTAGGATGAGTATCCTAGTGATAATATAACTTATGATGTGTTAATCATGTTCATAAGAGTCACTTAGAGTAAGTCAAGCTAAGAACTTTTGAATCCACCAAGTTTTCGTGTGTGTTTTCACATAGGTCATCTTTAAATGAGAATAACTTGGTTTATATATGGTATTTTGGTAGATTTATACCTCCAAATTTTAGAGAATTGAATAATATTTCCGTCGATACTAAATTTACCTAAAACGGACAGCAGGTGAAGAAGTTATGGCGATTTAAAGTTTCAGCAGCGTCATTTCAGTCAGTAGCACGTTGCGCCATAAAACAAAATGAAATTTTTCAATTTCCAATGTCTCTCCACAATTCCACCACATCTCAGTGAGTTTTTAGGTCGCAAACAAGTGCCAACGCGATATCTCTGCGCCGCTCCAGGGTCCTAAATCGGGAAATTTTCAAAAAAATTAAAAGACTCATCTAGAGGGGTACCCCTATATATTTCATAAACATGGAATTTGGCCCCAATCCAACCACATTATTCTCTATTTTCTCAAAATTCTCTCAAGAACTCCATAGTGTTTTCATAGGAGCTTCAAGATTCAAAGGATTTCAACGTTAAGTTTCACTGATCTTCCATCTAAGGTATGCGTAGTGTTCATCCAAGGATCCCTTTTATCCATTGAGCTCAAGAATCAAGTTTTAAAATCATGAATTGAGATTATGATGTTTTGGTATGATTATGATAATGTTGATGGTTGTTATTTGGTATCTTGATAAAATCCCTAGAAGGATAGAAATGCCTAAAAGGGTAGAAATCATGTATTATAGCTTAGGGATGAACTATATGGTAAATTCATGCTAGTCTATTATGTTCAAAGGGCTCACATGTTGTTGTTGTGCAATATATGTGTTAATGGAATGTACATTATGATTGGAGAATTGATTCATAGTGTGTCTATATGCATTCCATGTTACATACAAGATCATAATTATGAAGTACCACATGAGTTATCCCCCAATTATTACAATATGAACTAAATGTTACATGTTTGTCATTTCCTTATGTTTAAATGGTTCCCATGTTATTGTTATAAAAAGTATATGTTGTTGGAACTCCCATGATATTAGAATATAAGGTTGATGACTTGATTGCAAACATTCTCATTTATGTTAGACATTATGATGACTATGTACTTCATGAAATCCCTCATTCATGTATTATGGATTATTATTGATGATCGTGTATTCAAGAAAGTCATGTTGTGTCAGTTTCTTTCCATCGAGTCCGGGGGGTACTTATACCCGAAAATTTAGTTGTGTGCCTAGAGCCATGTTATGTTTTCATGATACTCTCAGTCAAGCTATGATCCATAGAACTCAGTCAGTTATTTGACTCAAAAAATCTCAGAAATCTCAGTAATCTCAGTAGTTAAGTAATCTCAGTGATCTCAGTACTCAGTAATCTCAGTATTCCCAGTAAGTCTTAGTAACCTCAATACTCTCAGTCAGTCCTCAGATCTCAGTAGCATTCTGTCAGTCAACGGAACTCAATAAATTTAGTTTAACTCTGCCAAACTATACCATTAGTATCAGTTCAGTTAATCAATTCAGCACAATTAATCAGTTCAGTATCTATTTAGATGGGAGTAGGAATTAGCATCGAGTGGACCCAAGAACGGGAACTCACCTGTTATACGAGGGTGCGATTCTTAGAAGCAATCCTTACGCTCCAGAACTATGTAGCCTGCATAGGTTGAGACATCGTAGCCAGCTATATAAGGGTAGATGATGTGGCTTAACCTATTATAAGAGCGTTCCCACCATTCTCATTAGAGTTACCTATTATATGAGGGTTACTCACACGTTGTCCTTACCAGTGGCGCAGTATTGACACCCTTCTAATCAGGGCACAGATTGGACCCCAGATTAGCTATTATAGCATATTTGGGGCATATCGACTAGATGACTAGTTCCCACAGTCCCAGTCTCAGTAAAATAACTCAGATAGTTCTTCAGATTTCAGGACTGTCAGATACAGTCAATTCAGATACAATATGGAACTCAACTAGTTCCATCAGATTCAGGACTGTCAGATAAGTCACTCATGTTATCAGTTATATAAGTTCTCAGAACTCATGTTATCAGTCCTATCAGTTATCAGAACTTATGTTATCAGTATTCAACTTTAGGACTATTAGATACAGTCAACCAGACCAGTTCTTCATAATCAGAACTGTCAGACACAGTTATTCATGTATTCGTAACATAGTATTAGTCCCTCAGTATTTAGTAATACAGTATTAGTATTTCTCATTCATCAATAAACTCAGTAGTCATAACTCAGTATTCAGTCCTATCACAATCTCAATTACAATTACGTAGTCATGCATGTATTCTCAAATTTATGTTAGTCAGTCAGTTAGTTTTGTTCATGCATATGAACCATTTGCATTCAGCCTACCTCACTTGCATACTAGTATATTCAAAATACTGACATATTTGCGCTATGGTGTCTTACACCATAGGTTTAGAAGCATGATCTCCATAGAACCAATAGCATCCCAGTTCAACGATCAAAGTTAGCAGTGAGTCCTCATCCTTCGAGGACATGATGATTACATTATTATTTCATTTTTCAGATTATTTTAGTAGTCAAAGTTAGTTGGAGATATGTCCCATCAACTCCTTATTCAGACAGTTTAGAGGCTTTCATACTATAGCATGTTAGACAGTTATTTCATATTTTTTTTGGTATTGTTATACCGCTTTTAGACATTATTCTTATCAGATGTTTATCTAGTTTTAACCTTATGGCCTTTTAGTTCATGTTTCCGCATTTTTCAGTCTTTTATGCAGTATACAGGTAGAGATATCAATCATGGGTTAGCTTGTGGTCCTTCAGGATCATGAGCACCATGTTGTGTTCCGGTTCAGAAAATCAGCTCGTTACAACATCATGTTTCATGTTCTTCTCCTGTTTTTTGAAAACCAAAATTCAAAAACTTTTTCACTCCATTTTTGTAGATTTCATTGGACTGGCCATTAATAAGTCGCACCGACTACTTACTAGGTGCCATAACCTTTTAAAATATATATAATAATAGATTGAGAAAAATAAAGGATAAAATAATTATAATTAAGATGCATAGACACATAGACAGATTCTCAATAAAATATTTCGACGAGTGGTTAAGAGGTCAATTCCTAGATAGAGGATAATGTGCTTTCAGGTAAGTTTTAGTGTCAAAGTTTCTTGCTTGTTGTATTTTTATTCATCAGAAAAGGTATAGGGAATAAAATAGTGTTGAGAAACTAAGAACAACTAACTATACTTTTGAGAGGTGTAATTTGGGCTACATGAAGTATCCACAAAAAAGGTTCTAACATCTATTTAGGCTCCAATAAAGTCAAGAGGAAATTATGGTGTCACATATAAGAAAATTTATTTCATATCAAAAATTCTAATTTTATGTCATACTTTGATATCTCATTATTGTTTATGGGGTTCAGTTTAGATTGTTGGCATTCTAGGATCAAAAAGAAGTAACTTTCATCTGGTTAACCTCTTCAAATTGTTAGTTTGAGTAAACCAATTAGTTTTTCGGTGTTGGTAACACACAATGTATGATTCTTTCCTTTTCTCTGAATAATTATTGTTCAAAAAACTCCTAAAACTTCGTCGTAGAGCATAGTTGTTGTGAAAGAAATACCCTGTCATAATTTGTTCCCATAAGAAACTAATACTTGGAGTACGGAAAGTAGGCATGTTTAAATTGTAGTACTCATTCTCTCAGCTGTAGTCGAGCGAAGAGTTCTCCAAAAATAGTCTCTCTACCTCTACGAGGTATTGGTAAGGTCTGCGTACACCTATCCTCCCTAGAATCCACTCATTGGATTTCACTATGTTGTTGTATTCTCTCAATTGAAGCAGAGCTACGTCAATATTATTTGCTACCAATACTAATGTTTAATGGATGATTCAATGCAGATTCGCTCCTCCCTATTTTTCCAAAGATTCTATCATAATTGATGATAAATGGCATAGTTCAAATTGAATCCAACACAATACTCAAATACCATAAAAGACTTAACATATAAGACTTAAATGGATCCTGGAAGAATAATCACCAAGGTTACATATAATAAATACACATAAGCTACTGAACCATCCATTAAGTACTCAAGCAGTAAACGTCTAGTTCAGTTGTTATTTGTCCTTTACTTCTGTACCATTATGACTTCTCTTCACTTGAACAGAACACCTATATAAGCAAAGTGTTTCACTGACAATCAACAGGGAATTAAGTATGGTACAATGAGAAAATTATGATTAACAATTGCATTTAAATTTTCCTACACAGATTAGAGCTCTATAGAACAATAAAATAGAGAACAATGGTGTAACTAATAATCATAATTTGTAAGACCATTCCACGACTATCACACACCTTTAAACTTAAAGACATACCTTATCAAACAACAACAACAATAGCATGCCCAGTGTATTCCCACATAGTGGAGTCTGGGGAGGGTAGAGTGTACGCAGAACATACCACTACCTCAGGTGAAGTAGAGACATTGCTTTAGATAGACCATTGGCTTAGGACTAATAAAAGTATAACAAACACAAATGAAAATAGTATAACTAGTTCTTTTATGTCTGAAATAAGAAATCAACAGTCATAGATCTTGGATGCGCCTTGATCTACAAAGTTAAGGATACATATGGGTAGACAAAAATAATCAAATAACAACTCAGTAAATAACAAACATTAAGTGTTATCATACTAGAAAACAAATCTTCTTTAACAAATCACTCACTTTATATAACAGTTTCACTTATGATCAAAGAAATCAGTAAAGACTACATCAACATGATTCTGACTACTCCTTGAAAACTAAAAACCAATTGGAAAAAAGGGAAAAGTCTAACAACTTAAAAAAGAAGATAGAGTGTGCATCTAGCAATAAATAGATTAAGAAAATGAACTAAATTCTCTGAAACAAGAATCACAGACCTTTTTTAAATAACATCACACACATTGATTTACGAAGATAAAGAAAACAAATAGGTACACACAAAAAGATGAAAACTTTATCAAATAACAAGAAACTGCAATAATAAACTTTGGATCAATACTACACAAAGGCCCAAACAATCATATGAAAAGCATAAAAAATGAAAAATATCAAGACTTTAGCAAATTGAGGATCATTCCTCACTATACATATATCAGGAAATGGAAATGAACTCTTTTCATAGTAAATACCACCAAATTGATCCACATAGTTCAAGAAACAAAGAGATTAAAACTTCACCAAACAATAAGAAATTGAAATAATAAAACTTTGAATCAGTACTACACAGAGACCAAAAATATTACAGCAAAGCACAAAAAGTAATCACAAAAAGGGCAAATCTAACAACTTACAATATAAGACAGAAAATGCATCTAGTAACTAACATATCAACAAATGAACTAAAAATTTTCTGAAACAAGAGATCACAAATACATATCTTAGTAAACTAAAATGAATCCTTTTCATAATAAAAATCACACAGAATTGATCCAATATAAAGGGTACACAAAAAAGATTAAAATTTCATCAAACAACAAGAAACTAAAACCATAAACTTTGGATCACTAAGAGCTGCTACTTCATTGTGCTGAAACAAAAAAATGCCTAAAAGTGACAAAGCAGCTACAAGAGGCAAATATCTAAATGAACATGTTCAGTTCAGGCCTACTGTAGACATTGTTTCATCATCTTCTAGAATAGGAGAAAAAGCTACAATGGCATCATGAGTGCCCATATAGAGCTAAAGCAGGTCGTCCCTATGGAAAACATAGAGATGAGATTTTATGGATGAGAAATCATACCTCAATCAGTTGATATAGAAGCTGTGATAGAAAATAGAGAGATTTAGGGCACGATTTGAGCATTCAAATAGGATAAAAGCCGATGGAAATTTGATTGATAATGTTGGAGCAACAAGTAGCTAGGGCGTGATATTTTTTGGAGAATACGGAGAGTTTTTTTAATTTTGGCACGTTAGGTTTTATTATAATTAGCATTATTTTTATTAAAATTTTTATTAGACTAATTATTTTGTGGAACTTTTAATTTTTCTAAATTATTAATAGGGATCGGTTAATAATTTTCTTAGGACCAAATTTTATACCTTCACTACAAAATGCACTATTAGGGACCAAAATTTAATCTCATCCTAATATGTATACTTTTAGAGACGAAATAATTGGCTCGTCCCTAAATGTTGGTCTTAAATATACCTTTATCTTGTAGTGTTACAAGTGTTACAACACTTAAAGAATAGAATAATAGAGGAATAAAGAATAGAAATTTACATGCATATCAAGAATAAATATGTCTAAATTCATCCATCACAAACAAATTAACTCATGCAGCAACCTCTCACGTTATTGGCCTTTAAACACCATTAACTATAAAAAGAAAGTGGCATAAAATGCCATAGTGAATAAATAGTCAATTGCCACATTGTACCTGACAAACGGCTAATGTTAATAGTGATAAATCATCCACTTTATGGGATTAAAGAGGCCGCCAATAACTGAGAGTTTAAGAAACATGTACTCCAAAACTACCCCATATTTCAATGTCATAATTTGACTACTACCTGCATGGAAATGAGTCATTAAATAAATATCATTATTGTTAAAATGCCACAATATTGATATTTCTTAAACAAGGTCTTTATGTATGCCACAAGGATAATCAAGTTTCATCTTATAATTAGTGACGACAGAATATGGATTCTTACCAATCCTGTGGACACATCTTTTGATTGTATTAAAGATACTATTGATATATGAGGTTTCCTTTATATCTAAAGACGTACATTGTTATGATAATTTCTTTTTTAATTTTAGAGTGATGTTGTTTGGTAATTTACTCGTTCCGTTCATTTTAATTTATTCATTGTTAACCTAGTATGTATCTTAAAAAACAAAGAATAATATGGATACTTATACTATATTACTTTTGAATATAATAAATTGAGGAAAGTCATCATTTTACCTCTAAACTTGTCCGCTCAACTTTTTTTTAGCCCTTAAAGTAGACTTATAATTTTTTACCCCCTCAACAATTTTATAGAGAATTAATTCCAATCCTTAAAGCTGGACGTGACATTAAAAAAAATGCATAAATCTGATTTTTTGTGCAAACATAGAATATATATATATATATATATAGAAAGAGAGAGAGAGAGAGAGTGAGAAAGAGATTAAAAAAGCTCTCCCCCTACCCCTTTGCCTTCCCCCTCCGTTTAACCCCCACCCCTACCCTAATTTCTCCCTCTTTAATATCCAAAACCTTCTCCCAACCCCACTCCTATCTTATTTTCCTCCTTCAACTATCAAATCCGCCACCCCACCCCATTATCACCCCAATTTATCCTCTTTCAACTACCAAACTCGTCACCCTCACCATAATTTCTCCTCATTCAATTATCAAACCCGCCCACCTTACCCTAATTTCTCCTCTGATGAAACTCGAAGGGTTTCACCACACAGTGAGAGACCAGGTTCTTTAGATTCAGTCACAGGCAATCAAATTATAAAGCACTGGAAAACTAAAAAATTAGTTGAAAACTAAATAACACAAAGATTTAACGTGGAAAGCTCTTTGCTCAATGGAGGAAAAAACACTGCTTGCCCTCACAAGCACCCAACAATCCACTATAATCAAACTCTTGATTATAGACTCCAATGAGCCAATGAACCTAGCTCTAGGTTCCACCTACTTGTAATAACTCTACTACAAGCCTACCTTGATAATTCTGCCAAGAACTAACCTTGACATTGATCAACTCTTACTAATATCAAACTTAGATAACTCTATCTAAGCTCACTTAAGAAAACAAAGAAATCATTGCTCAAATAACACGAGTAAACCACTTACATACCATAACTTGATGCAATAACACTCACCCTTTTAGTACATAAAGAAATAATAACTTGAGTAATACCCAAAAGTTGAGTTTTTGCCTATTTCACTCATGGGATTATCAGGTGGTGAAAAATCACTAATTGAGAAGCATTCTTTTCATTTTATAGTGGAGTATTAATTAGGGTAGAAATATAATTAGGCCAAGTATCCTGACTGGTACACATCTCACTGTATGGTTTATTAAACTAGACAACAAAACTGTGCAAGCCTTGTTACAGTTCTATGTTTCCATGAAGACACAAGGACCTGGCCCCTTATTTTCAATTGATCGTGATCAAAACAAGATACAAAAAATTTCCCCTTTTTGATGATAAAAAACCACAGAACTTGATCATCAAATTCATTCACCTTATTTAGTCAAAGTGATTACCATTACTGTCAGTGAATGTTCCCTATCACTTTGCACTTTTCTTCCCTCTGTTAATATATCATACAACTTAGGGACCTGGTCCCTTATTGTCAATTGACATAAAAAAAAGCAACTCATTTGTAGCATTTCAATATTCTCTCTGTCAATATACTTTCAGTTATCAATGCGAATTTAAGTATTTTCCCCCTGTCAATCTGTCTTCATTCTTCAATAGTCCATAATTACTTCACCATTTTAGCATTCTTTATGTATCACCTATCACCCAGTTATATTCAACATATATATACCTATTTGGTACTTAGTCCCTTACACATCATGAATATACACATACTTGGTCACACCTGGTCCCTACCATATGACTTTAGTATTTTCCCTTTTGGCATCATTAAAAGGTAATATCAGTAAACCAAGAGTTAAAATAAGCACACGATAGTTAACTCATGGATACTGGGGCAACACTAACATGAGAAACAACTTAAAAAAAAGAGCAAATAAATGAAAGATTAGTAAAATTACATTATACCCAAAAAAACATAAAATAAATGTCCTTAAAAATCATAATAGAAATTAGGAGTAAAAACTGACACCAAAATGACAAGACTCGGGAAGAGGGGGCTTAGGGGAGACGAATTTGAGTAATAACTTCATTCTGGCAGCCTTAGCCGTATAAGCATCCAACAAATATCTAGTGAGGGTTTTCATTTCTGCATTCAGCCCTTGAACCTCACCATTTTGTTCTGCAACCTTGCCCTGGAGCTTTGTATTTTCTACTGTAAGTTCCTCTGTGGCATTAGGTCCCTCTGAGGAAAACTTCTGATTTTACAACTTCAAGTACGCTATCTCCGCATCCTTAGAAGGTAGCTTAATTCTCAATTTCTCTATTACTTTTCTTAGATTTTCTTGAACAAAAATTAGTCCAGACACCAGGGATACAATTGCCACTTTTCCTTTTATACATTCATTTTGCACCAATATTGTCAAACTAAATATTTGTTTGACAGTTCCTAGGGTCCCTTTAGTTACAACTACTTAAAAATACATAAAGACCTTGTTTAAGAAATATCAATATTGCATCCCATGTTTTCATTCCATCTCATAAATCACCTTGTGCATGCACTCTATCATTATAGCAAGTAAACTTATCAGCTCAAACTTGCTCAAACACTCCATCAGAAATAGATCAGCCACATAGGCTATAGTTCTTTTGACAACCTTAGAAAGATGACCTTATTTATGAACTCAAACAACAAGTGGAACTTACATGTGAGAAATTAGTTTCTCACACCAACTATTGATGTCCCTCCCACCTTAGAATCATCAATCATGAATTCAGTTGAGGGTTGTTACTTCACAACAGTTTTTACACTAATACTAGGCACATCTAAGATTTTTCTTAGTGTCTCTTCATGTATATTAATTTGCTTTCCCTGAACCTATCTAGTAAGACTTAAACCATCATCTAAGAATTTCATAATGTAATAGAATTCTTTTACCTCACCCTCAAAGACCATGGGAACTGTTTTCTCTAATATGTGTAACCAACCTGATGTCTCACATAATCTACTAGCTCTATTATTCCAGGCATCTCATATATCTTGGGATCAAAACCCCTACCTGATAGTACTCAATGTTTTTTTAGTATGTCATTATTTTGATCCTTTGATACATCCTTCTTTTCTTCCACTTTTCTTCTTCTTTTTATATCACTACTTGATTTTTCAGAAACTTTTCTCTTCATGGGACTCGGAACCTTTGAGACTATCTTCTTCTTAATAGCTATATGCTTTTATTTTATTTCTACAAGGCTACCAGACTTTGAACTAGAGGACCTGGTCCTTCTAGCAACATAATCATTATTTATTATTTTATCAGTTGTTGCAGCAACATTAGAATCAATGTATTCATCCTCTCCAATCTCTATAATTTCAATATTGTCTTTCTCCTCCACTACAACAGCTTTCTTAAGTTTTTTTCTCTTAGTGATTAAAGACTTCCTAGAATTCAATGCATCCATCGACAGCTTCTGTTCTGACCCTTTAATTTAATATGATCTAGCCACCTACATAACTATATTACTCACTTTGTTGTTGCATTTACTACCCTTTGTTTCCTCATGGACCACCTCAAAAGTGGTTTATTTTTATCCTCTTCATTAGGAGGTAACAAAACTTCTTCATCCTTAGTCACTTCATTATTTTCTCCTATTGTTTGTTATTCTACACTAACATAAATTTTATTGTGATGAATTACAAGCAGAAGTAGATTTTCAGTAACCCAATTTATACTACTAAAGGGATCAGATTTCTTTACAGGAATTTCTTGGTCACACAGTTGAGCAAAGATAGGGTTTGAGTCTGAGGGAGTAGGGTAACCAGGTACTTATAAGTTTTCTGAAGAGGATTGAGAGTGTGGAGTTAACACAAGTTCTTATTGTGGACTTATGGTGATATTTTCCATGGTTATGGGTATTAAAAAATTAGATTGTTCAATTTGTGGATTTTTTGAAATAGGCTCACTTGGGATGTTGAGAGCTTCGAGGGAAGACATTGTAAGTGAAACACTTTGATTCTTGAGGAAGATCAGAAGAAGATTCTTTCATGGGGATTGAGGAACATGGAATGTCAGCCATTTTGAGTTTTTTATGAGAGAGAAAGAAAAGCACCAGGTTAGTTTAGAGATTATGACAATTTAAGAAGATCATTTGAGTTAATTCGAAGAGGAGTGAGAATAAAAGATTTGATTTTGTAATTAATAGAGGTGACTATTTGACATAAAAGGTGTCTTTTTGAATTGATGCATCTAACTACCATAGGTGTGACTCTTCACATTTGCTATGAATTGACAACTTTTGTTCAGCTAAGGAAAGACATGTTGATTTTTAAGAAAAAATTTTATGATTTTTAAAGCACATTATTTTGGTACTAACACGAGAGATAGGACCAGGTCCCTTTATTTCTTGAGTGAATTCACCATTTTTTTTGCTTCAACTATTTTTCTCTCAAATCTATTCCCATGGGTGTACATCTACGAAGGAGTAGTATTGAGTTAGACCAAAATGTTCCTACTTTACCAAGGATACCTATCTCTTAATCATAGCTAAATTTAGGAAGAGAAATAGAATCATTTAGTATGTCAGATTAATTTGATCAATCCCAGCTTCAACTTATTTGTTTCAATACATCACTTCATTCTGGAGATAGTTGTAAAAATAGGTCTGAAGATAAAATCCTAGACTTAGCATCCTTAAAAGTTCCAAGGTTCCTTCTACATTTCATTGAACCAGCCAACATCTTTAAGAACCTTTTTTCATATTTTGAGCTCACTTTTGGGATAGAAAATATAAGAAAATCATGAGATTTCTTACTTAAGATCTTGTTTGGATTCTATTCTCCAAAATATGAAGTCAAAATATACAGAAAGTGAGAGTATCTGTCTCTCCAGTTAGACCTTCTAAGATGAGTTACACTAGGTCCCTGTGAATTTTGACTAGACTCTTTTTGTTGTTCTTCAACTGGAGCTGGAGTTTGTGACTGAGATCTTGGATCACCATCATTTTCATCATCCCCTTATGCCTCAAATTGTCCTTGACTATCATCTTCATCAATATCATCCCTTTAAATAGGAATGAGTTCTTCAATGTCAAAACCTTCATCATCACCTTGATTTATCATCTTTCCTAACTCATTAGTGACCACATACATATTTTCTTCAACACACAGAGTTTATTTTTGTTGAAAAATTTCTATGTTTAGCTGGATGAGTTATAACCTACAAATGCAGATTCATTTGAGTTTGCAGGAACACAAAACTAGAGTTTCATAGATTTTATTCTTAGTTCCTAAAAACATAGTACTGATGAGCTTTGATTAGTCATCTATAGTCATAAGTGTATACATTGTTCCTCTTCTCTTTAAGACTTGTTACCTGGAAATTTCAGCTTATGTTTTCCAAGGACCAGGTTCTTTGAAATTAATTGATTGACTTTTTTATTTGAGACACCTCCACTTAAAGCATCTTGAGAGAGAGAATATAATCACACCTTTCAGTCATATGCTTCAAACAATTAATAATCAAAGTGTTAGTTCTAAGTGCAATCCCTTTCTCCCACCTTCAAACAAAATCATTTGTTAGATTTGGGAACACATTTTTGTTTGAGTTTCGAGTAGGAGGACAAAGGTGTGATCAAATCCTTATTTTTCTATTTAGGTAATGAGAACTTCTTCACATTATTCAATGGTTTGGAACCTTTAATATAGGTATTCCCTTGTTGGATATGTCAAAAACTACTTATTCTAGATCTAATCAAGCTTTGATTGTTTTCCTTTATGTGACCATCACTTCCCCAATGGGTGCATAGAGGTTTATGGACTTTGTTTCTAACATCTTGAACAACCTTGCCTTGAGACCCAAGTGATTTGGTTTTGAAATGGCATCTAATACCTTTACCATTATTTCCTCCTTGCCCAGTTAAATTAGAAAAGATCTATGAGGATGGGGTCCATTGTATAGATTTACTAAGTTCTTCTCTCAGATGGACTAAGCCCCTTTTCTAACTCCTCATTTCTATGGAGCGAAGTCATTAGAGGCTTTTAGGAATCCTTTAATTTTTCTTCAAGCTCAATCTAAAACTTTGAAGACTTCTTTCTTCCCTTTTACCATTTGAATCATCTACTTTTTCCAGTAAACTAACCAAACTCATGTTTTAAAATTTCAACTTAGAAGTCTATTACTCAGTTTTAGATATTTAGAGAGTTAAAGCAATTAATTGAAGATCCTGATCTTCTACTTTATATTCTAGAGCATTTTTCTTTTTTTATCATCAGCATTATCTACTTTCTACAGTTGACTCACTAGACTCTGATTTTCAAATTTCAACTTAGTAACCTGTTCCTCAATTTCAGATGTCTGGAGAGTTAAGGAAATTAGTTCAAGCTCCTGATTCTCTACCTAATCTTTTAGAGAAGTTTTCTCTACAGTCAGTTCACACATAGAATTAATCAACACATTAGCAAGTTTTTTTTATCTTTCTAGCAGAGTAGTTTTCTAAGTTTTCTCTAATGTCGGAGGGGGTTACCTCATTTTCTTATTTATGTTTAGTGTTTTCCATGAGATAAAATGAGGAATCAAAAGTCACTTTCTCATCCTCCACTACCAGCATAGAAACAGCTTCATGTTTTACATCTTCTTCAGATTCATTAGAAAAATCCCCCCATATCGCTAAGGCATACTTAACTGCAAAACCAGAGGCAACCTTTCTTCTTTATTTTACAAGTACTTGGTCCTTTCCCTTACCTTTGTCACCTCTAGTATTTAGGTACTTTTAGTAATCTATTTTGTGCATTGGATAATCCTTGATGAAATGCTCAGGACCTCAATATTTGTGGCAACGTTCAATATAGCCACCCTTCTTGTTATTGCTTCCACTTCTTTAAAACTAACTACTTTTATTTATTTTTATAACAAATCTTTTTGCTAAATAGGAAACATCAATATCTTTTTCACTTGAATCTAACTTAGAAGCCTTCAATGCTAGAGATTTTTCTTTGTTTACTTTCTTCTTCTCTTGCCCTTATTGCTTCTTGAGTTAATGTGTATTTAGATTCCAATAAGCTCATCCATAGTGAGAGTTTTTACATTGTTTTTCTCAGTGATAGCATCCACTTTGCTTTCCTAGGATTTAGGTAGAACCTCCAGAATTCTTCTCACCTGTTTGTACAAAGGAATCACTTCTCCTAAATAGTGTAACTGGTGATTAAAGTGAATCTTGTATGCATCTCTTAGATAGTTTTTCCTTCTCTCATAGTGAAGGTCTCATACTGAATGATAATCATATCAACCTTAATCTCACATAACTGATTCCTTCATGAGAAGTCTTCAAGTAATCATAGATTTTTTTAGCATTTTAATATGCATAAATCCTATTGTATTCATTAGACCCTATGCGAAAAATAAGTAGTTTCTTATCCTTATAATTCTTCTCAACTTTCTTTTGTCTTCCTTATCAAACTCTCGCTTTCATTTAAAAATTATTTTAGTTATTTATTCTTCTTTGACCTCTTTAACTGGAACATGAGGACCATCAAGTATTACATCCATTGCTCACTATACTCATCCATAATGAAGTCATACATCTTAGTTTTCCACAACCCATAGAACTGCCCATTAAACTTAGATGGTCTAGTGGTAGATTTCCCTTCTTCTTAATTAGGTGGAGCATCCATGATAACTAAATCATTCTAGGTGTTAACCTAGAGTGTTCCTGCTCTATACCAACTGATAAAACTCAGAGGGTTACACCTCATAGTAAGGGACCAGGTCCCTTAGAGTCAGTCTCATGCAATCAAATAATAAAGAACTAAAAACAAAATAATTTGCTGAAAACTAAAGAACACAAAGATTTAACGTGGAAACCACCTTACTCAAGGGAGGAAAAACTATGCCTTGCCCTTACAAGCACCCAACAATCCACTATAATCAAACTCCTGATTACAAACTCTAATGAACCTAACTCTATGTTCCACCTGCTTGTAATAACTCTACTACAAGCCTACCTTGATAACTCTGCCAAGAACTTACCTTGATATTGATCAACTTTAACCAATATTAAACAAAGCAACTCTACCTTAGCTCACTAATTAAAAAAATGAAAGTATTAATCTTATAACACGAGTAATTCAATTATAGACCATAACTTTACTCAAGAACACACGCTCTTTTAGTACATAAAGAAATAAGAACTTGAGTAATATTCCAAAGTTGAGTTTTAGCCTATTTCACTCTTTGATTATCATATTTTTAAAACTCACTAATTAAGAAGCATTCTTTTTCTTTTATAGTGGAGTAATTATTTGGGTAGAAATCTAATTGCGCCAAGTTGTCTGACTGGTACAAATCTCATCTGCACTGTTTATTACACTGGACAAACAAATTATGCAAGCCTTGTGTAGCTGTATATTTTCATAAATAACCAGGTACCTGGTCCTTTGTTGTTAGTTGATAATCATCAAAATAATATATAGCATCCTCCATCAACTACCAAATCCACCACCCTACCCCCACCCCCAATTTCTCCTCCTTCAAACCCCTTTCCCCATTCATCTTCCTATTTATCAGCTTGAGATTACTTTAAAAGGAATGACATTGAATTTGAAAATTTTAAAACTATCTTTATGGATTTAAAGAATTAAAAACTATCTTTGTCGAAAATTTTAAGTGAAGTTAAAATAGAAGTCATTTTTCAATGAATTTTATCAAAAATAGAAATTGAGGGGACTGGCTGGGTTATGTTTTTAGGTAAGGTGGAAGGAGATGAGTGGTGATCGACTAGTTATTGTTGTTTTTCTGACGGGAGTTGACTAAAACAAAACTTATTATTTTCCAATGGGACCTCATCGTAATCGACTCAAAGGGGTCGATTTTGGTTGATAGTGGAATTTTGGGTATTTAGTTGTTGGTTCGGTTTTAGAAAAATTAGGGTTGATTTGATCTAATTTATCAGGTGGGGTGAATTTTTTATCACCGATTTATGATATTTATCGACAGGGGTTGGGTTTGATTGCTGATGAGTTTGGGTTGGAATAATAGCGGTGTTCAATCGGTAGAAATGGCATTTTTTGGAAAAATTGTGTCGTGGCTTCCATTATTAGTGGATAATCATCAAAATAATATATAGCATCCTCCATCAACTACCAAATCCACCACCCTACCCCCACCCCCAATTTCTCCTCCTTCAAACCCCTTTCCCCATTCATCTTCCTATTTATCAGCTTGAGATTACTTTAAAAGGAATGACATTGAATTTGAAAATTTTAAAACTATCTTTATGGATTTAAAGAATTAAAAACTATCTTTGTCGAAAATTTTAAGTGAAGTTAAAATAGAAGTCATTTTTCAATGAATTTTATCAAAAATAGAAATTGAGGGGACTGGCTGGGTTATGTTTTTAGGTAAGGTGGAAGGAGATGAGTGGTGATCGACTAGTTATTGTTGTTTTTCTGACGGGAGTTGACTAAAACAAAACTTATTATTTTCCAATGGGACCTCATCGTAATCGACTCAAAGGGGTCGATTTTGGTTGATAGTGGAATTTTGGGTATTTAGTTGTTGGTTCGGTTTTAGAAAAATTAGGGTTGATTTGATCTAATTTATCAGGTGGGGTGAATTTTTTATCACCGATTTATGATATTTATCGACAGGGGTTGGGTTTGATTGCTGGTGAGTTTGGGTTGGAATAATAGCGGTGTTCAATCGGTAGAAATGGCATTTTTTGGAAAAATTGTGTCGTGGCTTCCATTATTAGTGGATTCCACTAAATACCCAAAATTATACAATGAATTTCAAGAAAATGATCCATTTTCTAATTTTTGATACAAAAATTGTGGTATATTTTTTTTATTTTTAATATAAATATATATTTATATTATATATATATATATATATATATTAGTGATACTTTTTTAGGGTTGCAACAGGGATCGACTCTTCGCCCTTTTTTATTTTCTTTGGTGATGAATGTTTTGATGCGATATATTCAAGGGGAGGTGCCTTGGTCTATGTTATTTACTTATGATGTGGCACTAATTTATGAAACTCTGGGAAGATTTAATGATAAGTTGGAGATTTGGTGATAGACCCTTGAGTGTAAGAGATTTTGGTAGAGCAGGACCAAGACAGAGTACTTGGAGTATAAGTTTAGTAATGTGTCGCAGGAGGCAGACATGGTTATGAAGCTAGATTCTTAGGCCATTCATAAGAGAGATATTTTTAAGTATCTGGGGTATATGATTCAGGTTAATGGTGAGATTGATGAGGATGTGACGCATCATATTGGGGTAGGGTAGTTTAAATGGAGGCTCACTTTGGGAGTTTTATGTGATAAGAAGGTTCCCTAAAGCTTAAAGCTAAGTTCTTCAGAGTGGCAGTCCAACCAGCTATATCGTATGGAGCGGAGTGTTGGCCAGTTAAGAACTCCCACATCTAAAAGTTAAAGGTGGCAGATATGAGGATATTGCGATTGATATCTAGCCATACTAGGAAAGATAGAGTGATAAATGAGATTTTTCAAGTGAATGTAGGAGTGGCTTCATTGGAGGAAATGATACAAGAATTGAGGTTACGTTAGTTCGACCACATGATGTGGAGGGGATCAGATGCTCTAGTGTAGAGGTATGAAACACTGGCTATGTGTGGTTTTAGGTGGGGAAGAGGCAAGCTACAGAAATATTGGAGACAGGTGATTAGGTTTAATATTGAGTAGTTATAGATTACAGAGGACATGGCCCTTGATAGAAAAGCGTGGAGGACATAAATTGGGGTAGAGGGTTAGGGTGTGGGAATGCATCGGTAATAGTATGTTCTTTATTTGTATCTGAAGTTTCTTATTCATGGTGTTGAGTGAGGTTTATGGTTTCGTATAGATAATTTTTAGTATTATCTTATGGTTGTAGTACTATCTTGTGTCTAGCAGTGTTAGTGTATTTTGCAAATTGTACGAGTTTAAATGTATTTATGTTTTGTTCTTGCTATACCATCATCGATCGTAAGCCGAGGGTCTATTGGAAATAGTCTCTCTACTTTACCTGAGGTAGTGGTATGGTCTGCATATACTCTACCCTCCCCAGACCCCACTATGTAAGAATACAATGGGTATGTTATTATTGCAGTTTTTTAAAATAATTTGTGACATGGAGCGACGTGGTAGTGATGTGGCACTGATGTGTGGGCACGTGTAATACACTGTCCATTGTCAGAGTGATATTATATCTTTAGGATGGTATTTAGTTTACTTTAAATATATTAAGGGGTAAATAATTATAAGTCTTGTTTAAGGGCTAAAGTAAGTTGGGAAGACAAGTTCAGGGGTGAAATGATGACTTTTCTCTAATAAATTTAATATTTTGAAAAATTTATTGGGTAATAAAAAGTATTTAATAGTAAATGTGAAATGGACACAAGATGGTAAATTATTATTGAACATATATTTTGAGAAAAGGATATAGACTGACCCTTTTCAAAACAATTGGCCTATGTTTAGGCCATTGGACATTCATAGTCAGTCGGCCCAAACAAATTTCAAATTATGGTCATTTCATAATTTGGTCAGTTTGGCCCAGGTAGTTCTAATATAGTTCATATACCATATTAATACAATTCATATACCATACTGATACAGCTTGTAAAAAGTAGAGCAACAAATTTATGGGTAAAAATTATAACATTGTTATATAGAATATGCATTTTTTAATATGATGTGCATAAAATTTGTATCACTATTTTTTGTATGTGTATCATGTATATTGTATCTTGAGAAATTTGAAGGAAAGGTGTCTTTTAAGTCTTGAATGTGGTATTGGTGACATTGACAAACTTAAAGGGTCAAAGATAATTAAGAAACTTGATTAAGTTAATTTTTGACTTGATTAATATTTTCTAAACATTCTAATCTTTTTAAAAATACAAATCATCCCATGCCTCTCTCCTCTCTAAATTAACTGTCTCTCCCTCTCTTCTCTCTCTCGACAGTCTCTCTCAAACTTCTCCCAACCAATAATTCTAAAAATTTCTCCCTTCAATACTTGGCGACTTCAACCTTCGGTGACCAACAGTTGGGCTTTGGGTTCCTTTTTATCTTTTAATTGTCAATCAACGTGACATCATTGCTCTTCGGTAACAACAACTTTGAGTTCTTCCTCACCCTTTTTCTTCTTTACCAGGTAAAAAATTATGACTTTTTAGTTATGAAGAAAAAAAAGGAACTTCAGACAATTTCTCTTCTAATATTGGTTAACAATTTTAATATTTTTTGCTTAAATTTTAAATGAGGACTGAATAAAACCCTAATTTCTAGTATTTCTTCTCTTCTCTTTTTGGAGTGAAATATGATTTTTTGTTGTTATTGTAGTCCTTGTTGATGAACTGTTGATTTAATTTGTTGGTATTTGTAATGTTTTTTGAAGTTTGTTTTTAATTGTTTGTGTTTGTACAAACAAAACAATAATGTTGGTGTTTTTGGTCACTGTTGATGTTCTTGGTGTGTGTTTTGTGTTGATGTTGCTGGGTTGATTTGTTATTGTTCTTATTAAAACTGGGGTATTTGATATTTCATGGTGATATTATTATTGTTCTATTGAACAAAATCTTGCAACTAGTTTGCTTATTCTGCAACAGATTAAACATCTTATGCAACAGATTAACCATCTATTATAACAAATTAATAATTTGACGTAATAGAGTAACCATCTGATATAATAGATGAACCATCTGTTGGATGAAATCCTATCAACTATTCCAATCGGACGATATGTCTAAGACTTTGATTTCTTCCAAAAAAACATTCATCTGTTGCGACAAATGACCTTTTTGTTGGAAGAAATCTAAATAATATTGATAGTTGATAATAGTTCCTATAGATCACTCATATGTTGCAACATATGTATGATTTATTGCAAATATCAGTCATCTATTCAATAGATAAGTGATCTGTTGGAAGAATTCACAATAGTATTAAAATTATTTTTATTACTTCCAATAGATTACTCATCCGTTGTTATAATTTAGTTATATGTTGCAACAGATAACTCACCTATTACAATAGATGAGTTATATGTTAGATTTACTGTGTAGTAATTTTTTTAATGATGCATAAATCAATTAAAAAAAAATTATTTTCCTTTTATTTTTAGATAATATGGCGCCCAAAATAAAAGAATCCGAATAAAGTCCATGTAAAGGAATAAGTGAAGCAGCTAGGCTATATCCACTACTCTTTGATCTTGCTTTACAAGTGATATCTTAATTAGAAAAAGAAGATAATGAAAATGGAGATGATGAATGTTTCAAAAGAGATGATCCAAATGCTAATAGCCCTTCCACTAAAGAGTTTGTCAAAACCTGCAGCATTGATAGTTATCCTGTGAGAATTCAGTGCGATAGTGTTAAAAATTTAAATGGTGATTTCGTGGTTAAGTCGGAATGGGAATAGCTTTTGATACCTTTAGAAAAATACTTCTAGACCAAAAATTGGATGCTTATTTCAAGGACAGCTACTTTGAGCAATATCTTGATTTGCCAGAGGACAACAATGCTCGTTCCAAATGACCATGGTACATGATCCTCTCAAGTGTAGATTTAGGTATGAAAACAAAGATATGATGAATGGGGTGTGGATAAATTACTGTGGCATGCCTGTTTATTTTTGTTGGAAGGAGTTTGCCATAGTTACTTGACTAAAATGTTATCCTTCTTCTCAACCTATACCTATTCTAACCAAAAAAACACCCCGCACACCCAAAAAAGGCAAAGGCAGGTCAAGTGATGATAATGACTTGTTGTCCCTTATTGGTCTAAGCTTCAAAAATAAAAATTTGATTAAAGTGTTGAAAGGTAAAAGACTTTCAAAGAAGCACAAGCAATCGTTATGCTATATTTGATTTGTACATAATATTTTTTGCATGAGAGACGTTAACAATAATATACCACTTGTTTTAATAAAGCTCTCTAGGGATCTTAAGGCATTTACCAACTATCCTTAGGATTATGAATGCTTTCAAATGACACTTAAATATTTGTTGATTATGTTAATACCAAAGACAACCAACTTATATGGCTTTCCATGAGCTTTTATGGTAAATATTTCTTTTATTATGATTTATTTATTTTTATTGAATAATGCTTTTGATTTATTGGTGTTATTTTATAGGCTTGAGCATTTGAAATCATTCCTTATTTAAGAAAATAAGTGAACTACCAGGAAGAAGTTTCATGTCAAGAATCGTGAGATGATTGTCAGCCAAAATTAATAAAAAGTAAACTTTCTTGATCTCATCAACCTCCCAAAGGAAGCAGTAAGTATAATTCCAATTAAGCTTTTATTTTAATTAATAGTTTTTAAAATAATTTAATCACTATTCTAATATATGTACAGATTTATTTTAGATTGTGCCATGGCTAGTTCCAACTAATCAAGAGTTAAAGATGTCATTTTTTATTGATATATGGTTTGTGCAAACTTTATCACACCCTAAGGTCATCGATAGAATAAAAAGGAATTGTTTGGAGCAACAACCATCACAATAAAAAAAATTGAAGGGTGGGCTTATTGTTATTGATGGTGTTAGTAGTGATGGAGCTTTTGGTGGTGGTAGTAGTAGTAGTGGTAGTGGTAGCGGTGCTGCTATTAGGGCTAATGATTATCCTCTTATAGTTTTTGAAACAACAAACCAATGTGAGAGAGAGAACGCTCATAATGAGGTTAGATGATAAGAAGTAGCCTTCAAGGTTTAGAAACCACTCAACACACTATCCCATTACAAAGAGTTATACATTATTACAGTGATGGACATAGTTCAGTGTGGGGTGGTGGATCCTAATTCACTAAAGCCTTTTTTAAACTCTCTCATTGAGCAGCCCAAGCCACCAATACCTAAGCCTAAAGTAATGCTGATTGATGACCCTGAAAAGTCTATTATTGATAAAGATGTTTACCTTAAGAGTTCACACTCAAGAGGTCAGCAAAAAAATAAGAAGATGGCCTCTAAGTATGAGAAAGAGGATTAAGAAAAATAGTTAAGTGTGATGTTGGTCGTGTTGTGACACTAAATTAGGTGTTGCTTGGGAGGCAACCCAACTTGAAGTAGGTTTTATTTTTAGTATTTTAGTTTTATTTCACATAGTTTTTGTTTTTGCTGAGTCACTAGCATATGGGAAGTCTGACTACCAGAAACCTAAGTTAAAGAGCATGGTGAAAATAGAGTGTGGCATCCCCAAACCTTTTTGATGTATAAAGTTGCTACTAGCTAGGCCTATTGGCCTCAGGAAGTATTTCTATCTCTACTTTTGAGTATATATTAAGGAAAAGGTAGATTTTTAAGTGTGGGGTGGGAAAATTCCAATTACTTTAGGTGAAGTGATGTAGTAGGTTTTGAGTCCTAGTTGTTTTTCTAGTTTTTGGGAAAATTTGAAAAAAAAAATATAGAAATATTTTTCTTTTTACTTTTAGTTGTTTGGGCCAGTCTAGTAGTTGCACACTTCACCCACCCCGTGATTGTTTTTTTTGGTTCTTTTCCACAAGGATGCCTCTTAACCCAGTATCTTTTTTTGTTTTTAGGAGTAAATTTTTTAAAAAAAATTATTTTAGGTAAGTGAGATATTCTTGTTGGTGCTATGTGTGATTGCATGATGCAAGTATTTTGGTTGTAAAAGCAAGTTGAATGCATGAATGACTACTTTTGAGACTCCTAGGCTCATGATTATGCCTCTTGGTCATGTTGTCTCAATGTTGAATTCATGTTATTATTTGGTTGAGAGTCTATGATGATCTTATTTGAGTTGAGTATGTGTTATGTGTGATGTAAGGTTGTTGTGTATTCCTTGTTGTATGTGATGTCTAGAACTTGTCTGGAGTGTGTGTGAAGCAAAATATAGAGTATGGGTTTAGGATATGATATAGTAATTTCCTTAATATCCATGTTTCTTACCTTTTTTACCTACCATTGTGCATAATATTTGTTAGCCCTGTTGAGCCTTTAGCTTATTTACTTTGGCATCCTCGTATGTAGCCTATATCCCCATCTTTGATTGACCTTAATTTGATCCAAATATCCTAAGTTCTTTAGTATAAAATTAATAAAGTTAAGGAGTTAGAAATTTAAGTAGGAGAAAGGTGAAATTTAAGGCCCAAAGTAATAATTACTAGTGTGTACAAATCAATATGTTGTGGTTGGGAGTGAAGAAAATTTGTGCTAAAGAAATAATTAAATAATTAATTATAGACAAAATACCTTTTCTATATTGTATGTGAGTGAACTTAATGAGATGAGGTAAAATAATAGATGGTGTTGATAGAAGCGGTGAAAGTTGGTTGTTAGAGGTGAATTGAATTAAAAGTGTGATTTATTAAAGAGCTTTGGGAAGATAGTCACTATTCTAGGAAAAATAGTTCCTACTTGTCCCTTAGTGTACATTACAACCCATAAACACCTATTTGATCCTAAGTATCAACATTCTGATATTAGTGGAGTATAACACTAAGGAAAAGCCTATTATCCATCTTGTGTAACTTGTGAAGTCCTTATGAGAGTGAGCATAACTTGATTCTTGAGGGAACATGTTTGATGATAGTTGGGTGAGTTATATAATGTCTTTGATTGATCAATATGTATGATATTTCCAACTTGGTGAGTCAATTCTTGAGGGTAGGATGTTTTGGAGTAGTGTTCTTGAGCTTGCAATTGTGTGTATGATTTCTTAATGTAAGAACTTGCATTTTGTGTAGTCATTGTAGTACTATCTTGAGTGTCTTTCTTGTTATTGAAGTGTGGAGTCTTCCCTAATTATAATGCTTAGAGTAAAGAGTTGTTCGAGGACAAACAAGGCTTTAACCGTGGGGTTGTGATCTGAGTTGTATTTATGCACCTCAATCTTGTTATCTGAGCTTATTTAGCCTTGTTTTGAGGATCTTTTTTGTGCTTAATAAGCTTTTAATGATATAAATGAGCATCTAAGGCTGCATTTTATTTAAGATTCATACGTCTAAATCTGAATGCAGGTCTGAATGATTAAGATGTTGTCTCTAGATCTAAAAACTGAATGATTAAGACTGTTTGTTTTTCAACATCTGAATGTACAAGAAAAATTATTTGGATGTATAATAAAATAAAAAATACAATTCAAATAAATAACTAATTATATATCAGAAAAGTATATAATTTAATTCAACAAAATTATTATTTGATTGAAAAAAATTATGTTTGTTAGTGATAGTGGAGATGGTTTATAATGGTGGTTGCAGTGACAATGATTGATGTTATTGATTAATAATGTTAGTAGTGATAATTGTGATGGCTGGTGTTGTAGTGACTATTATGATGGTGGCAATTGACAGTAGTGGTGGTGGTTGTGATGTGATGTTGCTTGTTGTTAGTAGTTGGAGGTATTGATTGTGATGGCTGAAAAATGAATGAATGATGGTTGACAATGTGTTGGTGTTTGTTGGAGATATTGTTAGTTGTGATGGTGGAGATGGTTACTAGTAGAGATAAATTATAGTGATGATAGTGATTGAAGTTATGGTAGAGGTGGCGTTACTAAAGACAACGGTGGTGGCTGCCGAAGAATTTATAGAGGTTGTGATGTATTAGTGGTAGTTAGCGATAGTGCTAGTTGTATAGATGAGTTCGTCGATAATAGGTATTGGCCGGTAGTGGTTGATGATGGTGGTGATATTGACGGTGGTGGTGGCTTTAAATATAATTAGAATAATAAAGGTAGTAGGTGTGGTAGCGGTTAACAATAGTGGTTGGTAGCAATATATGTTTCGATGGTGGTTGTGATGGTGGAGATGGTTGGTGGTAGTGGGTGATGGTTGACAATGATGGCGGTGATAGAGGTGGTGACTGGTGATTATGAATAAAGTGGTGGTGAATATTATCCAACACCAGAATACCTCTTCGGACCTATTAAGATTTGATTCTAGATCTGAATGATTAAGACCTATTTAGCCTTATTAAGAGCTGAAATCTTAATAAAAAACAAATACACTTAATGTCTGAAGTCTGAACCATTCAGAGTCATGCCTCCATTAAGTGAAAATAAATGATCACTAAGAGTTAAAGTAATTGATTACAATATTTAAGATGTTTTTCAAACAAGTTTGTACTTAAACTGGTCACTTAGAGTTTAGACGAGAAAACTAGTGTTACTAGTTTGAGCTATGTGTTGTTCTAGTCGATCTCGATGCATTCTATTGTTTCCAATGAGTTCCTATATTATTGTTTAATTATGTGTGGAACAAAATGTTTATAGTGTTTAATGTTCAATTGAATCAAGCTAAGAGTCAAAACAATAATTGAAAGATCAAAAGGGCAAAACTAGTTCTTAGCTTAAGTTTCTAGTTCACCGTCTTGGATTGTGTGTTGCTCTGATCTCTAATTCGTAGTTTTTAAGGCTACTGGATTCTTGATGAGTTGATGATGATGATATATAGATGATACAAAAGCTGTAACTAAAGTGGAAACAACACCACAAGGCTTAGAATGGATAACCGAAAGCAAAGGACGAGACTTGACGTAAAATGGACACTTTGGAGTAAACAGCGCGTCGCGGACCCTGGCCACCACTATAAGGTCCACACCACGGACTTGGGATATTAATAAGAACCAAAAACCGTGTTTCTCCATGATGGGTACATGACGCGGACCTTAGGTGTAGCAAAAAGGGCGCGGTGCAGACCCTAGCTCAATTTTGGCAATTTTGTCCTCGTATAAATAGGACACTTAAACATGATGCAAAACACCTTGTACGGCCTTGAAACTTTGAGCGAGGTTGTATCATACTTCGAATATTATTTTTATTCATTTTTTTTATGGATTTATCATGTATTCATCTATCGTGATTATGGTTATGTCCATGAGTGGCTAAAAGCCCTTTCCGGGGTTAAGGCCTAGAACATAAGTACTATCATTGTGAATTGACTTGATTTTAATTAATTATCATGTTTGATTGTTTATTTATATTTTTTGTCACTTTTTTAAGGATTGGGGACCCTTATAATACATCTATTGTCATCTTGTGAGCCCAGAAGGAGGGACAAGTGGATAGAACGTGGGGCATAAATAAAGTAGGATTGTAATATTCTACAGACTGAAGTTATTATTTGAACTTAGGATAGGAATATACCTAAGTGACCTATTTAGTTCATTTATAGGATAGAATATGAATGTGTTTAACTTACCTCTCACATCCCCGCTCAACGTGTAGATGTGGGTCTAAGTTAGATAGGTGATTAGAGACTAAAAAGGCCATAATCATAACATCAGCCCCATGAATCAAAAACCAAGATAAGTAATCTAACTAATGAAGGTCAATAGCATAGTATGATTGGTCACAGAACCTTAACCCTGGGTTTTTCCTTATTGATTGTCTAAGAACTTTACTTTACCACATTGTTAACTTTACTTCTAGTTTATAACTCTCAAACTTGTAGGTACGTTTGAACTTGTTTAATCTCAATAGTGAATTAGAATTAGATAGTTGCTTAACACTAGTCCCTGTGGGATCGATACTTGGCTTGTAAAATGCCACCATATTACTTGATGAGACCATGTACACTTGCGTGTGCTATTAGGCATAATAGTCCCCAACTAACTCTGACTACTGAAATAACAAAATCAAAAATACTAAAAACATGATAAATAATATGACTAGTCTTCGACTGAGGAGGACTCACCAATGTTGTTGTTGAGTGGTATCGGAATGGACTACGTGTGATCTGGGAACTGAGCATCCAAAACTATATTTGAAAATCAATATAGCACAGAATAAAGTATGCGGTCAGTACTTTAAATGTACTTGTATGTAAGATAGGGACTAATTGAAATATATGTCATTACTGAGCATAAATGCATGAACATGTAAAACAAATGCAAGACCAAATTAAGTATGTACTGAAATAATATGTAAAACTGATTAACTAAATAACTGTTAGATTGGATACTTGGCCATGCAAACCTGGGCTAACATAACCTTAATACTGAGCTAATACTGTGGGAGCTAAGTCCAACCGACATTCCCTAATTTGAACACATCGGGGTCCAACCTGTAACCCAGTTGAAAGGTACTAGTACCTTTCCAGGGGTACCAATACTAGCTAGCGTGGATCCATTAATTAGATATACCGAAGGATGAGGGTATCATGCCTCTACTGATGGGGGACCCCTTAAAATCTACGATGGTTCCATACATTTGTAACTTAAGGACTTCTACTAATGACTCATGCCTAACTGACAGGAAGCCGCCATTTCTGCGTTCGTTCAGTGGTAAAGTGTTACTGCTAATAGAATGACACTGGTATTGATATTAATTAAACATGATTAGGTACTGATAAATTCTTATTATAAAAATATTCTTAATTTAATGATACAAGCATGTAATCTGAAAACTATAGTATGCATGATTTTCCTAGGTATCAAGTGTTCATAACCCATTAGCACTATCTAATGCAGAATTAAATAATCCAAGGTAGAGGAAAAGTCATGATTAGCACCCCACGTTTAGATAACTAATCATAAAGTGGACATTTGCATTATCAACATATGGAAGCACAATTATCATAAGGTAATATATTTTTCATGGTATAAAATCAAAATAATTTAGAGGAGGTTCACAAAATTCATAATCTACATGAAATTCCACCATTTAGGGGGAAATGATTATACTTGTAAATAGCGAATTCTTAGGACTCAATCGCGGAAAAGACCCACTAATGAA
Organism: Capsicum baccatum var. pendulum; assembly: GCA_030864225.1. Classification (NCBI taxonomy): domain Eukaryota; kingdom Viridiplantae; phylum Streptophyta; class Magnoliopsida; order Solanales; family Solanaceae; genus Capsicum; species Capsicum baccatum. The sequence goes on from CM061554.1 coordinate 125,110,614, forward strand.
TACCCTACATATCTGAAGTAAAAGTTTTGGTGAAACCTTTGCAATTGACCTTGTTCTTGAGATACCCTAAATTTGCTATTGAGGAAGAAAAAAATTGCACCTCTTTCTTTTCTCTGAGTTAAGTTGGGATAAATGATCGAATTGGGAATTTTGGGTCTTTTATACCCCTTCTCAGAAAGTCTAAACGATGTGGTCAGGCTTTAATAAGAGTGGAAAAAGACTTAAAAGCCCTGGGAAAATCATACAGGAATCTATGCTCCTTGTCATTACGACTCATCTTGCCACTCGTTAGGACTAACTATGAGTCATAGTCTAAATCATAAGCTGTAATCTAGGATTTGATGTCCCTTTCTGGTCTAACTATGATTTCCCCTAAATGATACGTCATGACTAACTACGTGTCATATGGTGGAGGCATAGTCTAAATCTTGAGTCTTGGTTTCCTTTATTGGTTAGGATGCGAGTACCTCCCAACGACTCATAGAAATTTGGATCAAACTTGGAGCCCTTACTGGAGTGACTACTACTCACTCATGATGGCTCATCATGAGTGGTTACAATTCGTTACCTAATTCATAGTCATAGCACTGTATTAGGTCCCAAGGGAAGCTTTCTACAACTTTTTTCCATGACATTAGATTGGGGAGAGACTTGAAGCATTGGAAATCTAACCTTATGGACTATCGTTTGGGAGGTTTAGAACATGAAAAAATTGGTATTACAATATCTCCCCTTAGGATCATTCTTTCTCGAATGAAACTTTTTGAGCTGGAGTACTAAGAAGACTGAGATCATGCACTGAATGATTATGAGTTGAATCGTGATTAATTATCTGAAATTTGAAAACATAATACATGGACTGAACTAAAATCTTGAATGAATGTTATGACATGAGGATGGCTGAATAGCTGAGATAGTAAATGAGAAGATTAAGTTAAGAAAATCATTAACCTCAAGTTGAATCTGATTTCGTAGAGAAGAGATAGGGATGCTTGGTTCGCATATCAACTTCTTCTTCTCATGTAGCTCCCTTAACAGACTAATTTCCCCATAAAAATTTAACCAAGGCAATTTTTTTGTTCCTCAACCTATGAACCTAATGGTCAAGGATCTCAACTAGGAATCCTTCATAGGAGAGGCTATTTTCTATGCCCAGACTTTCTAAAGGAACAACTGAAGCTGGATCACCAATGCATTTCTTTAGCAGAGAGACATGGAGTACTGGATGTACTGATGTTAACTCTGTAGATAACTCTAACTCATAAGATACCTTCCCAAAATAGCTCAAAATCCTATAGGGGCTAACATAGCAAGGACTAAGCATCACTTTCTTACCAAATCTCTTCACCCTTTTCATGGGAAAATTTTCAAATACATAAAATCACCAATATCATATTTAAGCTCTCTCCTTCTCATATCTGCATAGGATTTCAGATGACTTTGGGATAGCTTCAACCTTTCTTAAATCTACTAAACTTTCTCCATCGCCTCATATACTTAATCTGGCCTTCTTAAGGAAACCTCACCTACCACAAACCATCCAATAGGAGATCAGTACCTCCTACTATATAGAGCCTCAAAAAGAGCCATCTACACACTAGAGTGATAGATTTTAATTTAGGAAAACACAATCAAAAGTAAGTGATCTTACCTAGTATCCTTGAAATCAATAACACAAGCCCTCAACATGTCCTCTAAGATTTCAATGGTCCTCTATGCCTGACCATCCATCTGCGGATGAAAAATTATATTAAGATAAACTTGGGTACCAAGTCCCTTCTAAAAAGCATTTCAAAAATGAGAGGTAAACTAAGTACCTTTATCCTAAATAATGGTCAAAGGAACCCTATGTAATTTCACTAATTCCCCGAGATAGAGTCTAGTATAGTCTTTGGCTAAATAAGAAGTATGGACTGGTAAGAAATAGGCTGACTTGGTCATTTTATCCACAATGAACAAAATTGAATCATATTGATGGTGCGTACGTGTAACCCTATAAAAAAATCCATATTCACCACTTCCCACTTCCAAGTGAAGATGCTTAACTACTGAAGTGTACCACTAGGTCTCTGGTGCTCAACCTTGACCTGCCAATAATTCAGAAACTTAGCCATGAATTCCGCAATATCTTTCTTCATACTATTCCACCAAAAGACCTCCAACAAATCACAGTACATCTTAGTGGCTCCTGGGTGAATAGAATATCACGAACCACTTCGTCTAACATGTGCTACCTCAAACCATCCACATTCAGAACACATAACCTGTCTTGACAACAAAGCACACCATTTCTTCCTTGGAAGAAAACCCAACCTTCTGGTACCTAACTTCCTTCTTTAACTTATGAAAAATAGGATCTCTATCTTACTTTTCCTTCACTTCAACAACCAATGAAGATTCTGAACCATTTGGAACCCATACGCTACCTTCAATCAAGTCAACTAACCAAACTCGTAATTTGGCAACTTGATGAACCTTAAGATCTAAATCCTTGTTATCGTCCTTAACATGGGCAATACATTTCATAGAAAACCTGCTAAGGGAATCAACCATAATACTATCCTTACCCGAGTGATAAAAGATACTCATCATAATCTTTAAACAATTCAAGCCACCTTCTCTGGCAAAGATTTAGGTCTTTTTGTGTGAACACATACTGTAAACTTTTATGATCAGCAAACATATCTAGATGGACCCCATATAGATAATTCCTCCAAATCTTTAAGGTAAACACAGTTGTTGCCGCCTCGAGATCACGAGTCGGATAATTCTTCTCATGAGGTTTAAAATATTTAGAAGCATAGTCTATGACCTTACCTCGCTGCATCAATACATAACCAAGGCAAACTATGGAATCATCAAAATAAATTACAAACCCATCTGAACCCTTGAGTAAAGTTAAGACTGAAGCGGAAGTGAGTCGAGTTTTCAACCCCTAAAAACTTTTCTAGCAGGAATCTGACCACTAAAACTTGACTTTCTTTTGAGTCAGTCGAGACATGGGAGAGGTAATATAAGAAAATTACTTAACAAATCATCTGTATAACTGGCTAAATAGAAGAAACTCCTAATATCAAAGGGAGGAGCAACTCAATCCCATCACCAAAAATAATATGACCATAGAATTTACGAATCTCAACCAAAGCTCACATTTACTGAACTTAGAAAATAACTGATGATCCTTAAGGGTATCCAAAACAATGCTCAGGTGGTCTGCATGATCACCTTCACTGCCAGAGTAAAAGAGAATGTCATCTATAAAGACTATGACGAACATATCTAGATACTTCTTAAACACTCTATTGATCAGGTTTTTAAAAGTTATAGGAGCATTCATTAGTCCAAAATACATAACTATAAATTTGAAGTGACCATACCAAGTTCTAAAGATTATTTTTAAAATGTCACATTTTTTTACTCTGAGCTGATGATAGCTAGATCTGAGGTCTATATTAGAAAAATAATTTACACCCTGAAGTTGGTCAAACAAGTCATCAATCCTAGAGAGAGTACACTTGTTCTTCATTGTGACTTTGTTCAACTGATGATAGTCAATTCACATTCTAAGAGAACCGTCTTTATTATACATAAAGAGGACTGGAGCCCCCTATGGATAGACACTGGGCCTTATGAAACCCTTATCTAAAAGATCTTTAAACTATTCTTTTAATACCATAATCTTAGCTAGAGCCATTCTACAAGGTGGAATTGAATTGGGCTAAGTATTTAAAAAATGATCTATTCTAAAGTCAATTTCCCTCTCGAGAGGAACTTTGGGCAGATATTCAAGAAATAATTTTGGAAACTTATTTACTATAGGAACAGATTCAAGACTTGGTGCTTCAGAACTTGAGTCTTTGACTCGAACAAGGAGACAAATATAACCCTTGGAAATTATTTTCCTAGCCTTAAAGAATAAGACAAATCGACATATAGGCACTGAGGTACTACCCCTCTATTCTATATTGGCTCATTGGGGAACTAAAACTAAACTATTTTGTTTTTGCAGTCAACTGATGCATATCAAAAGTAGAGCCAATCCATGCTGAGAATAACATCAAAATTAGTCATCTCTAATTCTACAAGATGTACTAAGAAAAATTTTTTGGACACTGTGACTGGGCAATTTCTTAATACTTGTCTAGCTATAATAGAACGACCCACTGGAGTAGACACTAAGAAGAGTTCTACTAGTATGTCGAGGTTGACAATGAAATCTATAGCTGTATAAAGAGTCACAAAGTAAAGTAAAGCTCTGAGGTCTAATAAAGCATAAACATAAATATGAAAGACTTGTAAAATATCAGTAAATACAACCAGATAACTTTCATGATCTTGTTGAGTCTGGAGTGAATAGATTCGATTCTTGTGTTGTCCACTAGTGCACTAGAAGTGGCACCTAGTTTAGTAGGGCAACTTATTGGTGTTGCTAAAGAATTAGTCAGGCCTTGCTGACGATCTTTCCTGCCCTTCCACATACAAGTTGGGCAATCCATTATCCTGTGTCCTGTCTTGCCATACCTAAAAAATGCATCGTACTGTCCTTAAACTAACCTTTATGGTTCTTACCACATCTCTTAAAGACTAGATTTATGCAGACGTTATTCATAATACCCTATGATTTAGATCCTGGTACTCTATCAAGAGTATTCAGCCGGAACTTAGTCACTAGAGCACTGGTTGAATATGGGGCTGTATCTGAAGATTTCTGGTAGAACTAAAAATGATTTCCACTATCAGATCTTTGCTGAGAGAAGTTAAAACTACCAGTTCTGGCCCTATTAGTCTCCCTTTACTCTTCATTAAGATTCTCCTCTTTAATTTGCTGAGCATTAAACATCAACCTAGAAAGATCCATCTCCTTAATTGAGATAGTTGTTCTGCACACTTTAACTACATCTTCAGAAACTTCCAACACAAACTTACTCATTTTGGCCCTAGAATCGGCCACCAAAGTCGAAGCATACCTTTCTAACTGAGTGAACTTGAGTGAATACTCCTTCACACTCATGTTACCCTACTTTAGATTAATGAACTTTTGCACCTTGGCCTTCCTCAACTTGGGTGGAAATAACCAATCTAAGAAAGTAGTAGCAAACTCATCCCACTCTACAGGCCCTATATTAGAACCTTTATCCTTCTTCCATTGCTTAACCCATGTATGAGTTATCCCTTGTAAATAGTAAGCAGCTAAGTCAGCACTCTCACTGGAAGTGACACTCATGATATTGTTCACTTCCTACATCTAATCAAGAAACTCTTATGGATCCTCCTCAAAATTGGATCTAGAGAACACTTGAGGATTCATCCAAGTAAAGTCTCGGATCCTAGGAGTTTCCATATTCACTATAAGATTGGCTAGGGAAACTGCCAGCTAATTATTCTAGGTAGCCATAGACTGGGCCAAAACTATAAAAGCATCCCTAAATTCAGCATGGGAGGCATGTTTGTTTAGAGGGTCTTCCTGAACAGGTGGCGGTGTAGGATGGTCCTTGTTCCTCCTTACGTTATTTCTTTTGGGAGGTATTTTCTATAAAGGGATGAAGGACACGTTAGAATAAGAAATTCAATAGAGCTCATGCTCCATTGCACAACATGAATACCAAAAGAAGGGAGACTTTTCTATGACATTTCTTATCCTTTTTTCCCATAAGTGTGGTGCATTTCACACCTATAAATAAAACTCTACTTATTGAAACTTTTAGACACCCTAGGACACTTGAACCTTGGATTTGATACCAAGTTTTTCATGACCTAGGACTACTTTTTTGTCATAAAATAGTGCTTAAGGACACAAGTGACCCAAAGATAACCCATAAACTGGCACGAACTATAAATACCAAAAGAAAGGTAATAAAACCCTAGGCAAAATTCATCCAATGAAATATCTGAATAATTAAGTACATAATAAAGGGTATAAAACACATTATTAAAAAGCATAACCAACTATCTAACTGTCTGAAAGCCTCTAAACATGATAAGTTAATTGTATAGGTCCCCAACTAACTCTGACTAATGAAATAAGATAAACTAAAATACTAGAAAATGTGATAAATAATATGACTAGTCCTCGATTGATAAGGCCTCACCAATGCTGTAGCGGAGTGGTAATAGAATGAACTACGTGTGATCTAGGAATTGAGCATCCAAACCTATATTGTGAAATCAATATAGCGTAAAAGAGAGTGTGCGGTCAGTACTTTGAATGTACTGGTATATGAGATAGGGACTAACAGAATACATAAAGATACTGAGCATGAATGCATGAACATATAAAATAAATGCAAGACCAAGTAAAGAATGTACTAAAACAATCTGCAAAACTGATTAACTAAATAATTGTTTGATTGGATACTTGGCATGCAAACCTGAACTGACATAACCTGAATACTAAGTTAAGACTATAGGAGCTAACTCTAACCGACATGCCCTAATCTAAACAAATCAGGGTCTAACCTATAACCCTAATTGAAAGGGTTTTGGTACCTTGCCAGGGGTACCAACTTTGGCTGGCGTGGATCCACTCATCTGATGTCCCAAAGGACAAGGGTGTCATGCTTGTACTAATAGGGGACCCCTAAAAACAACGATGGCGCCATAGGTCTAGAACTTAGGGACTACTACTAACAACTCATGCCTAACTGATAGGGGAGCTGTCATCCTTGCATTCACTCAGTGCTAAGTGTTACTGCCAACTATTGCTCCCACTGACCTCTAAAACTCATAACACAGTCTTGGAGCATATCCTAAAGAATTTGAATAGTTCTCTCTAACAACCTATTAGTTATGTGTGGAAAGTTGTGCTAAGATTAACCCAAGTACACAAATCTTCTTCAAAATCTCTCTAGAAGCTATAAGTGAATATCGAACCTCGATCTGAAGAAATATATATTATATAGGAAAACTATATAACGAACATAAAAATGAGCTAACCTTTCGACATTGAAGGACATTTGAATAGCAATGAAATATGCTAATTTGGTCAACCGATCAACAATTATCCAAATACCATCAAAACCATGGGAGGTGTGAGGTAAACAACTAATTAAGTCTGTGGTTATCGCGCCCATTTCTACTCAAGAATGGGTAATCTCTAAATCAGGCCATTATGTCTTTGATGCTCGACCTTAACTTATTGATAACATAAGAAATGAGTTACAAAGTCCTCTATATCTCTGTTCATACCACTCCAATAATAATTTTCCCTCAAGTCTCTATACATCTTAGTCGTACTAGCATGAATAGAATAACGGGAGATATGAGTCTTACACAATATCAATAGAATCAAGTATCCAACCCTTGAGACATAATTGTAACCATAATACCTTAGAATACCATTAAAATATATGGTATCCCTCTTGAATTCCACACCTGACCATGAATGACATTACGTCTTATATCCTCAAATGGGCAACTCTAAATATACTCAAACAAGGTAGACCTTTCGTCAACACCAGAAAAAATCCTCCTAGGGTCAGAAATATCAAGTTGCACTGATGTGCTTTAGAAATATAGCACTTTTGATGCTTAAAATGAGGAAAAGATACAAGTTTCTGAAGTTATCTTGTTAGATATGATCCATTTTGGGTATGTTTTGTAGAAAATCATATTTTGGATCAAAAAGTCATGAAAAGGTATTATTGATTATTTTTGGAGTAATTATGGGTATTTAGGATCGTTGCTAACTTGTTTGTGATCAAAACATGTTCGAGAATTGAAAAAGATCTGAATAGATAACTCTCGGCACCTACGAAGTTAACATGTGGCCAGATATAGGACCTACAGACCATATGTAGGCAAAGCAAGCAACAGAAGTCCAAAATCATGAGAGCTGAACTTGCAAGATTTTTTCTCCCAGTACCTGCAGTTTGTACCTGCGCCCAGTGTCAGGATTGCAAATACAACCTATGCCCAGTGCCAGACCGTGGATACAGACTACAAGTGGCAACTGACCTAGGTTTCTCCTATTACATTTGACCTTTGCTTTTACGGTTTTATCTTGTTCTATAAATACCCTCTATCTAATTTTTAGTAGGAGTTATGCACTTTTGATATTCTAAATATATTTTGATTCCAAGATCCAATTTTGATCTTGGTATTTTCTTATATTAACTTTGGTTCGTTAATTCAGTTATGGTTGTGGTTTTTATTACTTCTTATCATTCTGATTTTATCAATGCTTTCAAATACGAATATTATATAATTTGTCACAAGAATGAGCGGCTGAAACCCATAGTTAGTCTTGTGGAAAAACTAGTGGATAGATGAAGCAGGGGAGGTGCTTTCATTGTTTTGTACCGATACCCATGCATGTATTGATTTTTCTTTATTATGATACCTTTCTTAATGGGTGAACACATTAGTATCCCTCATAGATATTTTTTCTTAATCCAAAAGAGGAGCAGTGACTAGGAAAAGATAATGAAAATAGTAATTTGGAGTTTAATTATTGATTCATACTTCTAGGTTCTATCTTAGTAAAATGGTTAGTTTTATATAATAACTAGATACTCAAAAAGTAATAGTTAACTCGGATCAAGATAGGGGTTTGTAGGGCAATGTCTTAAAAGGTAAAGGGAAAAATCCATTTGCTCATCCAAAAAACTACAAAAGGTACATAACTTATTGATTCTGCATACAAGGTATCGGGAAAACCACGATAAGCCTACGGAGTTGAGAAACCAGTGGGAACATAATCCTAGTGTTCACCTTCACTGATTACAATCCAAGTCAATATAGTTACTTGCTTGAGATTAGTACAATTAAAACCCCTTATTTACTTTTTTTGTTCTACCTGTGGACTACAACTACTGAGATTTGTTAAGCAACATGTTTCCTTGGGATTTGACCCCAACCTTTGTTGGGTTACTATATTTTAATAGTGATTGTATCATCATATAATAAGAGGTATTGTTTGGAAATCATAAAATTTTGATGATGTTGTCGGGGAACACGGTGTTGATTTGCGATTTAAAGTTGTTGCAGTTTTTGGGTTTTTATTTTTATTCTTAGTTAGGCATACATCGATGTATAACTAGAACATGGAGTAGAGGCAATCCCTTACTCCCAATTAATACAAATCCATAGAGGATCCTACAAACACCTAGTAGGATGGCTAAGCATAATAGATATGAACCTTCTGAAGGGGTTCGTGATGTTGTACATTTTTCTCCTCTTGAAAGGGTATAGGATATCACTGATCGATAGAATGGTAAGCTATAAGCTCAAGTTGAAGAGGTGGGAAACTAAAGAAGCTCAGTGAAAAGTTAGGGAGTCAATGGTAGCTAAGTAGAGATAAGCAGCAAACCATCGAGAACCTCTTAGTGGAAACTAAAACAGAGCTAAAGGTACCCGTGTTCAAGTGATCCTAGCATATTCGTATGTGAAAGCATATATATATGATGAGGAAGACTTGGGATACGTTGAACCATCAGAGACTGGAGACATAGTTCCTCCTATTTTGTTCCAAGGCAACAAGTTCGATATTACGAGCGTAATGATCTAACTATTAAATCTGAATGGTGTGTTTGTAGGTCTGCCTACAGATGATGCATATTTGCACCCTGCCAATTTCCTTAGGATTTGTAGCTTGTATACAAATCTAGGGGTGATTTAGGAAGCACTTAGACTAAGTCTCTTCCATTTTTTACTTATACAAAAAACATATTTATGGTTAAGGGAACTGCTATGAGGCTCTATCACTACATGGAATGAGTTGCGTAAGAAATTCTTGAACAGGTTCTTTTCTCTATCTAGGATATTACAGCTTAAGGATAAGATTTATAACTGTAGGCAGTTGCAATCTGAATCTATGTACGAGACTTAGTTCAGGTTTAAAAAGAAGCTGAGTGTGGTGCCCAATATTCGGTTGTTAGAGATGGCCTTATTAGAGATGCTATACAAAGCCCTGACCATCAGCTTTAGAGCCATGGAAAACACCATATCTGGAGAAGCTTTTATGAGACTACATTGGGAGGCAGCTTTGAAGATGTTAGCTAAGATCTCGCTCACTAACTAAGGGTGGCAAACTTAGGAGGATAAAAGAGAATCTAGCACTTATGCTATTATTGCCTTCTATAACCAAAAAACAGTTGATGACACAGTAGAGCAAGAAATTCCATTGCTAAGGACTGATCTTAGGGTAATATCAAAGCAGTTTGTCACAGTGACTTCCAAGAAAGTGAATGCAATAGAAGCATCGGGATCAGCTTCCAAAGCTTATAAGTCAGAATTAGAAGAGAAAACAAATTATTTGGATCGTCAAATAGTGGGTTTCCAAGCCCAGGGGTAGGAGAACTAATGTCAAAACCATTATGATATATACAAAGACCATAGTAGAGAGAGATATAGAGACTGTAGAAAGAAGGATAACTATAGTGGGAAGGGAGATAGATACATTCCACCTATCAGATGAGATACAAAATCTAGAATAGAAGAGATTTAGGCTAAGTTGGTCAAGGGTTAGGAAGATCAAGAGGTCAGCCTTAAAGATATTAAGGCTCACACTTATGGATTCAACTAAAAGGTCGAGTCACATGCCACTACTATTAAGCAGTTGGAGCACTAGTTTGGGCAAATGTCAGCAAATCTGAACTAGAGGCAACAAGGTACCCTTCTGAGTAACATGATGGAAAATTTTAAAAATGATGGTTATGTAATTTCTACTACCATGAGTAGTGGCATCACTACTATGGATCTCCCATGACCTGATGTAGAAGTTATTGATGATGAGACATGTAATACCCCATACTTTTCCTAGTCCCGTTTAGCTCCTAGTGTGTCAAGGGTGAACTTTAAAAATATATAACTCTTGATACATATAGAATTTTTCAGATCTAGACCCACCAAATGGGAGATAATTGAATTAACTTTCCAAAGATACCAATATCACCTATATCTAATGCTTGGCTGAGAAGTTATGGCTTTTTTAGTAAAAAATAGTAGAGCACCGCGATGGCACGACATCACGGTGAAGTGCGGATTCGCAATTGTCCATTTTCCAGTGAAGCACAATGATTATGTTGCTTTGCAGTGAAGTCAAAAATCCCACTCGTCCCTTTCCAGTAGCTCACTAAAATTTGCCATTATCGCGTAGAATTCCCATTGAGACAGACACCACGTCGTGGTGGAGTCCAAAATGGAACTCGTCCTTTTCTAGTGAAGCAATGAGATTTTACTTCATGGAGGGTTTAAAAATTGGTCTCATCATTTTTCAAGAAGCGAACCACGATAAGCACCGCATTGCGTTGACTTGCAAAATCTTCCCAATTTTTGAACTTAATTTTAAGGGCAATTTAGTCTTTTTCCCAAGCCCCAAATCATGAGAAGTAAAGGATTTAACCTATTCTAAGAATATTATACCCATTTTATTCACAAATTACTCTCCAAGAAACCTTAGAACTTCAAATCTTAATCCTCAAGAAATCCAAATTCCACCATTCTTTTTCCAAGATAACCCAAAATTCAAGATCTTCAAGAATCAATCTTCAAGAGAATAATCAAAACTCAAAGTTCAAGCTTCTTCATCTATTCATCAATTAAGGTATGTGGGGTTATGAACAAGGACAATCCTTTCATCCTTGTGCCCAAAATTAGTTTTAAAGTTGAATTTTTCATAAAATTATATGAATTTTGGTTTAGGGTTTATACAGACTAATCAATATTTGAACATTATGATATTACAAGTGATTTAGATGTTGAATTGTGTGGCCACTTTCATATTTTTATGTGTGTGATGCTATTTTCCATATTTAGAATTGAATTATCAAGATATTCATTATTTAGCATGAACTTTATGATGATTTGACATGAGTTAAAGCATGGGTATTAAGCCCTAGTTGAATATTGATGTTTCAAGAAAGATGTTGCTTTTGATTACCCTATGACTAGCTTATATTTAGATTTTTTAGAAAATTTTTGATCTTTTGATCCTCAGTAAAGATATGGAATCCACCTTACAATTTCATTATATGTTACAAAAAATAGATTAGTTTGATTATAGTTTAAAACAAACAGATGCATAATTGGTTTTCATTATAAACCCTTACACTAGTTTTAAAGTGGATTTCCTACAAATAAACATACAAATTAAAGCGTGTAGTATTTAAAACCGAGCGAAAAGTATGGGTTTAGCGCATCCTACTTTCCTAGAACTATGAGCCAATGTATGAATAGATTCAGATTATTCCCATTTCTATATGGATGATAGTTACAAATCTGATTACTTAGATTAGGTTATACTCCCTAGAAAGAGTATGACACCTCTCCCCAATGTGAGGTTTTCGCATAAAGAAACTAGACATTGGACACTATGATAGCTCACTTAGTGTATGTCGATTAGAAGAACCTCCCTATAGAAAGAATTAATCCTACCAGAAATAAATAATAGAATAGCTTTTAGAAACTAAGTGTAAAGGCTCATGATTGTATTCAGATATTGTTTTACATAAGTCCTTGCCATGAAATTTCAGCTTTTAGTTTATAAATACAAAGGTGAGTCCTTTTACACTTAGCCTGCATGATTTGAAGACAGACTTAACTTTAGTGTACTTAGTCCACTAGAAGAAAGAGAAAAAGTACAACTTTTAGAACTAAGTGTTATAGCTCACAAGATTTATATAGTACGCTTTATTATTCACGATTCATGATTTTCAGTTTTCGGTTACTCCAATCAATGTGAGCCATTTATACTTAACATGCATCCTTTATACTTAACATGCTCAGTACATTCCAAAAGTACTTATCTACAAATACTTCTATGTGTTTCATTGTTTAATAATGTAGGTACCAGTTCAGTTGTAGTCCATCTATCATGATTAGATAGTTGCAAATTCCATCCAGCAGATGATGAGTCCTTCTACTTTAGGGATTTCAGTTAGATGTTATTTGAGTACTTTACTTTCTTAATCATATGTATTGATTAGTAATAGTTGGGGTCGCGTCCCAGCTATTTATATTCAGTATAGTAGAGGCTTCACAAATGTCAGTTAGAGTTAGTCATGTAATTTTAGTTCAGCTCTTTAGTTTTATCAGAATGTAAAATTATATCAGTATTGTATTTTCTCAGATTTTATCATAATTATATTTCCATAGAGTAAACTCCATCATTTTATACATATTTAGATTATTTGCTTAATAATATGCCAGTAAAATAGTTAGCTTGGGATCACTTGTGGTCCTAAGCCCCGTGTGATATCTCGGGACCGATTTTTGGGGCGTTACAAACTTGGTATCAGAGCCAGGTTTTTCGAGTGCCCTAGGGTGTCTGTGAATTTGTATCTAGTAGAGTCTTACGAAATGGTACGGAGATATCTGTACTTTTCTTTGAGAGGCTACTGGGCATTTAAGAAGTGTCTCTTTCCTTTCATACTCTAGATCGTGCAGTAAAGTTATTCTCTCAGAAACTCCTATCTATTTGTGTATTACCCTAAAATTCTCCATCTATGACTTTCTGAGATTACATGAATACTAGATTCCAATTTCTCCCAAGATGATGCTCTCAGATTTACTATCAGTAACTCCAGAAGTCACACTAAAGGTATTGAGAGGAGCTCGCTAGTGTGTTACAAGTTCCTTAAGTTGAAAGTTTATGTCCTCATCTATATGAGATATTCAGTTAAGACAGAGTAAGATATATATTCAGATTCCTTATTAACCCTTCAATATGGATAGTGCTCATAAAAAAAGATAGTGTGAACCTAAATTGTTAAATAGAGTTTACATTCGGGGGAATATAGCAACCTAGAGTGTTATGATTTATAAGTAGTAGAACTTTCTTATTTTTAGAAGTAAGGGTATACAAGTCTAGTGGTAAGAAAGGTAGGAATAGTGAGTGATCAAAAGTATATAGATAAGCTTATACATGTTATAAAGTTTGTGTTAAGCTGATTGTCCTTGTGTGTTAGTTTAGAGGTAATGAATATGTTATAAGTTCCTTGGTAGAATATAGATAAAGAGTGATTAGTTAAGGTGAATTGTTGTTTGTAGTAGAAAAGGAGTATTGATGGTTTTTATTCTGTTAGAAAAGTATTGGTTATTAATGAAAGTATTTGGTGGTCGAGTATTGTTGACTTAGGCTTCCCTTGAGGTTGCAAAAAGGAAGTTTAGTTTAAATTAATAGAGCCATGAAAGTAGTTTAGAGATATAGATGGATAAGTACTAGAGATGTAAGGAAGAGGGATGTGTTAATGGAATATAATAAGATAGACCATAAGGTCATGATCAATTATTATTATGAAATTATATAGGACTAGTGTTTCCTGATGTTTTATTTTATAGCTTCCAAGTGAGAATAATATGTGTGATTAAGTTGTAAATCATGTTTAGCACTAGACATTAAGTTTGAACAGTGGAAGATCATCAAGGTAAAAGTAATGATTTCTTGGTAAGTGATGCTAGTTATATGTAAATCATCTTGTAGACTTGAATGGTATAAGTAAGAGTTTAAGTCTATTTATTCATAATAAAGTATAATGTTGTACGTATGATGTAGAGGTATGCCCAAGGTGATAGGGGGTTGCTTTATTTTCTAAGGTTATTACATGTTGGGTGTGGTGATACTTAGGAAGATTCTAAGTTAGTAAGTGTTCAAGTTATTATATGAGGACTATTGGGCTATAGAAAGTTAAGAATTGAATCTCAAAAGGAAGTACTAGCAGTGCGTTTTTACACTTTCAAGTGTAGTCTTTCAGGTTGAGTTTATTTATTATGTGTATTTTTATATTTCAGACTCTAGTGTAAAGTGATTATAGTCAAGTTAGAGTTTATTATGTGGTCCCGCAGACTTTGAATGATGGATTAAAGCTAAAGGGGAGATGATAGAACAAGTAACCAAGTCAAGATCTCAGATTTTAGTAGAGATGTCATTATGTTGTAAAATAACAGTAAGGGAGGATAATGCCCACCCCATCCTTATTTCAATATTTGTACTTTAGCCATCACATCATCTAGTCATGCCTTACATGTCATCTCTATGACCAAAGTTAATAGTTGTGAACCTTATAGAAAATTCATATATGCTTCCAATTCCCAATATAAGGAATTCCAGTTCATTCAATAGTCGGAATCATATTCCATAAGTTATAAACTCCAAATTCAGGTCATGCAGCTCATGCTTTACAGTATGTTCAGTTTTAGTACTCATGCAACACTCTTAACTATCAGTGAGATTCATATTTATATTATGTACATCCTCATATTAGATCTCTTTATTGAATACATGTCGTGAATACTATATTCCTCAGGCCTCAGTAAAGTTTCAACTTATGCTTAGTATCTCTTTATGTTTCAGGTTCTAATATTCCAGCCTTTCAGTGACCTTCCCTTAGGTCAAGTTAGTGGTGATAAACAATTGTGTAGATGGGAGAGAGTAAATGTGCTATGTTGGGATAGACTGTTGACCTCAGGCAACATGATTGGACCGGTAAGAAAGAGAAAGCAATCTACTACTTGAGTAAAAATTTCATGCCATATGAGGATCGCTACACTCTTGTAGAAAGGGCGTGTTGTGCTTTGACCTGGTCCACACAAAAAATTAAGGCATTATCTATCCTCGTACTTAACATATCTGATTTCCAAAATGGATCCATTAAAGTATATCTTTCAGAAAGCCATGCCTAGGGAAAAGCTATCCAAGTGGCAAATATTTCTAAGTGAGCTCAACATGGTGGATGTGAATCAAAAGGCAATCAAGGGGAAATCCTTAGCGGATCATCTAGCCGAGAATCTAATTGATAATGAGTATGAGCCCCTTTGAACTTAGTTCCCAAATAAACATATTTTATTTATGGGAGAAGACATTGGAGAGATATACCCTAGATGGAGATTGTTCTTTGATAGAGAGATCAACTTTAAAGGCTCAGAAATTGGAGTAATTTTAGTGTCAGATATAGGCCAACACTATCCAGCAACTGTCAAATTGCACTTCCTGTTCACTAATAACATGGCTAAACATAAGGATTGCATCCTAGGGCTCAAGTTAGCACTTGATATGGGTGTTTTTGAATTGTTGGTCCTTGGAGACTCAGATTTGCTAATTCACCAAGACGAGGAGAATGGGTTGTAAAGAACTCCAAGATTACCTCTTATTTAGAGCTAGTGCAGGATTTGTGTGGAAGATTCAAGGAAGTTTATTTCAAAGATATCCCGAGGATACAAAATGAGTTTGCTGATGCTTTGGCTGCTATATCCTCCATGATTCCGCACCCAGATTAGAGTAACATTGATTATTTGGAAATAATCTTGAAGGAACAACATGTATATTGTTCGTACGTCAAAGAGGACCATGATGGAAAGCCATGGTACTATGATATTAAAAGGTATTTAGAATCTGGAACATATCCTGAAGAGGCCAGCAACAATCAAAAAAAATATAATTAGGTGTTTGGCAAAGTATTATTTTCCAAGTGGGGAAATTCTTTTCAGAAGGACTCCAGACTTAGGATCTTAAGATGTGTAGATGTCGCGGAATCCACAAAATTAATAAAAGAAGTACATGCAGGAGTTTATGGGCCCCATATGAATGGGTTTTCTCTTTCTAGAAAGATTTTGATAATTGGTTACTTCTGGATGACTATGGAAAATGATTATAGCAAGTATGTGCAGAAGTGCCCAAAATGCCAGATACATGGAGAATTGATTCGAATGCCTCCACATGAGCTTTATACGATGAGTTCACCTTGGCTTTTTGAAGATTGGCTTATGGATGTGATCAATCCAATCGATCCACTGGAGTCAAGTAGGCATCCATTCATATTGGTTGTTATTGATTATTTCATTAAGTGGGTCGAAGCTGCTTCATATAGAGTCGTTACTAAGAAGGTGGTTGCAGATTTTGTCAAGAATAACTTGATTTGTTGATTTCGAGTGCCAGAATCAATCATTACTAATAATGGGGCTACCTTGAACAGTCATATGACGAATGATATTTGTGATCAGTTCAAGTTTGTTCACCGCAACTTAACCACACATCGTCCAAAGATGAATGGAGCCGTGAAAGCCGCCAATAAGAACATCAAGAAGATCTTAAGGAAAATGGTCAAAAATGACAGATCATTCCATAAGATATCTCCCTATGCTCTATTGGGGCATCGTACAATAGTTCAAGCTTCAACTGGGGGCAATTACTTATCTACTCATTCTTGGAAATGAAGTTGCAATACTTGCCAAGGTTGAAATACCTTTCTTGAGAATTATTCAAGAAGCTGGATGAAGCAATGAAGAATGGGTTCATGCTCGCTATGAACAACTCATGTTGATTGATGAAAATAGAATAGTTGTCGTGTCTCATGGCTAGCTGTAACAACACAAGATGATTTGTGTCTTTAACAAGAAAGTAAGAACTCGAACATTTGAAGTTGGGCAATTGTTTCTGAAATGCATATTCCCTCACCAAGAAGAGTACAAAGGAAAAATTGCTCTAAATCGGCAAGGTCCATATATAGTTTGGAAGGTGCTATCTGGAGAAGCCCTGATCCTATCTGAGATAGATGGTAAACAGTGGACCAAACCAATAAATTCTAATGAGGTAAAGATATACTATGCTTGAAGATTGTTTTTAGGTTTTGTTTCCTTGGTTTATTTGTAATCGCCTTTATGATAGTATTTGTTTTATGATGTGTAATTACCTAGAATTTATCCTTTACTTTTATGTTTGAACTACGTGATGACCTGAATTCCCAAGAATGTG
This sequence comes from Capsicum baccatum var. pendulum, assembly GCA_030864225.1. Lineage (NCBI taxonomy): Eukaryota > Viridiplantae > Streptophyta > Magnoliopsida > Solanales > Solanaceae > Capsicum > Capsicum baccatum. The sequence continues at coordinate 125,128,300 of CM061554.1, forward strand.
ATACGTAGGCGGCCTATGTTGGCTTCAATCAACCCCTTAGGAGAATTTATCCTTTCTTTTTATGTATGAACTATGTGATGACCTGAATTCCAAAGATAGGGATACATAGGTGGTCTGTGTCAGCATCAGTCAACCCATTATTTTTTCCATATATCTCTAGCATAGCTTGAACTTTTTTTGACATGATTCTTGCATCAACAGATACATAGGCACCATATGGCTCTGTCATATAATCCCAGGAAATGGAAACTGGGAAAGAATTTTTTAGAAGGAATCTTGAAAATTCACAATAGGAAGATCATCATCCAAAAAATAAGATGAAGGCCCGCGAAGACTATAGTTCCTCTCATGCCAAGATCATCTCAAATAGTATTAAAATGGGACAGAAATTTTGAGGAGGTCCTCAAAATTTCCACTAATATATTGGAATATATTTTAAATCCCCCAACTCAAGAGATCAAAGTCAAGCTTTAGAAATCACCACCTGCGACAAAGTCTGCGTAGACTAAATCTTCGGCTATGACAGAACTTCTGATAGAAAGCCTCAACGATGATGAATCCTAGGCAATCCTTCGTCAAACGTCAGATATAGTCAGAACCAAGAGGAAGACATTTGTTGAGCTTGTACATAACATGACTAGTAGAGAGTTTCTATAGCTTTTACAAAAAAAATTTGAAACTAGTTTTTAAAAATTATGACTACTTTCGAAAATCTATACAAATCTTTTTACTTAGTGGTTGCCTAAGCATTTATTGGAACAAGGAGTCAGGGAGGAAGTCCCAACATGATAGATCACCCGAAAGATGGAGAGGAGTAACTCAGGGATCGAAGGAGTTCAACATGAAGTAGTTTCACTCAAAAGTAATCATTGTTTTGTGGATGCAGGGACCAATACACAAAAATGGGAATCTTTTTCAAAATTCCCCAAGTAAGTTGGTAGCCATCGTTCGAGTATCCCCATAGACGGGTTTAATACCCATTTATCGAGTACCTTTTGAATTTTCTATCTCATTTCTTGAGACCATGAAGGACAAACAAAGGTGCCTTATCCTTTTTATGAATATTGTATTTAGAATTTTTCTAAACATAGTTGCTAGAAAAAATGACTTTGTGTGTACTAAATAATTACCTTGAGTGTAGGATTTTCTAAGAGAAGGAAGAGTAAGAAAGTCATCCTCAAACTCACCATGAGGCAATGCAAACGGTAATCGGGAATTCCCCCAAAAAGGGATTTTACCTATTTGCTTACATTTGGTGGATTTATAATTTAAATGTGTATCCAAAATAAGATGATTAGCAGACTATGTTATCCAGATTGCTCATTTAAACTGTTATAAAGCTTGACTATGGTCACTAGTTAGAGCAACATTATGTCAACTAACTGTGTATCTAGAGTACAGGTATATGTAGAAAGCAAAAAACACAGACAAATGGACTCAGGTGAAACTGCTTTCATTAGCCAAGAGGTTCATTTAATTTAATTTCATTGCAAGGATGGCTATTGGATTTAATATCTATTGATACACGAGATAGAATATATAGGCATCGAGGATATCTCGGCATTTAATATTCATTGACACGTGAGATAGAATACGTTGGCATCAAGGATATCTCAGCATTTAATGTCCATTGAAATGCAAGATAGAATACATTGGCATCGAGGATATCATCAGCATTTAATATTTTTTGACATGCAATATAGAATATGTTGGCATCGAGGATATCATCAGCATTTAATACCCATTAACATACAAGATAAAAAACGCTGGAATCAAGGATATCATCAACATTTAATATCCATTGACACACGAGATAGAATACGTTGGCATCAAGGATATCAGCAGTATTTAATATCCGTTGACACACGAGATAGAATATGTTGGGGTTGAGGATATCATCACCATTCAATATCTACTAACACGTGAGATAAAATATGTTGGCGTCGAGGATATCATCACCATTCAATATTTATTGACACATGAGATAGAATACGTTGACATCGAGGATACGTGAGATAGAATACTCTAACGTCAAGGATATCATCAGCATTTTATATTCGTTGACATATGCAATAGAATATGATGGGGTCAAGTATATCATCACCATTTACTATCCATTGACATGGTACACTTGAGATAGAATATGATGGATTCAAAGATATCATTGGCATATCATATCTGTTGACATACGAGATAGAATACGCTAGCATCATAGATATCATCAACATTTAATATTCGTTGACATGCGAGATAGAATAGGTTGGCGTTGAGGATATCATCAGCATTTAATATCCATTAACATGCGAGATAGAATATGCTGGCATCGAGGATATCATCAGTATTAATATCCATTAACATGCAAGATAGAATACACTGGCATCGAGGATATCATCAGCATTTAATAACCCTTGACACATGAATAGAATATGTTAGCGTCGAGGATATCATCAGCATTTAATATTCCTTGACACATGAGATAGAATACGCTAGCATCGAGGATATCATCAGCATTTAATATCATTAACACAGAAGATAGAATACACTGGCATTGAGGATATCCTCAACATTTAATATCCATTGACACACGAGATAGAATATATTGGCATCAAGGATATCATCAGCATTTAATATCCATTGACATGTGAGATAAAATATGTTAGCATTGAGGACATCATCATCATTTAATATCCGTTGACATGTGAGATAGAATATTTTGGCATCGAGGATATCATCAATATTTAATATCCATTGACATGTGAGATAATACGTTGGCATTGAGGATATCATCAACTTTTAATATTCATTGACATGCAAGACAGAATACATTGTTGTTGATGATATCATCAGCATTTAATATCTATTGACACACAAGATAGAATATGTTGGCATTGAGGATATCATTAGTATTTAATATCCATTGACACACGAGATAGAATACACTGGCTTCAAGGATATCATCAGCATTTAATATTTGTTGACATGTAATATAGAATACACTGGCATTGAGGATATCATCAGTATTTGATGTCTATAGACACGTGAGATAGAATATATTGGCATCAAGGATATCATTGAATTTAATATCTGTTAACATGTGATGTAGAATATGTTGCCATCAATGATATCTCAGTATTTAATATATATTGACACGAGAAGATAGAATACTCTGGCATCGAGGATATTTCATCATGAATCAGCATCTAAATGCATCAAAAACATGTGATTGAAAGGATTTCTTTAAGTCCCTATCTGAAGACGAATGAAATATGACATTTCCTAGAGATTTATAATTTGAGGGTCATCTATGTTATATTATTTGGAATAGGATAGTGTACAAGATTATTGATGAGATGATAGTCCATAGTTCATCCATAAGCCATAATAACATCATAATCGAATAATGTGGAGGTTACCCAAAGATTGATAGTTTGAAGGTCATCTATAAGATGCAACTAAATCCTTATCAGAGAATATGCGAGGTTATCAAATTGATACTCCCAAGGGCTCTATACAAAACACATCATATCCAAGATAAATTATGTGCAGGATTAACCAAAGACTAGAAATTTGATTGATATCTATAGTTATATTGTATCCAAGGTCCGATGATCTGTAGGAACACCTGAAAGCTAGCCATTGGAGGGATATCTAAAAGTCATCTCTTATCTAAGGTCGGATAATGTATAGGATTACCTAAAAGATAGTAATTCAAAGGATATTTATAAATCGCCTCGTATCCAACATCAAATAATGTGCAAGATTATCCAAAGATTGACAATTTAAAGGAAATCTATAAGTCATATTGATACGAAAGATGTGCAAGACTTACCCGAGGTCACATGTAAAGAATCATTGTTAATAACTAGAGACATTATCATTCCATATACAACAATCATTATAGGTGACCAAACGTTTGCTGAATCACCATAAGACTACACGATTAGAGGGATTGTTTTGCATAAAGTGTCGTCGATGTCTAAAAGGGCCACCCCATTTTGAAGACATATTCAATCAACAAATGAGATAATTATACAAAAACCAAGAGGGTTGTTATGTCTTTTATTGAAATTTATTTCTTTCCAAATAGGTACATAAAAGGATGACATTATTTATTAGGCAACAACTCACGTAGAGATATGAGATATTGTCGATAGAATCTAAGTGGATGAAAATCTCAAATCAAAACCACATGTGTGGATGACTCCAAAAAGGAAACAGCATAACGTGGAACTTTTTCTTAGAAGCAAAACCGAACATAGTCTAGAGAAGGACATCAAACTCTTTGGATGCAAGATAAAGTATGATTGTGACCACCATCAAACCATACCCCTATTAGAAGGCGTGTGATTATTCTAGGATATTCTGATTTCAGCTTCACCTTTGAGATATTTCTAAACTCATACCGAGGGTAACCTTCTCTTTCTTTCAAATTCAGGTAATAACATACTTAGATTTTTGGAAATTCTGTCCGGGTAAGTTCTTTCATATAGATGTGAATGATCCCACATTCAGGTTTAAGAGGTTACAAACCTCTTTTTCATAACTCAATCAACGTGTCACTCATTTTGAGACAATGATCGTCTAAAATAAAAGACTATCTTTTCTACCAATCGAGCTGAACTAAAAGTAGTCTGATTCCCTGAGTCTAGAGGATATGTAGGCTAGACTCCATTTTGAAAAATATACTTCATTACAAACTCCCCCCAATTCGCTTATTCCTCAGCTTTCCGATTTCACCAAAATTTAAAAATTGGAATAGCTTGTGAATTCTTTGAAAATCATGCTTCAGAATCAAGCTTTATGAACTACAAATGGCCTGAATTCTTATGTAACCTAAGATATATAGGAATACCGATACCAGGGTCCGGCCATAACTCCATGAAACTCACATGAAAACCAACTTCTTTCAAAAATAAATTTGTGATCTGATAAAAATTAGGAATGTCAAACTCCCTTTGCCCAGGGTTACATGCATCCACCCAACCCAAAGGGACAGGGCAGTTGTTGACACCTAAATTTTTCCCTCCACAACTAAGATTAGTCCTAATTTTCTTTGATTTTCAAATAAAATTGTAATATTCATTTTATCTGAATAAAAAGCTTTTCAAAGTATTTATATTAGTAATTTTTTTCATTTTAAGTAGCGATTATTTGTCATCATACTTAATTATACAAAATTATATAATTTTGTTACATAAATATTTATTTTATGAAATATCAAATTTTAATCGAAGCTTATCTTAAAAATTATTTTAAATGGGTAAAATCTTTATTTTGGATAAATATTTATTTTATTTTATCTAATCAAGAAGCTCGCAATTAAAGAAAGTATTAATTCGTATCAAATTTTAATTTAATTTAGCCAATCTATTAGATTTAGCCATAATTGAAATTAAATTGGCCATAATTGCAATGCGATCGGCCAATTGATTTTTATTTTGGCTAAAATTAAATAAATTTGGTAAAATTTGAAATCCCAATTGGGATTATATTTTAAATTACCCCAAAATCCAAAAAAATAATCTAAATCTACCTAACCTTATCTCTTTTTCATTTTTGAATTTCAAATTTGTACTAGATTGTACAATTCCACCTCAACATTATCCTCTTTTCTATCAGAATGTCAAAAATTTTAGTAGATTCTACAATTCTACCTCAACCTTATCATTTTTCTATTTTTGAAATTCAAATTTGAATTTCAAATTTGTACTAGATTGTACAATTCCACCTCAACCTTATTCTTTTTTTATTTTTGAAATTCAAATTTTGAATTTCAAATTTGTACTAGATTAAATAATTTCACCTCAACCTCATCCTTTTTCCATTTATGAAATCAAAATTTGTACTAGATTGTACAATTCTACCTCACCTTATCCTCCAACAAACCTTTTCCTCAATTTCAAATTCCCAAAACGTCCCAAAATTCATTCTCTCATATTGATGGATAAAAAGAATTGAATCTCTATCCTCTCTTATAAATATTACCACTATTTTGGTAGAAAACCAAGTCTAAAAGAGTGGAAAAAACTTTTGAGCAAAGAGTTAAATTTTTTTTAGTACAAATTTTCAAGCGGTAGTCTAATCGGAGTTCTTAAAAGATTGCTTTCCGGTGGTTATCGAGACTATGGAGAAATCTTGAAGTCTCATTTTTATTATCCAAAAAAGGTAAACATGCCTTTTCCTTTTTAGTTTTGTTAACATTTTCAAAAATTTGGGGGTTTTGAATGTTTTCAAAGGTATAATTATTTTTGGTCTTCTAAAGGACTAACTCGAGGATAAGAATAATTAGAACGTAATCAATTAGAAATGGATCTTGGGATTATGCTTTCCTAGGGGCACGTTACACGTGGGAACATGATGATTTGGTGCACATTCGAACAGTTAATGATGTGGTAGGCTAGGATTAAAGTCCGTGAGGCTAGTTTGTCAACAAAGTCTCAAAGATGTCACTCATTGACCCTTTTGAGTACCTAACGAGTGTGTCAATTAAATCCACCGAACACCTTAATTGTGCATCCCTATTTCTAAGAAGATTCCCAAAACACAGCCTACTCTTTATTCACCCTTACTTCTAACATAGCAAAAATATAGTAAACTATATCCATTGTTGTCCACTATTTCTTTGTCCTCCATAGCCCTCTTTCAAGGATGCCACGGGTTTAAGAAGTTTACCCAGATACTTCTTTAAAGGATGATGTGAGATTTCAAGAGTTTGGGATTTTCAAGTACAAACCCATTTTGGGTGTTTAGGGTTTTCACCCACAAATCCCAACATATTAAATCAAGCAATAGTGAAACCCATATCAACAAACTAGAATATACACAAATACATCACAACCCACACACAATTTTACCCTATTCTAACATAACTCTAAGAGGAAGAACTAGCAACTCATAAGGATAATAAACAAAAATTGATCAAAATCTTCATCAAAAAAATAATGAAAAATAAAGAGAATGCAAACCACACTTTCAATTGGAATGAATCCTCAATAGGATTTGCCAATTATTCACCTAGGAGTCACTTAATGTCTTCTTATCTCAAAATTAGTACAATTTTCTCCAAGATCCAAGTAAAATACAAAAACCCTAAACTAAGGATAGGATAAAAATCTCTAGAATTGTGTGTAGCCAGAAGAGAAAGGGTTTAAGCTTATAAAAGGAGTTGGGATCTTCTAGGTGAAATTACAAAACTACCCTTGGGTAAATTCCCGCTTCGCCGAGATAGTAGAAGCTTTACCGTGATTGCAGCTATCGTGACCGCGGTAAGGACACCGTGATCATGGTGCTTTGACCTAGCTTAACTAGCTGTGATAATGGTAACTAGGGCTGTTTTCTGCTTCAGCTCTTTTAATTGCACTTCTTCTCTCCTTTTGATCCTTTTTAGCCTGCATCCATATCTTTCTTTCTCATAACCTATATGCCTGCAAAATGTGGAAAATAGTGCATTTAATCACAAAGTTGACTCATTTAAACATTCAAATCATAGTAGTGTGCACAAAAGTGGAGTGCAAATGAGTGGCAAATTCACCACTCATCAACACCCCTAACTTAAATCATTGATTATCCTCAAGCAAAACTACCTCTTAGCATAAGACAATGCACATTTATGCCCAATTTGTATGACCCAATAATCACAATGACTCCAACTAGATTACTACCACAAGTAGTTCTTCACAAATGGACAAAGCTATTCTCATGACACCCCCTCAACATGAAATACGATTTTCAAGGATGTAAAGGACTTTTGAAGAGCAACAATGTAGCAATCTCTAAATCTCAAGAAGTAACTCATCTTTTTGGTCTTTACTCCATTATACTCCATTTACCTTATTTTCTGGAATGTGACAATACCACCTACCTCAAGTTGTTCACATGCCTCCTCACAAGAAAGAAAATCCCACACACACCAATTTATCAACAATATAACAAGGTATTGAAATTCAAGACTCTCTCTCACACAAGGACTCTAGATGATAATAAGTACCATGCCATAGGCTTGCCCCTATTTTTAATCATCATTACGATGAATACACTTGGTTGGAGATCTCAAAGGGCTTTTTAAGCTTGTAAAGTAGGCTTGGGGTAGAGTAGGATATAATTAAGGAGAAAAATGGCTATAACCTCCATGAACATCTATATCACACTTTTTCATCCAACTTTTGACCATGGGCCACTTTTCCTGTTTTCACTCTTTACAAATGTGCCTACATTTACTATCTTGATTTACCCATCTTTTGGAAAGCATTTTCTTTTCATATTTTTGCCTTGTACATGTCATTCGTTTCTTTCCTTTCTTAGGTCCCTTCTTTTTTCTATTCATTTGTTCTCAAAATTTAGCTTTGAGGCACTAACTTACAATCTCGTGGCACCAAAGTTACCTCTTTCAATTTTCACCACCCCAACTTGGCTTTTAGCCTCTAGTTGTATTTTTCAAGTTCAAGAAGGGTAGGGTTCAAATGAGGGGTAAAATTTAAAGGCTCACGGCTTGTAATGTGTTTGCTAAAGAAAAGAATCCAAAGGCTCAAAGTTGGTGACTAGGGATAACATCTATGCAAGGGTAGGATTTTTAGGCTAAAGTGGACTTCTAATGTCACAAAAATAGCCTAAGATCATCTCACTAACCAAGTACAATAAAAATTATCTTTGAGAGACTAATAGGGTGAGTTCTAGATGGTATAAGTAGACACGAGATTCAAACAAAGAAGCTCACCACACGTGGCATGCAAATTCATCAAGGAGGATCAATTTCCCCTACTGCTAGAGACAAAATGGACTATCTACCAATTTTCACAGGTCAAAAATTTGGAGTCACAAAAAGAGAAAAAGAATTGATACAAGGTCGCTCACGTACGTGCCCTTGATTTTTGAGAAATTTTGAATAGAGAGGGTGTTTGGTTTGCATTTTCACCATGCATAATTTGCTAATTATGGAACAAACTTCAGCCTTCATCTTATATTTTGTCTTTCACACTGTAAAATCATATGGCAACTCAAACTTCACCATCGGTACAAGTGTGATCCCAAATACAAAATATCGTAGGTACTCAGACTTCAATTGCATTTATAGCCTCGATGATATGGGTACTCATACTTTCCATGCATCCGTAGCTTAAAACCCAATCACGATGAGTTTTCATTAAGAATGTTGTCACTCAATCTCTCATAAGGAAAGGCTCTCCCAACATCATTATTAAAAGAAACAGAAAACTAAAAATGAAAATAATCAATTCACAAAATTTCCATGATTTGTGTGAACTAAATTCAAGTACTGCAAGCCTATTAATACACACAAGGGTAGGGCCACACACCTCAAACTACAAGATGGGTAGTGACCTCACTACACAACACAAAAGCATAAAAAGGGTTAAATGGCTTTGTAAAACCATAGTGATAACCAAAGTGCAGGATTGAGTAGCTATCATGATCGCTACTTAGTTGGTGTGATTGCTATATCGCGATCGTGATCCTCAAGCCGCGATCATGGTACCTGAGGTAGTTTGTTCCCCTGTCATGCACTATTTTATGCAGGGCTGCCACACTTCTCAAACTAGGTTTTCTGCAGTTTTTGTCTTCTAATCTGTCTAAAGCACCTACAAACATCAAAATTATGTGACTTAATAAAAAGCATAAGGAGGAAACATGAAAACTATGTGTTGCCTCCCATCAAGCACTTGATTTAACATCGCAACGCGATGCCTCTTCAACCATCATTTATGTCTCCACTTAGAGGATTTAAATTTTCTACCCAATTTTTTATTAATACATCTTTCAGGTGCTTTAAGCAAATATAAGGGCACAATGAAACATATTCTATCATGCTACTTAAAAGATTAGAACCTTTTATCCAATTTCACATCAAATTTGTAATTTGGCTCTTTGGGCAATGGTAGGAACATCAATAGGCCATTAGTTGAACTTCGTAAGTTGATCTCCTTGGCCTTTGAGTGTGGTGCTTTCATGTGATCTTTTGGAACGTCAAACTCCAAAGTGTAGGGATGGTGCTCCTTCTCCCTAAAATCCATTATTTTCTTGGGTAGGTGGACTTTTATCACATCCACCAAGCATAATGTTGAAAAATATTTTGAATAAAGTTTATCCCTTAATTCTGAAATTGCATCCCTATTAGCATCCTCACCTCAAAATGGACTAGAGTGTTCATAAGAGATTGCTTAGCTTCTTCTTTTGACTCTAGTTCCATTTCATGAATTTTGGCATCTTCAACCATATTAGGTTCGATTGGTTGAGAAATTATCAAGGATTGTTTCATTTCAAGCTTATTTAGAAGAAAGGATATACTCATGGTATTTTGAAGGTTGGCTTCATTACCCATCTCTTCCATCCTTTTGATTTCCTTATTACATGCACCCATGGATTGATGCATTAGATGTATGTTATCCCCCATTGTGTCCACCCGATCTAAGATAAGTTGAATAATTACTTTAATCTCATTATCTTTAGCACATTATTCTTTCTTTTTCTCATCATAAGACCTATCAAAATCATAAGAAGAACGAGTAATTGGATTAGTACAATAGGGGAAGGGAGAATTCGGATAATCACTCCAATATCCATCCCGACCACCACACAAATAAAAAACATACTCCCAATAGGATTGAGATACTGCACACATTTATTTCTGAGGAGCATATCTACAATCTTGTGAAAAGTGGGGTCCATCATAATATGGACATGGATCATACAGATAGGATTTCCAACTACCAAAGTCATACCTTTCCTAAGATGCCATAGTGAGAATTTAACAATAAAAAAATCTACCTAACAAAAGAAAATTACAAATAAATATTTATAAGTTTAAATCAAAGCAAGAAAGCTTAAATTCCAAACTAACTCAATACACCAAATTGTTCCCTGATAATGGCTTCATTTTTTATAATGCTCAACTTACACGTTAATTTAAGTAAAAGATGGTCGTTGTCAACATAATAACCTAACAAGAGTCGGGGTCGAATCTATGAGGTACAATATGAGTGGCGAATGGGTAAGTTTAAAATGAAAGTACTTACTAAATTCAAACCTAAGAGTCAAATATTTAGTGGTTTTACATGTTTTCAAAGATATAATTATTTTTGGGATTCTAAAGGACTAAGTCGAGGCTAAGAATAATTAGAGCGTAATCAATTAGAAATGGATATTGCGATTATGCTTTTCTAGGGGCACGTTTGCATGGGAACATAATGATTTGGTGAAAATTCAAATCTTTAATGATGTGGTAGGCTAGGTTGAAAGTCCTTGAGGCTAGTTTGTCAATAAAGTCTCAAAGATGTCACTTATTGACCCTTCAGAGTACCTAATGAGTATGTCAACTAAAGCCACCCAACACCTCAATTAGGTATCCCTATTTCTTGGAAGATGCCTAAAACATAGCCTACTCTCTATTCACCCTTATTTCTAACATAGAAAAAAAATAGTAAACTACATCCATTATTTTCCACTATTTCTTTGTCCACCGTAGCCCTCTTTCAAGGATACCATAGGCTCAAAAAGTTCACCCACATCCCTTAATCAAGGATGATGTGAGCTTTCAAAAGAGTTTGGGGGTTTTAACTATAAACCAATTTTGGGTGTTTAGGGTTTTCACCACAAATCCCAACATATTAAATCAAGCAATAGTGAAACCTATCATTAACAAACTAGAATATACACAAATACATCACAACCCACGCACAATTGCACCCTATTCTAACATAATCCCAAGAGGAAGAACTAGTAACTCATAAAATAATAAGAAAAAATAGATCAAAATCTCCATCAAATAGATTTATGAAAAATAAAGAGAAAGCAAACCACACTTTAAATTCCAATGAATCCTCAATGGGATTTTCCAATTCTTCACTTAGTAGTCAGTCTAATGTCTTCTTAACTCAAGGTTTGTACAAATTTTTCTCCAAGCTCCAAGTAAAATACAAAAACCCTAAACTAGAGGTAGGATAAAAAATCTCTAGAATTATGTGTCTCCAAAAGAGAAAGGGCTTGAGTTGGTAAAAGGAATTTGGTTCGGCTGGGTGAAATTACAAAACTGCCCTTGGGAAAATTCTTGCTTAGCTGCTATAGCAGAATCTTTACTGAGATTATGGCTATTGCAATCGCGTTACTTTGACATGGCTTGACTTGCCACGATCACGATATACAGACTGCGGTCGCGGTAATTGAGGCTGGTTTTTGCTTTAGGTCTTCTAGCTGCTCTTCTTCTCTCCTTTGATCCTTTTTAGCTCACATACACATCTTTCTGTCTCATAACCTGTATGCGTATAAAATGTGGAAAATAGTGCATTTATTCCAAAAGTTATCTCATTTAGACATTTAAGTCATAGCAGTGTGTATGGAAGTGGAATGCAAATAAGTGGTAAATTTGTCACTCATCTCATATCATGGTGCTTTATATTTGTGGCCTAGTAATTCTCAAATTTACCTCTTATACTTGAGAATACTATTTTACCATCTCTTTATTTGTCTATCAAGTGTAAAATTTTTGAACATATATTAATTCCTTTTCTTATTTTTTTTCTGTATGAATCTATTGTGGAGTCCAAATGGACTCTTTTACTCTTGCATTTCATAGTGGGAAAATAAAGCCCACCTCTTCGAATCAAGTCTGAAGTTTAAACCCAAGGTCAACTATATAGCATGCGGGTGTAAAAAGATGAAAGAAGAAGGAAAATGGGTAAAAACCCATTGATGAGGTCGCTAAAATACTTGAAAAGTCTCAATTTTTATTATTTTCTTATTCTTTATTTATTTTTTATCTATCTGTTCATTTATTTGGGCCTCGAATCTAAAGTTATAAATTAACACAGGTGAAGCAGGTTTTGGGCCAAAATCCCAAAGTTCTAGATTAGGCAGGTGAACATAGGCTTAAACCCTAAATGAATAGTTTAGGATAGGTGCAGGTGGGCCAAAATCCCAATTAGATTAGAACATAGATTTGAGATTACGATCCTATGTCTTATAATTCTCCTCTTTACCTTTCGTGCTATTTGATATTAGCTTTCCTAGAACTAGTTAAATTCCCCACTAAGTTTCCCCAAAAATTAATTTTACGTAAGTGTTTTCTTAATCAATTTCTTTGCAAAAACCAACTTATTTTTTCCAAGTTAGTCAAAGAATCATTTTCAAATATCCCGGATAACCACAAGTTAGCAAATACCCTTGGTACCTTAACAACCTTTTAAGAGTATTAATAGGAACCGCTTACTCAGAATCTTTAAACTTAAATGATTTTTACTGTGATGCCTCAAGGATTTATATTGCTTTTAGACATCATAAAATCTATAATAATAACTAACCAACTCATGATCTTGAGTTAGCGACGGTTGTGTTTTCTTTGAAGATATGGTGTTACTACCTAGATGTGATCCATATTAATGATTTCATAGATATAAGAGTATAGTATGTTTTCAGTTAGAGAGAACTAGAAATTAGGAAGATGATATAGATTGGGTTGTTGAAAGACTATGATATGATGATGTTTTATCATTCATGGAAAGTAAATATAGTTGTTGATGCACTTTGTAGGGTGTCTATGGGGGGAACTGCTCATGTAGAAAAAAGAGAAAAAAGAGCTTGCAATAGATATCCATCAACTTGTATACTTAGGAGTTTTGTAGAACCCATGAATGGTTGTTTTATAGTCCAAAATAGGTTAAATTCAACTTTGGTTTTTAAAGTTTAAGAGAAGTACAGTGATCCCATCTTTTTCCAATTGAAAGAAGGAATCATTAGTTATGGCTTTTGAACTACAAGAGATAAGGACTTGAGGTACCAAAGGTAGGTTGTGTGATCTGGATGTTGATGGTCTCAAAGAGGATTATGGTAAAAGTGCTTAGTACTAGATGCTACATTTGTCCAACCTCTACCAATATGTAAAATGACTTAAGGAAAGTTTGTTGGTGGCATAGTATGAATAGGATAATTCCAAACTCTGTGACTAAGTGTCCCAATGGTTAAAATGTTAAGGTTGATCAGCAAAGTACTGGTGGTATAGACTACGATATAAATATTTTTGAGTGAAATAGGGACATAATAAACATAGATTTTATAACATTTTTACCAGGAACGTGTCATCAGCATGATCCAATTTGGCTAATTATTGACCAAATGACTAAATTAGACCTCTTTTTGCCCATCAAGACAACTTATACAACTAAGGATTATGCTAGGACATACATTTAGGAGGTAGTTAAACTTTATGGGATTCCTTTGTCTATCATTTCGATAGGGGGGGCTTATTTTATGACCCACTTTTGAAAGTCAGTTTATAGGGGTTTAGGTACAAGGGTGAACTTTAGTACCACTTCTCATCCACAAACCAATGGGCAGATATAACGAATTATTCGGTCTCTTAAATATATGTTGAGGTCTTGTGTTATTGAATTTAAAGGTACTTGGGATGACCATCTACCTCTTATTAAGTTTGCATATAATAATAGTTATCATCTTAGCATACAAATAGCACTATTTAAGGCTCAACATGGGTAGAGATATAGTCATATACTTATTTGGTTTGAAGTAGGTAAAGTTCCATTAATAGGTATAGACTTAGTTTATCAAGCCAGGAAAAACGTTAAACAAATTTAATAGCAGTCTAAAACTACCCAAAGCCAACAAAAATCTTACTCAGATATGAAGCAAATAGACTTATAGTTTGAGGTACATTACAAGGTCATCTTAAAGGTTTTACCTATGAAGGGTGTCATGTTTCTTTGTAAGAAGTGTAAACTTAGTCCCTAATTTGTTTTTCCCTATCGTATTTTAAATAAGATAGGGAAAGTATCTTATGAGTTAGAGATACCTATGGAATTCGCATCTGTTCATCCTGTGCTCCAAATCTTTATGATAAATAATTGTGTTGGTAATCCCTAACAAATATTTCCTATAGAAATATTGATTTGGAGTACATCTTAACATATGAAGAATTTTTGGTTAAGACTTTAGGTTTTCAGGTTCACAAAATAAGAACCAAGAAGATAGTGTCAGTAAAACCAAAAAATTAGTTAGTTGAGGAAGCAAAGTGGGAGGATAAAAAAATATAAAGGCAAAGTATTTTAATTTATGGACTCCTTGATATATCTTGTTTTGATGATTAGTATTTTACAACAAGGGACCAGGACCCTAGATCTTCAAGGCTAAAGTACAGCTAGCACGTGTCTACACAGTTTTGTCATCTTGTGTAACAAGCTGCGCAGGTGTTTCTTGTACTATTTCGGACACCTAGTCCAATTAAATTTTAACCCTAATCATTAATCGACTATAAAAGGTAAAGGATTTTCTAAATTATGTAGTTTTGAAAATATCATAATCAAAGAAATTGAGAGAGGCAAAAACTCAATCTAGCTTCATTTCTCAAGTATAGCTCAAGTTCTTATTTTTTAGGCACGAAAAGAGTGAGTATTCTTTAGTTGAGTCCTGAATTGTAACTAAATTACATATGTTATAAGAGTAATGGCTTTTTTTGCTTTCTTGAGAGAGCTTAGGTAGAGTTACCTAAGTTGGATATTGGTTAGAGTTAATCAATATCAAGGTGTGTTCTTAGTAGAGTTGTCAAGGTGAGGTTGCAGTAGAGTTACTACAAGTAAGAGGAGCCTAGAGTTAGGTTCAAGTTTGATTCTATAATCAAGAAGTTGATTATAGTGAACTTTTGAAGAGATTGTGGGGGAAATCCATGGTTTTTCTTCCCTTGAGAAAGAAGGTTTCCACTTTAAGTCTTGTGTTCTTTAAGTTTCCTGCATTGTTTTATGTTCGTGGTTAATTTACTGTTTTATTGCCTATGACTGATTGTAAAAGACATGGTCCCTTATTGTGTGGTGAAACCCCCAAGGTTCCAACACTCCTCTTCATGAGAACATAAAGGTAATATTCCTTCTTCAATAAATCCTAGAATCTCTTGTTTCATGGCTATTATGTTATAGTTTTCATGCATTTTCTTATGCTTATGTACTCTCCAATTAAGTCTCAAAACCTTGCTAGGATATATTTTAGTTCATGTTAATAAGAATAACGCAAATAGACTAAAGGATATATTTATTGATTCCATTTGTATGCTCATTCTAACTTTGACCTTCATTCGAGGACAAATAACCCCAACGGGCAGATACTGTAACACATCACACTTTTGAGATAAGATTTGAATTGTTTTATGTGTGTATCTAGACCTAAAATTGACAATGCCCAAATCAACTCCTCAAATTGGGAAAAGTAGACCGTCTCTTGCAATATAATAACCTAATTCAAGGAGTTGGGGTCAATCCCACAGAGAATAGAATTAAAACTTTGAGCCAATTAGTGTAGTACTTTGCTCTTTGTTTGCAATTTTTAAATAGGTAAGTAAAACTAGGGCTTAGATGTGACAAAACAAAAGTATTAATCAATTTTGAACAAATATAACTAGAAACAACATTTCTTGCCTTTTTATTTATATCAAGAGAGACCATAGGGATGTGTCGATATGGGACTAAGTGTAACACCTCAATTTTTAAACCTGCAAATTATACTCAAAACTTAACACAGAAAAAATAGTCTTAAATTTTACAATCCTAGGTTCCTATGATTTGGTTCACAAGTCTTGAACTAGGTCCATGACCTATAGATCTAGTTGTGGTAATGTCCCCCAAATTTCTTGTGAGGAACAAGTAGGTCCATAACTTGTAGAATAAAACCACAAGTCGTGAAACATGCATGGATCTAGTCTCCTAGTTAATCCAACTCCCAAGATCCAATAAGACATAGTACAACTCGTGGATTGGAATCACGTATTATACTATGACATGTGGAATCCTAGATATATAGTTGAAAATTTCTGTTCAGAACTATGAATCTTAGTGTGAATCATAGAATCTAAACCACGAGTCATGAAATAACTCGTAGAAGTGACTTCTGAAAAGATCCAAAAATCCTCTAGGAAACTATAAGTAAAACCAAGATCTGTGTTTACGCCATGAGTCATGAAGTGATTCATGGGTCACTATTTCTAGAAAATATGCAATATTTTCTTAAGGTAAGTTCCATCTTTTCTTATTTCCTAAGCCTATATTACATTATTTTAGTGCTTTTGGGGGGGGGGGGGGGGCACATCAGATGTGTTGATGTAAGGTTTTAATGACGATCTTCTTTTTCCCTTATGCCAAGTTTTTAGAAATAAATTATAGTTTTCATGACCTCAAGTTTATGGTTGTTGCCCCAATTACTCAAGTCTGTATGAATTCTCATGTTATTAAAGTCTTGTTCAAAATATTAAGGCATGATTTATGGAAATTCCATCTTAGTCTAGTTACTTAAATAAGAACTCAGAAAGATTGACCATGATTTAACCTCATAATTTTAGTATTGAGCATAAATAGACAATTTAAGCCGCGTACTATAATCTTTTTTCTAACAAAAAGAACTTAATTACGTATGAGCGAGTAGCACGCATAATATTTTGGAAGGATTAAATAGTACTCAAAGGATGCGGTTTAGAAAATCCAAGTCCTATAACTATGTTCCACCATAGGATTTGAGCACATCGCTAGTTGGTTTGCTTCTTTAGCCTAGAGGGATTAGAAATAGATCCAAATTAGACAGATAAGTTCTACACTCTGGCAAGTTATAGGGGAACCCTTCCAACTGGTATTATAGGTTGGACATCATGATCTCATATGATGTATGTCTATTATAAGAAACATTCCACAAAAAAGATTTATATTACTTTATTAGTTTTAATTACAGTATGATCCTTTAGAATTTTCAGCTTTAGATATGTTTCAGTTCATATCCTCAGAAATGGATTTTAATTCATAAATTTTGACAGTTAAGTCTCACATTATCTTTATATTTTTATTTTAAGATGCTCTTATATCCATTTCACTTATGTTTTATGAACTTTATCATAAGTCTTATTAAGCATGTTTTAGTGACTTTGTAGATTTTTTTCCTTTCCTACCTAGTACATTCCCACTTACTAATTGCATACTTTTCTTTGGGACATATCCTATCACTGCTACAGATTCATATGTTCATTACTGGACTTATGGTTATCAGATTTAAGCATTTCTAGTTTGTATTTGGTGAGTCCTCTTGATTCGGGTACTTTGGGAGTGGATTAGCATTTAGGAGTTATTTCAGACTTTTGTTTTATAGGTAGGACCAGGGCCTTGTCTTGAAAAACTTAGTTATTAAGTTTTAGAGGCTTTTAGATATTAATTAAGTTGTTGTAATAGACATGTTTTGTTTGGATTAAGATTTTAGTTATGATTTTTAATTCATAACTTCCACTTCAATTTTATTTTATATTATTCTATAAAAGCATGTTAGTACCAAGGGTCCTCTTAAGATCACCTGTAGTCCTAATTTCTGATCACAACTAGGGTGTAGGCTTTGATTCTTACAATCTTGCTATCAGAGCATTAGGATTGAGAGTCCTAGGATGTTTGAAAAGACATATTTAGTTTATTTTAATAGGTGTAAAGTGTTCCATACTTTTAATAGGAAGGATACATAATGTTTAGATAATGTTAACCTTCTTTTATGCTCTCAATCATGAATAGAGTTTAACTCTATTTATCTTCTAACTTATGTTATTATGTTTTTTAGATCATTCATCCATAAAGAGTCACCTGTCGTATGATACAGACTGAGAATACAGCATGCCCCATTTGTCAAAATGATGAATCTCAACTGCTACCCATTCCAGACGAACAAAAGGTCTCATTGCACCTACTATTTAACCATCTTATGTTGATGTTACAAATTCTAAGCATTGAAACTCCGTCCAAATGCTTGATTAAGCTATGAAAGCTTAAAGAACATTAGTGAGCATCCCCTATAGGTCCCAGGGTGTTCCAGACACTTCTAAGATCCTTAAATTTCTCAGGATGAATCTACTTGAGTTTATAGTGTCAAAGCTTAATGAGGATCCAGAGAATTTTATTAATGATGTCTAAAAATATTTTGGGTAATGCACTAAATAACACAGATAGTGTTGATCCTGCTTCTTACCAACCTAAGGATGTCGCAATACTATGTTATAATAAGTGGAAGAAAATTAGGGGTGAAAGTGTTTCACCTCTAGAATGGGCTATTTTTGAGGATGTATTCTTGGAGCATTTCTTTCCCTGTGAGTTGAGGGAATCTAAAACCTAAGAGTTCCTCAATATAAAGTAGAGTTTGATGAGTGTGGGGGGGTACATCCTTAGGTTCACTCAGCTATCTCACTACACTCCAAATATGATAGATGATATAAACAATAAGATGAACATATTTGTGTTAAGGCTCTCTCATCGTTCAGTTAATGAGGGTAGTGTAGTGATTCAATTAGAGATATGGACAGTTCTAGACTTATGATTTATATGCACTAGGTTGAGGAGGATAAGTTTAAAAAGAGAGACGAGTTTCATAATAAGAAAGCGGGAAATTAAATCATGAGCTTAGTCAGTAGAAGAACAAAACTGGGAATTGATCATCCTTCTAATATAGGTCTTCTAAAGTAACTACATCTTCAACAAATACACCAATACCTAGACCTAGAAATGATTAAAAGGGAAGAGAGTTTGGTTCTTGGTCTTAGGGTAGTATTGGAAGAGGGTACCCATCTCACCCTATTTGGAATAAATTTGGTAAGAATCATCCCAATAAGTGTCTTTATGGTCGAGAAAGATGCTAGAGATATGGTTATATAAGTCATATTCTTAGGTATTATCTCTCTACTAGGTATGGAAATAGGTGTAACAAAACTTATTCAACTATGTCATTACCTTCAACGGGTTAAAATCTTCATAAGGGAACCATTTTTGGTGCAGGCTGTAGTCAAAAGTACTTTATGCCCTGTCTTCCCATCAAGATCAGGAGAGTTCCCCAAATGTTGTTATCAGTATGTTAAAATTTTTCTCTCTTGATGTTTATGCTTTATTAGAAGTCAGAGCCACTTTATCCTTTGCAACTCCTTGTATTCCTGTAAAGTTTAGAATTAGTTCCAAACAACTCTCAAAATCATTTTCTATTTACACACTAGTTAGAGAGTTAGTTATAGATAAAAGAATTTATAAGAGTTGCATTATCTCAATCCATCATAATGATACCACACCTAATTTAGTAGAGTTAAAAAATGGTCTAATAGATGTTGTTTTATGGATATGTTGGTTACATTCTTACTATGCCTCAATTGACTTTAAAATAGAGTTGTAGAATTTCAATTTCCTAATGTGCTAGCCTTATAGTAAAAGGGTAGTCCTACCTGTCTGAAGGTCATTTCATACCTTAAGGGTAGAAATATAATCTCCAGGGGGTATATCTACCAAGTTTAGGTTAATAATTCTAACTTGGGGACCCTATTTCTTTAGTTAGTTCTTGTAGTCAATGAGTTTTTACAGTCTTCCTCAGTGAACTTCCCAAAGTCCCTCTTAATAGGGAGATAGACTTTGTAATAGATATTATTCCTAATATGTAACCTATATCTCTAAAAAAAATAGAATGGCTCTATCCAAGTTAAAAGAGTTAAAAAAATAGTTGAAGGGCCATCTAGATAAATGATTCATCAAACCAAGTGATTTCCTATGGGATGCTCCAGTCCTATTTATGCATAAGAAATATTATTCCCTTAGAGTGTGTACTTACTACCGTCAGCTTAACAAGGTCATAATTAAGAATATGTATCCCATTCTCAGAATTGATGACCTGTTTGACTAGCTTCAAGATTTCACTTATTTTTCTAAGATTAATCTCAGATTTGAGTATCATCAACTGAAGGTTAGAGAGGGTAACATTTTGAAGATATATTTCTAAACATGATATGGTCACTATGAGTTTCTTATTATGTCCTTTGGACTAACCATTGCTATTTTAACATTTATAGACCTCATGAATTGAGTATTCAAATAGTACCTTGACATATTTGTTATCATTTTTAGTGATGATATCCTTATTTACTCCCCTAGTAAGGAAGAGTATGTGATCACCACAAAATTATCCTTAAGATACTTATGGGATAGATAATTATTCATTAAGTTCTCTAAGTGTGTGCTTTGGTTGAGATCAGTAGCATTTTGTAGGCATATTTTTCTAGTGAGAGTATTTAGGTTGAATCTTAGAAGATCAAGGAAGTGAAATAAATAGCCTAGGCCTACAAATTTGATAGACATTAGGTGTTTTTTGGGTTTATCAAGTTACTACATGAGGTTTATTAAGGGGTTCTCATTTATTGCTTACCTGTTGACCAGGTTGATACAACAAAAGGTCATGTTCTAATGGTATGAGGTTTGTCAGAAGAGCTTTTAGAAGTTAAAGGCTCGATTGACTTCTACTCGAGTTTGAATTTGCCAGAGTATAGATATAGTTTTGTGGTTTATTGTGATTCTTCCAGAGTTATCCTAGGTTGTTTGTTAATACAGAATGGTAAGGTTATTATGTATTCTTCTAGATAACTTAAGGTTAATAATAAGAACTACCCAACTTATAACCTTAAATAAATTAGCAGCAATGGTGTTTTCTTTAAAAAAATTGGCATCATTACCTTTATATGTGCATGTTGATTTTTTTTATTAATTATAATATCCTACGTATACTTTCAGTTAGAAAGAGTTGAATATTTGGTAGAGAAGATGGCTTGAGCTTCTCAAGTATTATGATATGAGTGTTCTATAACATCTGGTAAGAAAAATATTATTATTGATCTTTTAGAAGGTTGTCTATGGGGAGTGTTCCTTATGTTGAAGAAGACAAGAAAGAGCTAGCAAAGGATGTTCATAGTCTCATTCATTTGGGAGTCCATATCACAATATTCTGACTCTGGTATTGTGATAGTGTATAATAGTTCTGAGTCTTCTTTGGTGATTGAAGTTAAGGAGAAGCAAGATAGTGATCCATATTGCTTCAGTTGAAGGATACAGCCTTTAAGTATAAATTTAAGTTTTCTTTCATGGGGAGATGGTATTAGTAGGTATCAAGGTAGGTTTGTGTGTTCCAAATATAGATGCATTAAGTGAGAGCATATTTTTATAGAGGCTTATAGTATTCATCCAAGTTCCATAAATATGTACTATGATTTAAGAGAAGTCTTTTCGTAGAGTGGTATGAAAAAAGACATTATAGATTTTAATGAAAAGTTTTCTAACTATTAGCAAGTAAAGGTTCAATATCAAGGTCCTGGAGGTTAAGCTCAAGATATAAGCTTTCCTATATAGAAATAGGAGATAATTAATATGGATTTCATAATAGGCCTACCTCATACGTGTTAACAACACGACTCATTTTTAAGGCTTCTAAACTTGGAGGATTTTTAACTTGGTCCTCCCGACCCCAAGATGTTGAATTTTTGAGTTAATTCATGTACAAGGGTGTAAGGAGTACGTCTCAGAGAAGTTTTAGATTTTTTAGACAAGGTTTGGGGTATGTTTGGATCACAAAACCAGGGGGTTATCGTGATAAGCCCCTGTTGTGGCCCTATTCTTGTTCTCATGTTCAACGAATCATGGTAAGGGAAATGACTGACCGTGATTAGACCGCATTGCTATAAGTCTGTCGTATCCAGTTTCAAATTTAAATGGTTGAAGGGAAATTGGGTCTTTTCCATTCAACCTAAATCATCCATAACATGAATTGGGACATCATTTAGGGTATTATTTGTCCTCCTTCTCCAAATCCCTCTCATGAAAACCCTCCTCTTTTCCCAAAGAACACAAACTCAATTTCTTTCTCCCCAAGAAATAAAGAATTCAAGTTCCCTAAGCTCAAGAACCTTAAAAAAAGGATCAAGATTGGTGTTTCTCTTTCAAGTTGAAAGCTTAAGGTATGTGTGATGTTCATCCATGGGCTTTTTTTACCCATGGTGTCCAAGAACCCTTTTTGGTTTTTAAATTATGAGTTTTACAAGTTTAAGTTGAACAATATCCATGAATCTCTTGTTAATTCAATTACAAGTTATGTTTATGAGTGTTTTCAAGTGGGATGAGCCATTACATATTTTGAATGTTGAAAGCTTCACATTAAGTCCCTAGTGTATGATTTTAGACTTGTGATCATGTTATTCTCGCATGCTTTATCTATTTCCTTGCTTAAGTTTATGACTCTCATCTGTTTGATGAATTGCCTAAGTTTTGGGTTTTGAACAATGATCCCTTATTATTGTTTTAAAGCTTTTTATATGGCATTGTTTGTACTTCCATTCAGTATTAGTGGGTTGTGAATACCCGATACTTATGTGTTTTACATGAATTTAGCTTTTCAGGTACTCAGAAAGTTAATCCATGAATCTTATCAATATACTTAGCCATTTATATTCATGATAAGCACTATCAGTTAAGTAATAGAATTTAGTTGAGTTTAGTTCAGTTCAGTGCTAGTTTCAGTTCAGTTGGGAGTAGGATTTAGCATGAGCAAACCTAGGGATGTAGGCTCACCCACTAGTTAGGACTAGTTTCTTTATAGTAATCCCTAAGTTCCAGACCTACGTAGCCAGCTTATGATTATGAGATGTCACCCACCAGTTTAGGACTGACACTCTCTTAGGGGTCACCTACCAATTTAGGACAGACTCTCTAGTCCTTCGAGACATCAAATTAGTTGATCCACACAGCCAATGTTTATACACATGGCACGGTACTGACACCCTTCCAACTAGGGTTACTGGTTGGACCCCAATTATCTCAAATTGGGGCCTATCGGTTAGATGATACCTCTCATAAACTCAGTATAGTATTCAGTGTATAATCAGTTCAGGTTTGCTTGAGCAAAGCTTACATATTTATAGTTATTTAGTATTATAGATTTTAGACTTTCATATTTCAAATTATTTCAGAAATATATATATGCTTGATCTTACATTCTCAAATATCACAGTTTTCATGTATTCATACTTAGTTATTTCATGATATTCAATTAGTCCTTATCTCATGTGCACAGTACTCCATGTATTTCAGCCAAGCCTTATCTAATATACTGGTACATTCAATGTACTAACAGCATACTCTTCTTTGTGCTATGATGTCTTATATCATAGGTTCATACACACAGTTTCCCGACCGCAGTTAGATAGCTCAGCGTAATTCAATAGTCATAGTGGTGAGTCCTTATCCATCGAGGACATGATATGATTATTCAGTTATTTTAGTAGTTTATTTTATTCAGTCAGTCAAAGTTAGCTGGGGGTCAGTCCTATCAAATCCTCAGCTAGTTTAGAGGCTTTCAGACATTCAGATAATCAGTTATACACTCAGTCCTGGTAAGCTAATATATGAAAAGACATAAATGTCCTTGATTTAATGCGCATCATATTATGACTAAAAAGGACCCTAAAATATCATGTTAATGTTCTATTATGTTATTCTTGGCTTTCCATATTCTCTTGAAATACTTCAGGTTTTTTATGTCAAGTTGAAATCCATCTATGCAATTAGCACTTTCTGAACTTGCATCTTGTTGACTCATATGCACTTGATGAATGTGATAATCTAAAATTTAAAGAGTTCATGTTTTGTGAAAATGATTCTTGTGACTTGTCTGAGGGTGTTAATTCTTTGGATGTTAGCAAGCTAACTCCCAAATTATTTGTTGAAAGTACTTGTGTTGAAAAGTCTTCCAAAATTGAAGTAAATCTTTTAAAGAGTGGGTGAGGCACAAGCAATTGGAGTAGTAAATTGATAGATGCTAGCTTCTGTATCAATTTATTTACTTACTCTAATCTTTCCTTTAAGGATATAATTTGGGATGAATTTTTGAATGCTTCTAGAAGAAAATGTAAATATGATCTACTTGAAGCATTGCCAAATATCTATGGGCATAAATGTGATAATTCTTTTTTTGAAGAGTTTGCTAACCTTGTTAATCTATTTGTGAAACACCATCAAGAGAGGATCTACAATGAGGTAAGATACTTGGGAGCATCTTCTTGGGAAACAAAAATATTTGAGGTATCTTTACCTTCTAAATTCAAGAATGATTTGTTTGAATGGCTAGTGCTTATTTTTGGACTTTCTAAAGCCATGAAGGTAAATTTCTATGCCTTAGACCGTTATAGTAGCAACTTTGTTGTGATTAGTGAGAATTCTTTGATGTTTCTATTTGATTCATGTTGTGAGTTACTAGGTGAGAAATACAAGAAAATTTTGAGATTGATGTTTGTGGTTGATTCCGGAAATGCATACTTTTATTGAATGTTTGTGGATGATATTGTTAGTTCTCTTAATCATGTGGTTAGAAGAGTAAACTAAATTTTGAATTAAGGAACTATTTGGTTCAAGTTGTTGAAGAAACGAGTTTTAACTTGAAAGTTCTAATGTGTAAATTATTAGTTTCTTTATCCTTTTTTATGATTGTGATATGTTTTTGAGTGAAGTTCTTGATATTATGTTTGAAAAGTTGATTTTAAAGGGAACTACATGATTCTTGGCTCTATCACAAAAGTGTCTTTTGGGGAGTGGTATGTAACTTACTTGAAAGATTATTTTTGGCTTGAGTACTAACTCCCCTCTATGATTTTCAAGATTTGAATTTGAGGTTGAATTCTTTTCAACAAGAAGAGAATGATGCAAGTTCAGAAAGTGCTAATTGCATAGATGGATTTCAACTTGACATAAAAAATGTGAAGTATTTCAAGAGAGTATGGAAAACCAAGAATCAACATAATAGAATATTAACATGATATTTTAGGGTCCTTTCTAGTCATAATATGATGCACATTAAATCAAGGGCATTTATGTCTTTTCATATATTAGCTTACCCTAGAAGTATAAATAGAATATGCTGAGCATATTTTAGGTTAGACTACATTTTTAGATTGAACACTCTTTGATGAGTTTGTGGGTTTATACCTTTGTCTCTACATTGGGTCTCTCTTGAATATCTTTTGGTAAGATTATTCATGTATGAGTTCAATTATATTCTCCCTTGAATTAATCATGTAATTATTTGTTCAAATTAGAGAGTCACAAATCAACATTTGTTCATCTCTAATTTACTTCAATTGTGGGATTATTCTTTCTTTCTTACTTGTCTCTTCTTAATTTCTCGATTATCTCTTGAATCTCTATATCTTGTAACTCGTTTTACATCACCCCCAATCCCGCGACTTTCTCCTCTATTACTAGCTCACTTTCAGGCGTCAAGCCACACCACCTAATTCTAGGCTGACCCTCCCCAACCCTTCTCTTCTTGCTCTTCTTCAAAAGCAATTCCATCACCAGAAGCCTGTGCTGAGTCGAAAGATGCTCGCTTGGAATGACTTTGTAGTCCTTACATAAAACCCTATCCCCCTTCCTTAGCAGTAAAAAGTCAATCTGGGTCTTGGCTACCGTGCTATGGAAGGTAATCAGGTGATCCTCCTTCTTCTGAAAGCTCTAGTTCACCACCACTAGCCCAAAGGCCCTCAAAAAATCCAACAGAGACGCTCCCTCATCGTTTCTATCACCGAAACCAAATTCCCCATGCACCTCATCGTAGCCTTCCGGCAGAACCCCAATGTGTCCATTAAAGTCCCTCGCTATGACAATCTTCTCTGAACTAGGCACGCTTCTCACCACCTCATCCAAAGCCTCCCAAAACCTTGCTTTCACCTTCTCTCCCAAGCCCACCTGCGGTGCATAAACACTACATACATGCACCATAGACCCTCCAAAGACCAACTTTATCGTCACCATCCTATCACTAACCCTCTTAACCTCCACCACCTGCTCTCCAAGCTTCTCATCCACTAATATCCCCACACCATTCTGACGCCTGTCACTCCCTGAGTACCACAGCTTATACCCATCCACATCTCTAGCCTTAGTCCCTACCCACTTAGTCTCTTGGACACACGCAATATTAATCTTCCTCCTCTTAAGAATCTTCACCAGCTCTATTGACTTACCCTGAAGGGTTTCTATATTCCAAGACAACACCCTCAATCGATCTACTCTCGCCTCTCTCCTCCCTCTACCATCCCTAACATCCAAAATAGCATCCGACCTATACACCACACCCACCCCTGCCCTTTTCTCTTCACCTCCACCTAAAATAGCCCCCGAACCCAACCCCTTCGGACATGACCCTATTCCACCATCAACCCCTACAGCCACCACTTAAAAATCAAAACAAGTCCAAATAAAAGCCCCAACCGATAGACAAGAAAAACAAAAAAGCAAAAAAGCAGTATGCAAATAGTAGGCATGCGCAAAAAGCCCTAATCGACTTAGCAGATACAGAAACACCACAAAAACTACCAATAAGTGAAGAACAAGACAGTCACAACTATACTCACAATACCCACGAAACGGGAAAAATAATAACTTGTAAAAGTATCTAAATATCAAAGTTTAGATGTCATCGGGTAGTTCTGCGTGCTGATGGTACCGTCAATTTCGATTTCGAAATTGATTGTTGAAAATCGCGTTGCTAGAAAGCTGCCGCCGGAAACGTTGCCAATTTTCACTGTTGCTGGAGCGTCTACTGGTGATACCGGATATGTGTTCTAGTGACCTTCATCGAATTCTAACCAGCGGGAACCCTAGTCCCGCCAGCGATATCACTGGCTAGATGACAAAGAAAGGGAGGAAGAGAGAGAAGTTGCGTGGGAGAGCTGAGGAGATAAAGAAGGAGAGTGAGAGGGAGAACTCGAGGAAGAGAGACAAAGAGCGTACCTTACCTGGGCCGACGCCGGCGCCGACCGAAAGGTCGGAGAAGAAGACCGTTAGGTGAACTTTCATAGAAGAACATTAGTAGAAAAGCGTTAGTGGAAGAGAGAGAAAAGAGAGAGAGAAGAGAGAGAGAGAAAGAGAAGAGCTCTCTCTTGCATATGTGTTCAACGTTAAAAAAAAAGTTGAATGTATAAAAAGAGCAAATTCATTAAATTCAAATTAATGAATAGACAACTTTAAAAATATGTATATAAATATATTAAGCAATACATTTAAAAGAAAAATAAATATATTGATCATCTTCTTTTCACATGTCCAAGTCATCTTACTTTCGGCTCTCTCGAATTCTCTTAAATTAAATAGATCTTTGAGAAGTTAATTCACGTTCAAGCTACAATATTAAGAAAAGCTGTACGTGTACGTAAATATTTAACCATTATTTTCATCCTTCAATTTTCAATTTATCAACCAAACTCTTTTGGATCAAATTTAAGAGAGTGAATACGTAACTTATATACAACATCATTTAAAAGATATGAAAATAAAAACGATAGAATCCTTGGAAAGAATTTAGCCTTAAAGAAAAAAATCTTTGTATCTAAAAGATTTTTTTTTTGGCAAAAATTTGGTTGCACAAAAGAGAGGAAAGCTCCAATTGCAAAACTTAAAAATAAAATACAGTTATACGTTGCTACGTCTAAAAATTATCCAGAACGACATATAGATAAGTAAAATACATCGGCGGAACACATATACATAGTTAGAAACAAACATACTAGTAAATAAAGAGTTCTATAAATATTGGGTTGAGATCAAATTGGCCGTAGTCATGTGCCAAATTTTTTCGTATGTTGATGTTCTGAGGAGCAAGTTAGAGATAGGGTATATTATGAAAAAAAGTACGATAGTGAAGACCTAAGTTGCTTGGACTTTTCAAAAATGTCTATGGGTGTGTATCGGATCCTTGTGACAACATTTTTGGAGAGTCCGAGCAACTTAGGTGAAGACAACATGTCAATTAGTAAGAAAAACAATGTATAGCACTCAGAAAAAAGAAATAACAATAGTGAAATAATGCAATAACTACAATACAATAGACAACAAATGGTGATAGGTATCAAATTTATTATTCAAAAATTTGTTTCCACCTTTAGTTTGAGAAGCAATATGATCGTATAAATCCTTAGAATCGACAATCACTTTTCGACACTAACAGAACCTAGATGAAGTTGATAAAAGGCATTAGATCTTTTTATTCCAAAAAAAATAATGAAAAAAATCATTCTAATCTTAAAAAACTGTATTATCTAGTGTTAAACACTACAATTGATGAAGCAATATTTTCTTTCTCCATTGTGTTTTGTTAAATTTTCTTAAAAACAAAAAAACATCAACAGATTAATTATTTTGTTATTATCAGTATATATATCATTAGAAACATGATTGTAGAATTTGTAGGGTAATCACATCACACACCGAAATACAATACTGAATATATCTACTTAATTATGTTTGTAATTTATTTACATATAAAGAATAGTTCAAGTCAAACCAAGGAAGAGATTAATAGTTCAAAGCATACCTAAAATAAAAGTAGCAAAGATTAAGCTATGCGCAATTGGTAAAACATCATGTTAAGGAGTAATATAATTTAGTTTATTACGTACATACAAGACGTCTTTGAGTTTAACTTCTTTGTCCCTATCTCTCAACATGAATGCATTATTAAGCCGCAACGGCCTGATCAATGATTGTCACATCTCTAACAGTGATAAAATCGCTATCTGTTGGTCAAATCCAAAGGTTTACAAACTATTAATACAAAACCAAATCAACTATAAGGTATATTAATGATTTGAATGTTACGCTGTTAAGAATATAAATAATAGCTTAATATTTTGGCTGGAATTACAAACATTCAATTTGTATATCAGGACATACAAACAAAGATGATACAAGCCTTGTACTCTTACCTCAAGATCTCATTAAAGACGTGAAATTTCACCAGCCCAATTTGTAAACGAAAAAGAGAACATGTGCATGACTTAATTTTTATATGACAATATATTAATGATAAAAGGTATGGTGAAATCTAAACCTACATAAATTACAAAATAAAAGTTGCCTTTTATCATATATTTTAGGACTCTCGATTTAAGAAAAATCTACCATATATTTAAAGTTCTATCCCATATATTTTAGGATTCAATATTATAGACATAATTAGATTTTAATTTGACAAAAAAAATAATTATTAAATAATAAAAAAAAATGAAAAGATAATTTAATCTATTGCAAAGTCTTTTAATGAAGGGCAAAAAGTTCAAATCACTTTTCTAAGGGTCTTCACACTTTTAATATATTATAGATATAGATTATAGATTTTATATATATATATATATTAAAAGTGTGTAAAGAGTCTTAGAAATGTCGTTTGAACTCTTTGCCCTTCATTAAAAGTCTTTGCTTTAAATAAAATTGTTTTTTCACTATTTTTTCCTAATATTTAAGAGTTGAAAATTAATTAAATATATTTATGGTAAAACCTTTCCATCAGAATCAAGGACAACTAATATTTTTTCATTAGTTTAAGAATTCTAAATCAACTAAATTTGATTTTGAGAAGATTTAAAAAGTCTATAAATCTACATCTACATCTATAATATATTAAATTCATTAATCACTTGAAACTTCTGATGGTAAAATATATATATGTGCTTATAATAAAATATATGTTTTGAACGTTTTGCACTTCATTAAAAACCTTCGTAATAGATAAAATTGTCTAATTTTAAATAATCAAAAGTTACACGTGAGGTACGTGCGACTAAACTGGTTATATTAAAAGTGTGAAGGGTCTTAAAAATATTGTTTGAACTTTTCACCCTCCATTAAAAGATTATGCTTTAGACAAAATCATCTTTTCACTTTTTTCCTTCAATTATTTTACCATTATTTTTTCAATATTGACAATAATTTTTTCAAATTCTATTTAAATTCAAATTTGAATATCTTATCAAATAGTTAAAAGATTTTTTTCTTTTAATTCTTTCTTATCCTTACTTTTTACAAATACCATACATAATTATCCTATATAATTTATAAATTTAAATTAAGAGAAAATTTTAAAATCTATCTAAATATTTATGCTAGTAAATCATAAAAAATAAAAGAAGATTAATTTGTTAGTCTTTTTTATTCTTATTAATATTCTATCTTTTCCTTACGTTTTCTTTATTTTTTCCTTTTACTTTCTTTTCTTTCTTTGTTTCTTCTTTGTTCTTATTGATATCCTATTTTTTTCTATGTTTTCATTATTTCTTTCCCTTTACTATCTTTTCTTTATTTTTGTTTTTTTGTTATATATATATATATATATATATATATATATATATACACACACACATAGAGAGAGAGAGAATTTAAATAATTTTTTTTATATTTAAAATTCTAAAATAATTACATTTATGGATGAGATTTGAGTACATAAAACATATATTATTATTTAGATATATAAGTGATTGGAAATAGACATTATTATTATTATTATTATTATTATTATTATTATTATTATTATTATTATTATTATATTGTATATAATGTTTAAATATATTTTATAACATTGAAAAGAATTAATTTATGAATAGTAAGAGTTCATTTAGAACTCTTCAATGTTAGGTTCCTAGTTTCAAGCTAATGATAATATTTTTTTAAAAGAAATCTAATATTTTGAAATTGAAACATCCCTATCCTTTAATTTAAAATTTTTATTACAATACTCTATAAAATTTGTCTTAAAATTGTCAAGTGGCTTATCCTTATGCTGCCACTTGGCTTCTTCTAGTGCTTCGTTCTCTGCTTTATATATATACACTAGTATAAGTACCCGCGCGAAATATTTTTAAAATAAATCATTAAAAATGTTATTTAATAATTTAAAAATAAATTAAATTTTATTGTAGCACATTAATATATTTTAAATTAATTAATAAATATTAAGTATAATTTATAATAAATAATCTTAAAAAATTTCATAGTTCAATTAATTTATTTGAACTATGTACTCTCTCTTCGCCCCTACCCCCACCCCCCAAACCCTCTCAACCTGTACTTCCACACAATCCCATAATCTCATCACATGGCAAAAAAATAACAAATCATATAATTATCAAAATATTGACCTATAATTTTCTTTATTGCATTGCTCACTATCTAAAATTATTCGATTGTTGATATTGACTTTTAATATATATGTAATTTATTGTTTATCAAGATTTTAGTTGTATGATTTTAAAAAATTTAAATGACAAACGGAATCAGTAAATATTTTTTATATATAAATGTATATTTGCAAATAAAATCATGAAAAGAATAAATCAACTGCAATAATTAGATGCATAGAAATTTATTTTATAACTTTTTTAGGAGAGAGTAAATATGTAAATGTGATAGAAGTATATTTTAAGACAAATAAAAATGATATAATATTATTTGTGCACATACAAATATATATGAATTCATTCTTTGTACAGATGGTCTGTTAAATCTCTTTTGTATCTTTCAATACTCAATAGTACTTGTTAATTTCTTAAATATTTATTTCGCAATTTAGAGAAATTTATGTGCATAAGATTTGTGAAAACTTGAGCTTCCTTAGGTACATTTGTGACAAAAGATAAATATAATATTAATCACAATAAATAATAAAATCATTATAAAATTAAATCAAGTATGAGAACATACCTTTATGATTATTCAGAGAAATCTAATGAGCATTACCTGTAATTTTTTCATTCATAGTAGGTACATCTATTTCAAAAGATAAATATAATACAAATCATAAATAACGATAAAATAATTTAAAAATAAATTAAGCATGAACAATATATATGTAAAAATAATCAAAGTAATGAAAAATAGATATAATGTTAATCATAATAACAATAAAATAATTCAAAAAGAAAAACTAAGTAAAGCATCAACATATTTGATAGTTATTCAAAGAAATTTGATGAGAATTATTATCTAAATTTTTTTTATCCATTGAGAATTTTTTATGATAACAAAATGTTTATTAAAATATTATTTGTAAAGATTATTTACTTTTATATACTGATAACATGATGGTATTTTGAATAAAATGAATATAAAAGGACATAAATATGACTTTGTTAGTATTAAATATGAGAATAAAAATTTTATCATCGCTACACTGAATTTTTAAATAAAACCACAAATAATAGAATTTTTGAAATATTTGAATGAATAAAAATTTGTAAATGATTAGCAATTGAAAAAAAAGAGGAAAGGTGCACTGGTATATGTGTCACTGAAAGATTATATATATATATATATATATATATATATATATAATTAAAAAATTTATGAAAACTAAAATTTCTTTTAAATTCAAAATTGAATGTGATATTAATTTGTTAGAAAAGATAGGATTCTAAAATTTCATAATCATCTTATAATTTACACGTTGAGTTTGAAATATATAGTATTGATGATATCAATTAATAGTTTTTCATAATAAAAAATACAAAATAGAAGAAGATATTTGAAATTTATAATATCGATTCTAAAATTTATTGACTTATTTTATCTTTTTTTCTTAGGTGTTTCCCTTTTTTTTCTCCTCTCTTATCATCTTTTTCAAATTAAAAAAAAAAATTCTTCTCTATTATTATTAAAATTATTATTATTATTATTATTGCTTTTATTTTTGTGTTGGATTAAAGTAATAACTCTTTTCCTAAATGCATTTTAAATTTGAGAATTCCACCAATGATCCTCATATTATGGTAACAACAAATCCTGAAAATTCATAGAATAGACACCTAAAATTTTCTTTCGAAAATTTTAAGTTTATTTAAAGTTGGATAACTAAATAGTATATGAAAGAGCAACAATAATTTAGGAGCACTCACAATCAAACAACAAACTTTGAAATGAAGTCAAAAAGAGGGAAAAAAACGTTTATTTTATTGCTAAAAATAGGAAAGTTGGTTTATCTTTTTTTTTTTTCAAAAACGTGTATCTACTATTTTTTTAAAAAAAAAAACTTGTATTTTTTTCAAATGGAAGTCTTTATTTTTTCCTTTTTAATTTACTGTTTTTATATTTTGTCCTTTTCCCTTTCTAATAGGGATAAAAATAAAAAAAAATACTCAAAGATAAAATATACTTATATTCTTATTATTGATAAATATGTTATTTTACAAACAAAAATTCAAATAAATTATTTTATGATCCTGAAAATTAATAGAATAGACACCTAATAATTTTGTTTTGAAACATTTAAGTTTATTTAAAGTTGGATAACTAACTAGGCGGTTTGGGCCACAGGTGACAAAAGAGTTTTAAAATGAGGTGTAGGTGACACAAGTCTTAATAATTGAGTAGAGGTGACAATTACTTCATTATGGTTTAAGAAAGTTTGAAAAATTTCAAAATAACCCACAAGTTTTTAAATTTACATTTGATTCGAATATTAGTTAATATATAACGGGGAACGAAGGGAAAAAAGACGTCTTTTTCTCTCCTCATCCGTTATTATTTTTTCTCTCTTCGTGATATTTGTTGTTCATTGTTGTTGCTGCTTTATTCATCATCTTCTGATTCATTATCATCATCTTATACTTCATTATCAACTTCATATTCTTCTTGTTGACCATTGTTGTAGTTGTTGTTGTTACCCCAACTGATACTCTTTGACCAAATTCTTATGTCAAATTTTGTTTCGTAAATCACTTTCAACTTTGGAATTTACTTGAGAGGAGACTTTGGTAAGTCAGATTATGCTTTTTAGTTGAATTTGGGTAACTGCTAGTTGTTGTTTTTTCAACAATAGTTTGCACGCGAACATGAATGCAATACAAAAGCAATCTGTTTAAACAGATTCATTATCTGCGGCACCAGATAAATGTTCTGTTATAACAGTAGACTCATGTTGGATTCATGTTTAAAGGTTCTAGGTGCCCGTAATATGATTATAAATCGAATAGATGGGTATTCTGTTGCACCAGATTAGTAATCTATTTAAACAGATAAATAATCTGTTTCATCAGATTACTAATATGTTTTGAAGAACAAAATACAGCTCCTGTCACACACAAAACCTAACAGATAACTCATATTTTCTTGCTATTGATACTGGAATCAAATTATTCCTTAATTGTAGACATGTCATTCGTTAAGAAATAAAAATAGACAGCACGAAAATTAAAGCGCCCTCCGCAGCCTACGGATCTCCCGCAGCATCCTTACTCTGACGGCGGCCAACTCCCAATGCAGGTCATGAACCTCCTTCTGCAGTTCCCTCATGGCGTCTTGTAAAATAGCGATATCCCACACAGGATCATCCATATCTAAAAAATGCATAAGTTGACAAAACACACGCGTAAACACAAAAGTAAAGAAAAGAAAGAATTTGAATGTAATGTAATGTAATACAACGTATATTTACACAAAAATCAAGAAAAAAACTTACTAGAGACAGGAAAAAACTATCAAGTCCTTGAAGAGAAAGTAGTTGAAGGTGTAACAAGAGCGAGGAATAAATAGTATGTAGTAGAACGAACGATTGAGTAAGGAGGGAGCTATTTATAGAGGATTAAACTTAAATTAGTTAGGCAAAAAATCGCAACTGTTCACTTCCATTTATTAATGACATTCTTGATTACTGTAAAAAGTTATGACTTAATTAAATTAATTAATATTATGATAAGTCATGACTTTTCAGCTTTATTATTATTAATAATTAGTTTTTTCCAGGAACCGCTTTTTTACACTGTTTTGGACAACAGATAATATATCTATTGCATCCGATAAATTATCTGTTACAACAGATATATCATGATTTGCAACAAATAGATAACCTGTTGCATCAGATAATATATCTGTTGCAACATATAATATATATATTTTTTTAAAAAAAATATATTATCTTTATGACATGTAAATTTTCTAACTTTTTAATTATATAAATCAATAAAGCATATTTAAATGCACAACTATTCACCTCCATTTATTAATGATATTCTTGATTACTGTAAAAAATTATGGCTGAATTAAATTAATCAATATTATAATAGGTCATGACTTTTCAGATTTATTATTATTAATAATTAGTTCTTTATAGGAACCGCTTTTTTTACACCAACTTGGACAATAGATAATATATCTGTTGTATCAGATAAATCATCTGTTACAACAGATATATCATGATTTATAACAAATGGATAACCTGTTGTATCAGATAATATATCAGTTGCAACATATAATATATATATATTTTTTAAAAAGTATATTATCTTCATGACATCCAAATTTTCTGACTTTTTAATTATATAAATTAATAAAGTAGATTTAAAGGCACAACTATTCACCTCCATTTATTAATGACATTCTTGATTACTGTAAAAAGTTATGACTTAATTAAATTAATCAATATTATGATAGGTCATGACTTTTCAGCTTGAAGCTTAGCTTTATAATTATTAAAATAATTAGTTCTTTCCAGCAACCGTTTATTTTTTACACTGAGTTGCACAACAGATTATATATCTATTGCATCAGATAAATCCTCTATTATAATAGATATATCATTCGTTGCAACAAATAGTTCAACTGTTGCATCAGATAATATATCTGTTGCAACATATAATATATATATCTTTTAAAAAAAAATATCTTTATGACATCCAAATTTTTTGACTTTTTAATTACATAAATTAATAAAGAAGATTTAAAAACAAGAATATTTCTGGTGAGCTTTTTACGATTTAAATTGTGTTTATCATTTATTTCCTTATTCTTTTCTGTGAAAAGAAATGACTTAATTAAATCAAGATGGTGGTGACGACATAATCTTTTCATTTCTTTAATAACAATTTTTATTAATTGAGTTATGGCAACAGATTGTATATCTATTGCATCAGATAACCCATCTGTTTCAACAAATATACCATCTGTTGCTATAAATCGACCATCTGTTTAAGGAGCTTTTTTGATTTCTTCTAACTGATTCATAAGTCGCAACAGATGAGGAATTTGATTCATCAGAAGCGTTTTTTGTTTTTGTTTATTTGTTGAATGTGTTTAGACAAAAGTCATAGTCACGACTATTTATTAACTTTTTTCTTAAAAATCATATCATCATATATATATCTTAATTAAATTAATCCAATGTTGTGAGTTTTTTTTAAATTAAATAATATTTCTTTTACAATTATAATATCATTTAGTTCCTTATTATTTATTAACGAACCATTTTTAGGAGAATTTCTCATCATGACCGCATCCCTAACTCCAACCGCCGACATGTTTTGAATAGGGAATAAATAGAATGATAATTAAATATTGAATAAGAATTAAAAATTCAAAATCAACCAAACCAAACCAAATATATACATGAATTTTTTTGAATCCCTTATAGGTAGATCGGATATAAAAAAGAGAAATACATACGCTAAAAGAAAGAAAAAACATAACCTAATTATTATTATTATTATTATTATTATTATTACTACTACTACTACTACTACTACTACTACTACTATTGTCAACCTGACAATTTTCATCCGGCAGCAACAGGGCCCTCATCAGCCTTGCTCGGAAGTCGGCCAAATCTCTCTATAGTTCATCAAACTGCCTTTGAAATTCCTACAAGGACTCGATATGAATCTTCTTGTAAGAATCTGGATCTGACATATTAGTATTGTAAGTATAGTAGAATGAACGAGAGTGAGTGAGGAGGTTGGAGGGACCTATTTATAAAATGATTGAGAATTAGAAGGGACTGGACTTAGTCAAACAAAAAGTCATGACTGTTCATATCCCTTAAAAGAAAAAATTATACAAATCCCATATTTAAGACACCATATTACACAATATCCCTTAATATTTTAAAAAATTACATAAAATCCCGCATTCATATTTACTAGTGATACATATGCTATATATGTATCACTGCTTAACATATGTATCACAATTCAAAATTCCAGGATAAAATGTAATTAGTAAACTATCTGGGATTTAATGCAATATTGCTGAAACTATCCAGAATTTATGTGTTGTATGTGTTACTTAAATAATAATGGTGACTTTATTAATAAGTAAATTAGCAAAAAAAAATGGATCTAAATACACTATTTTATTTTTTTGTTGTATTTCCGAAAGATAAAGATTGATAATTTGTTGCAAAATATATTCCACCTGTCAGATAACTTACAACATATGGACAATCTGTTGCAACAGATGAATATATCAGTTTGCTTTTCCTTTGGCTGTGGCGTCTGTTGCAACTTGCTAGTCATCTGTTTATTCAATTTCATTGAGAGCAATCGATTTTTCTAAACACTTCTTGGCCAAATTCAATTTTTTCTCTTGGATTGCTTCTATTTTTTTCTTTGCATCCTTTAACCAAACTAAGCTTTTGCTATTGAATTGAGGGAAAAAATTGAATTTGGAGGCCAGCTTGAAGGATGCAAAGAAAAAAAGAGAAGTAGTCCAAGAGCAAAAATTGAGTTTGGCCAAGAAGTGTGTAGAAAAATCTATTGCTCTCGATGAAATTGAATAAACAGAAGATTAGCAAGTTGCAACAGATGCCACAACTGATGGAAAAACAAACTGATATATACATCTGTTGCAACAGATTGTCCATATATTGTAAGTTATCTGACAGGTGGAATATATTTTACAATAGATTACCAATCTATTTCTTTCAAAAATGCAACAAAAAGATAAAATGTTGTATTTAGTTCCATTTTTTTTTAATTTACATATTAATAAAGTCACCATTTTTATTTAAGTAACACACACAACACATAAATCCCGGATAGTTTGCGTCAGATGTGAAGTCTGTTGCGTCAGATATGGAGTCTGATGCAACAGATATGGAGTTTGTTGGAATACATAACAGCCTTGCTGGTGGTTTAATTTGTTCCATCAGTTGCTCCATCTGTTGCAACATAAAAAACAGCATAAGCTACAAACAACAAATAAAAAACATCAACAACAAAGAAAACAACAATATTTTTTCCAATAAGATCATCAACTACAAAGAAGCATACATCCTTTGTTCCAACACCATCAACAATAAGGGACAGACCCATATGGAGTCCTTCGGGTGCGCGAGCATAGACTGAGCTCGTATCGAACTTTATATATGTATATGGAAATAAAGAAAAAAACATATATAATCTAATCAATGAGCACCCATAGTAAGAGTTGTTTGGTTATCCTAGTTGTTGTTTATGGGTGCTTAAGGCTATTTATTTCTTTTGGTCTTGAGTTCAATTCCCACTCAGCACATATTTTTAAAATTTTTGTGACCAACTCTTCTCTTCTTATTCACTTTAAACTTTTTATTTTTTTCTCCCTTACTCCTTGTGTTGATTGTTCGGACTTCACTATTTTTAAGCTAAGAAGCACCAACCTTCTAAACCACACCACACCACAAGTTCCAACAATGTCAAACCCAACAACACCACCACACCACAAGTTCCAACAATGCCATCCCTACTAACAACATCAATAACAACATCAACAACAAAGAAACAAATAAAATACATAAAAAAAATGATACTACCAATAAGGCTTTTAAACTTCTCCCAGCAAATGACTTTTTCTTGCATCTTATAATAAAAATTCACGGTATGTTTATTCAACAATTAAAAGTTTCTTCAAAATTTTTAAATAAATATGATATGGGGAAATGGTAATTAAATTAAAAAAAAGATGTAAATAAAGTTGCAAGAAGAAGACGAGAATGAAAGAGCAATAGTGAATCATATCATACAATGTCAAAAGGGGTCAAAACAGCAATTTTAGTCGAGGGATATAAGATATGGATATCGATCAGTTTAGATTCGAACAAAAATTTTTGAGAAAAAGGAGAGAGAAAAAAGGTTGTGATAACCTAAAGAGGATAGAAAGAAAAAAGATGAGAGATTTAGGGCTGAAGGAGAGGAGGAGAGAGATGAGATAATTCTAATTTCTAGATGTACTATCCTTAATATTAAATGACTAAACAAAGTGTATTTATTCAAATGTATATTTACAA
This sequence comes from Capsicum baccatum var. pendulum, assembly GCA_030864225.1. Lineage (NCBI taxonomy): Eukaryota > Viridiplantae > Streptophyta > Magnoliopsida > Solanales > Solanaceae > Capsicum > Capsicum baccatum. Next base: position 125,167,969 of record CM061554.1, read on the forward strand.
AGCATACTTAATAAGGCTAATTTGGTAGTAAAATAAACCCCTAATTAATATTTTCTTGATGGGAGTGCCAAGTCAATATGAAAAGGAAGAAGTATTAGGGGTTTCAATATTCATTAATTAATATTCACTAATAATTTGAGGGGCACAAGGAAGAAAATGGGTAACATTGAAAAGACAGTACAAGACTACTCAATGAGATTTTTGAGTTATCCAAGAAACATTTTTTACCGCCTTTAGTAGTACTACTACTTTATCTACTCAGACAGTAGCTTGCTTTAAAATTAAAAGAAAACAAAAAGATTTTCAAAAAAATATGTCATCTGTTACAACAAATTTAGATATCTGTTTGAGAAATCCCAATAGCTCAGTCATCTGTGACAACAGATGGAAATGTCATTTGATAACTAAATCAAAAACGTCATCTATTACAACAGATATCAATATCTGTTTGAAAATTTCCAACACCTCAGTCATCCGTCATAACAGATGCAAATGTCTATTTGATAATTAAATAAAAATGTCATTTATTGCAACAGATGTTGTTATCTGTTTGAAATTCTCCAACAGCTCGGTTGTTTGTTACAACAAATTTTATTGCAATTGATTTAGGAAGAACTAGGGATGAAAGAATGAGCTCCTCATTAAATTAATGTTAAGATTAATAATAGTACCTACATCAATCTAGGTGGAACTAGGGATGAATGAATGAGCTCACAGGGTCAATTACAAATCCTATTGAGTCATTACATTTGCATGGTGTTAGTATTGCGTTTATCCTGACCCGAGTCGTCGATCGATCACTCTGAGTTAAAATGTGTTCTCATTAACTTAATGTTAAGATTAATAATAGTACCTACATTGATCTAGGTGGAATTAGGGATGGATGAATGAGCACAAAGGGTCAACTACAACTTCAATTGAGTTTTTTGGCAATTGCATGATGAGACGATACTGCATTCCTCCTGACAAGAGTCATCGATTGATCACTCTGAGATAAACCAATTCTTACTACCTCGTATGTTCAAATAATACCTTAATTGAATAATCTGGGACTAGGGGTGAGTTCTTATAGGTTCAACTACAACTTTAATTGAGTCTTTTGGCAAATGCATGATGAGACGGGACTGTGTTCCTCCTGACAAGATTCGTCGATCGATCACTCTGAGCCAAACCAATTCTTACTACCTAATATATCCAACTAATACCTTAATTGATTAATCTATGACTAGGGGTGAGTTCTCATAATGTCAACTACAATAAATAACAATGCCTATTTGATAATTTACAACAGATGGGTAATCTATTGCAATATATGACTCAATCCATTTGATAATTTACAATAGATGGGTAGTCTATTGTAACAAATGGCTTAATACGTTTGATAGTTTACAACATATATGTAATATGTTGCAACAGATTACATAATCTGTTTGATTTGATCTAACAGAAAAGACATCTATTGCAACAGGTTGAGCATTTGTTTATATATATTTCAATTGAGTTCATATGTTATACTAATACCTTAATTGAATGTGAGTTCTCACAGGGTCAACTACAACTTCAATTGAGTCTTTTGTCAATTACATAATGAAATGGTACTGTGTTCCTCTCGACCAGAGTCGACGATCGATCACTCTAAGCCAAACCAATTCTTACTACCTCATATGTTAGACTAATACCTTAATTGATTAATCTAGGACTAGGGTACTAATACCTTGATTGAATAATCAGGGACTAGGGGCGAGTTCTCTTAGGGTAAACTATCGATTAATTTAGAACTATGGGTGAGTTCTCAAAGGGTCAGCCACAACAGATGCCGGCACCTATTTGATAATTTACAAAATATGGATAATCTGTTGCGACATATGACAATCCATTTGATAATTTACAACAGATGGGTAATCTATCACAACAGATAACTTAATCTGTTTGATAATTTACATCAAATTCGTAATCTGTTGTTACCAAATCTGATTGATAATTTACAATAGATGAGAAATCTGACACAACATGTTGAACATTTATTTTTTACAATTTTAATGGAGTTCATATGTTAGACTCCTAAAATGATTAATCTAGGACCAGGGGTGAGTTTCTATAGGGTCAACTCCTAAAGTACTTGGTCAACTACAACTTCAATTATTTTTATATGATTTTAAAAATTACACATATATTTTATGATTTTAAAAATAATTAAGATCATTTCGGACCAAATTAACATTTTCAAAACTACTTGTCATTCTTTTCCAAAATACAAATCAACCCATAAAAAATATTTCATCATTTCAAATCTCGAGGTCTGGCTCTTTTTCTCTCATTCTTACTCAACAATACAGTACAGACAACAACTACTCCACTCTACAATAGATTGCTTTTCTTCTCATTTTCAACCACATAGGTGTTATTTTTGACATTATTCTTGCTTGTATCAGTCATTTTCTTTGTCTTCGTAGGCAACAGAGTTTGAAAAGAGCTCTATATTTGTTTTTTTTTCTAAAAAATAAGTGCTTTTAAGTTAATGATGAAAAATAAAACTTTTAGTTGTATTATTTTTGAAAATGGGTTTACAATTTTGAGTTTTTATGGTAAAATCATAGAAAGAACTCAAGAAATTCTTAGTTTCCATCGTAGTGTTCCGTTGACTATCGTGATATAGTTGGATGGTGTTGGTGGTGGTATTGGTGGTGGTGGTCGTCGTCGTCGTGGTGGCACCGATGGTGGCATTAGTTGGTGGTGTTTGTGGTGGTGTCGGTATTCGTGGTGTTTGTTTGTTTGTTGGCATTGGTTGGTGGTGTTTATGATGGTGGCTGTTGGTATGTCAGTATTCGTGGTGTTTGTAATGTATTTTTTAAAGTCTATGAATACATCAACTATAATGTAATTTTTACTTTTCTTTATCTGTACGTAAAATATGTCTCCCAAAAGAAAAGAAAGTGAAAGTGGATCAATGTCTTACCACTAAAAAAAGGCTACAGTACAGAGGGATTCAGAGGAGCTTCCTGAACAATCTCAGTCAGGGAAAAGTAAAGCTAAGGAGAATTTTTAAAACTATAATGAGGGAGGTGGACAAGGGTACGTAGATGGTGATAAAGAAAATAAAAGTAAGAAAGAGGAGGAATTGGAGAGTCAGAAAGAGAAAGAGGACCACATTATACGACTTTCCTTGGGCTTTCATGGTATTGCTTCATTATTGCAAGACATTTTGGTTAAACGGTTGGTTTCTAGTATCTTGTCAGTTGTTCAGACATACTTTGATGTGTTTTGAAGTATTTATATTTCAGTACAATGTTAATTTATTTTCCACTCATGTATTTTATTACTATTTATTCAGTGCTCACAGTAGGTATCAGTTCATGGGTTAGCTTGTAACCCTCATGGTCGTAAGCACCGTTGTCACGACTAGGGGGTAGCCTTAAGCCATGACAAAACTTGGTATCAGAGCCTAAATTTTTAAAGTTTCCTAGGGAGTTTGAAAGCCGCATTGAGTGGAATTTCGTGCATGAGTGTGCAGCACGACACACTTATGGACAAGAGGCTATAAGATGTTTTAGGTAAATTTTCCCATCTTTTAGTATTTATGTCATGTTAATGAGCATGATCTCTACTTAAACTCTCTTTCTAACTCATCCTTTATTTTTTTTACAGACAATGCCTCCCAAAAGAAATAACGAAAGAAGGAATGGGAACCAGCCTGCACCACCACCTATTCATAAAGATATCCTTAACGAGCATGTCTCTCACATCAAATTTAGAGCTACTTTAACTACCTTAGCTCATTCAATAGTTGTTCAAAACAATTAGCAAGCTATTTCCCCAGCATATCCAGTGGGAAATACAGTTGCAGCTAGGATTCAGGATTTTACCCGAATAAATCCCCCTTTGTTTTTTTGATCCAAGTCTAAGGAGGATCCGTAGGAGTTTCTTGATATGGTTCAGAAAGTGACAGATATCATAGGTGTCACTTCGAGTGAGAGTGCAAAGTTGGCTACATACCAATTATAGGATGTAACTCACACCTAATGTAAGTAATGGAAGGAGGATAGGGGCACTGAGGCAGGGTCTATCGAGTGGGAGGAGTTTCCCATGGATTTCTTATAAAGGTTCTTTCCTTTAGATTTGAGGGAAGCTAACGTGCATGATTTCATTAATTTTAAGCAAGGTAATATGAGTGTGAAGGAATATTCGCTTAAGTTCACTAAGTTGGCGAGGTATGCTCCCTCGATGGTGGTTGATAATAGGTCTAGAATGAGTAAGTTTGTGTCTAGTGTATCTGATAGTGTGGTCAAGGAGGGTCAGACTACTATGTTGATTGAGTATATGGAAATATTTTGGCTTATGGTTCATGCACAGCAAATTGAGAAAGAGAAGCTTAAGTAGAAAGAGAAAGAGAATAAAAGGGCCATAATAGGTAGTTTTAACTTTTCTCAGCCGAGATCAAATGGTGGAAACCATTCTCAGTTCTATCAGAAGTTCTCATCCCCAGCTCAATCTTCAGTTAGTGCCTAAGTTCAGGAATGACAGTCGTTATAGAGCACCAGGCTCTATGTCATAGGGTATCGTGAACGGTGGTCGTACTAACCCGCTATGCAAAAAATATGGTAGGAATCATTAGGGTGTGTATAAGTCTAGTAGTTATGTATGTTTTAGGAGTGGAAAGCTAGGAAATAGAGTTAGAGAGTTTTCAGTCATTACTCAAAGGGAAAGGATCTGCGCCAATAGGGCCAGTCCAATCTGTTATTACACCAACAGGGTGCCACTTTAGTGAAACCAATGGTCAATGCCATAATATATTGCATGTACTCCTGTCCTAGAATGATCAGGAAAGTTCTCCTGATGTGGTTACGGGTACGTTACAGGTTTTTTATCTTCATGTATATTTATTTTTAGACCTCGGAGCTTTGCTTTCTTTTGTAACCCCCTATATAGCTGTCAATTTTGGTGTTAGTCCAGAAATATTACCAGAGCCTTTCTCAGTGTCTACCCTAGTGGGTAAATATATTATAGCCATATGGGTATATAGAAAATACCCGGTTATAGTATTTCAGAAAATTACTTCAGTAGATCTTGTAGAGTTTGAGATGACTGATTTTAATTTCATCCTCGACATGGATCCATTCATGCTATGACTCAATGGATTGGATAATTAGAGGTTCTCAATTTCAGTTTCCTAATTAACCAATTATTAAATTGAGGGGTAGTACTTCAGTGCTTAAGGGTCAGATTGTTTCTTAAGGTAAGAAAAGTGATATCTAAGGGGTGCATGTACCATCTTGTTCGAGTCAAAGACTCTAGTTCTGAGACACCCAGTCTCAAGTTAGTTTTAGTAGTAAGGAAATTTCTAGATGTGTTCCCTGAAGACCTTCCCATAGTTCCTCCCGAAAGTGGAATTGACTTTAGAATAAATATCTCTCTAAATACCCAGCCTATCTTTATTCCACCTTCTAGAATGGCTCTAGATGAGCTTAGGGATTTGAAAGAATAGTTGAAGGATCTCATAGATGAGGGATTCAACAGACCTAGTAATTCGCCATGTGGTGCACCAGTTCTTTTTGTGCGTAAGAAAGATGGTTCTCTCAAAAAGTGCATGGATTACTGTCAGTTGAACAAAGTCACAATCAAGAATAAATATTCACTTCCCAGGATTTATGACTTGTTTGATCAACTTCAGGGTGCCAGTTATTTCATTAAGATAGACCTCAGATCCGGCTATCATCAACTTAGAGTTAGAGAATGTGACATTCTGAAGATAGCCATCAGAACTCAGTATGGTTATTTCAAATTCCTAGTTATATCTTTTGGACTAACAAATGCCCCTGCAGCTTTCATGGACTTGATGAACAGAGTGTTCCAGTAGTACTTAGACATGTTTTTCATAGTCTTCGTTGATGATATCCTTACCTATTCCCCTAGTGATAATGATCATACGGACCATCTAGGAATTATATTATAGACCCTTAGATCTCATCAGTTGTTTGCCAAGTTCAGTAAGTGTGAGTTTTGGCTAAGATTATTATCTTTCCTTGGCCATATTATTTCTAGTAATGGCATTCGAGTTGACCCTCAAAATCCTGAAGTAGTAAGAAACTGGCCCAGACCCATCTCTTCATCAAATATTAGGAGTTTCTTAGGATTGGCTAGCTATTACAAATGGTTTCTTAAAGGTTTCACTTCTATTGCATCACCTATGTCTTAATTGACTTATAAGAAAGTCAATTTTAGTGGTCAGATTAATGAAAGAAGAGTTTTTAGGAGTTGAAGACTCGATTCAGTTCAGCCCTAGTATTGACTTTGCCAGATGGCTCAGATGGGTTTGTAGTTTACTGTGATGCTTCCATAGTTGATCTTGGTTATGTATTGATGCAAAGAGGTAAGGTCATAGCCTATGCCTCTTGACAGCTTAAACTCTATGAAAATAATCATCCTACACATGATCTTAAGTTGGCAGTTGATTTTTCCTTGAAGATTTGGAGCCATTATCTTTATGGGGTTCATGTAGATGTGTTCACGAATCATAATATGTATTCTCTCAGAAAGATTTGAATTTTTTATTAGAGAAAGTGGCTTGAGTTATCGAAAGATTATGATATGAGTATGTTGTATAATCCAGGCAAGGACATGTGTTAGAATATGCCCTTAGTAGATTGTATATGGGTAGTGTCTCTCATGTTTAGAATGATTGAAAAAAGTTAGGTAGGTTCACCAGCTTGCTAGGTTAGGCATTCGGTTGGTTGATTCAGCTGAAGGCAGTTTATGGGTTCAGAATGGCTCAGAATCTTCATTGGTTGCTGAAGTAAAATAAAACCAAGATAGGGATCCTTGTTTGGTTAGAATGAAGGAATTAATCAAAGATCAAAAAGTAGAGGTTTTCTCCCAAGGGGGAGATGGTGTATTGCATTGTCAGGGAAGGTTATGTGTTCCATGAGTTGATGATTTGAGGTAGGGAATTTTGGCAGAAGCTCATGGTGCGTGATATTCCATTCATCCAAGAGCCACCAATATATACCGTGACTTGCGAGAAATCTATTGGTGGAATAGTATAAAGAAGATATTGTAGAGTTTATGGCTAAGTATGCAAATTGTCAGTAGGTTAAAGTTGTGCACCAAAGGCCTAATGATACATTGCAGGAGTTTAGTATCCCCACATAGAAGTAGGAAGTGGTTAACATAGACTTTGTGATAGGATTACCTTGTAGGCATCGTAAGCATGATTTAATTAGGGTCATTGTAGATAAAATGACCAAATCAGCTCATTTCTTACTAGTTCATACTTTGTATTCAGCTGAGGATTATACCAAGATTTATATCAGAGAATTGGTTAATTTGTTTGGAGTTGTCTATCATTTCGGATAGAGGTACTCAGTTTACCTCTCACTTTTGAAAAGCTTTTTAGAATGGTCTTGGTACCAAAGTTCATCTCAGTATAGCTTTTTATTATCAAACAAACGGTTAGGAAGAGAGGACCATTCAGACCTTAGAGAAGATGTTAAGAGCTTGTGTTATTGATTTTAAAGGTAGTTGGGATGACCACTTACCCTTGATTGAGTTTGCCTGCAATAACAGCTATCACTCTAGTATATAAATGGATCTATTTGAGGCTCTCTATGGGAGGAGATGTTGATATCCTATTGGTTGGATTGAGGCACATGAGGTTGCTTTCATAGGTCTAGATTTTGTGTTTGATGCAATAGATAAAGTTGAGTTGATTAGGGAGAAGCTGAAGATAGACTAAAGCCATCAAAAATCTTATGCAGATATGAGGAGAAGAGATCTTGAGTTTGATGTTGGTGACTTAGTCTATTCTAAAATCTCACCCATGAAAGGAGTAAAGAGATTTGGCAATAAAGGGAAGCTCTATCCCCGATATATTGGTCCTTATATCTCCCAGAAAAACAACAAAAGAAGAAATGGGAACCAGCTCGCACCATCGCATATTCAAGAAGATATCCTAATCGAGCATGTATTTCACATCAAATTCAAAGCTACTTTGACTACCGTAGATCACTCAGTAGCTGCTCAGATCAATCAGCAGGTTTTTGCCCCATCTAATCTAGTGAGAAATACAACTGCAACTAGGATTCAGGATTTTACCCTAATGAATCCCCCTTTATTTTTGGGATCCAAGTTTGAGAAGGATCAATAGGAGTTTATTGATATGGTTTAGAAAGTGACAAATATAATGGGTGTCACTTTGAGTGAGAGTGTGGAGTTAGATACATATCAGTTGCAGAATGTAGCTCACACCAAGTGTAAGCAGTGGAAGGGGGATGGGGGTGTTGAGGTAGGGACTGTCGAGTGGGAGGAGTTTGCCATAGCTTTCTTAGGCAGGTTCTTTCCTTTAGAGTTATGGGAAGCTAAGGTGTAATATTTCATCAATTTGAAGCAAGGTAATATGAGTGTGAAGGAATACTCGCTTAAGTTCACTAAGTTGGCAAGATATGCTCCTTCGATAGTGGCTGATAATAGGTCTAGAATGAGTAAGTTTATTTCTGGTGGATTTGATAGTGTGGTCAAGGAGTGTCGAACTGCTATGTTGATTAAATATATTGACATATCTAGGCTTATGGTTTATTCTCAGCAGATTGAGGAAGAGAATCTTAAGTAGAAAGAGAAAGAGAATCAGAGGGCCAGAATAGGTAGTTTTAACTTTTCTCAGCCAAGGTCAGAGGGTGGAAATCGTTCCCAATTCTGTCAGAAGTTCTCATCCCTGGCTTCATCTTCAGCTAGTGCCTAAGTTCAAGAACGACAGTTAGGATAGAGTACCAGGATCTAAGTTACAGGGTACCGTGAATGGTGGGGGTACTAACCTACTTTGCAAAAATTATAGTAAGAATAATTAGGGTGTGTATAAGGCTGGTAGTGATGTATGTTTTGGGTATGGCAAGCTAGGATACATGGTTAGAGAGTTTCTAGTCGTTGCTTAGAGGGGAAAAAATTTACACCAATAGGGCCAGTCCAATCTGTCATTAGCTCCAGCAGGGTGCCACCTCCAATGCAACCAGTGGTCAGTACCAGAATAGATTGTATGCACTCCAGTCCTAGAATGATCAAGAAATTTCTCCTAATGTGGTTACGGGTACGTTATAGGTTTTTCATCTTCATGTATATGTTTTGTTAGACCCCAGAGCTTTGCTTTCTTTTATAAGCCCCATATAGCTGTTAATTTTGGTGTTAGTCCAGAAATATTCCCATAGCCTTTCTCAGTGTCTACTCCAGTGGGTAAATCTATTATAGCCAGATAGGTATATAAAAATTGCCTAGTTACAGTAGCTCAGAAAATCACTTTAATAGATCTTGTAGAGTTAGATATGACTGATTTTGATTTCATCCTCAGCATGGATTAACTCCATTCATGCTATGCCCTAGTGGATTGCAAAAATAAAGTTGTTCAGTTTTAGTTTCCCAATAAACCAGTTATTAAATGGAGGGGTAGTACTTCAGTGCTTAGGGGTCAGATTGTTTCTTATCTTAAGGCAAGAAATGTGATATCTAAGTGGTGCATGTACCATATTGTTTGAGTCAAAGACTCTAGTTTTTAGACTCCCAGTCTCAAATCAGTTTCAGTAGTAAGTGAATTGCTAGATATGATCCCTGAATACCTTTCCGGAGTTTCTCCTAAAAGGGAAATTGAGTTCGGAATAGATTTTCTTCCAAATACCTAGCCTATCTATATTCCACCTTATAGAATAGCTCTAGCAGAGCTTAGGGAATTGAAAGAATAGTTGAAGGATCTCTTAGATAAGGGATTCATCAGACCTAGTGTTTTGCGATGGGGTGCACCAGTCCTTTTCGTGCGCAAGAAAGACATTTCTCTCAGAATGTGCATCAATTACTATCAGTTGAACAAAGTCACAATCAATAAAATAAATTTCCACTTCCCAGGATTTATGACTTGTTTGATAAACTTTAGGGTGCCAGTCATTTCACTAAGATAGACCTCATATCTGGCTATCATCAGCTTTGAGTCAGAGAATGAGACATTTTTAAGATAACCTTTAGAACTCGGTATGGTCACTACAAATTCCTTGTTATGTCTTTTGGACTAATGAATGGCCCTGTAGCTTTCATGGACTTTATGAACAGAGTGTTCCAACAGTACTTGGACATATTTTTCATAGTCTTCATTGATGATATCCTTGTCTATTCCCCTAGTAAGAATGATCAAGCAAACTATCTGAGAATTGTATTGTAGACCCTTAGAGCTCATCAGTTGTTCTCCAAGTTCAGTAATAGTGAGTTTTGGATAAGATCAATAGTTTTCCTTTTCCATATTATGTCTAGTGATGGCATTCGAGTTGACCCTTAAAAGATCAAAGTAGTGAGAAACTTGCCCAGACTTATCTCTACGTAAGATATTAGGAGTTTCTTGCGTTTGGCTAGCTATTATAGATGATTTGTTAAAGGGTTATCTTTTATTGCATCCCCCGTGTCTCAATTGACTCATAAGAGAGTTAAAATTTAGTGGTCAAATTCATGTGAGAAGAGTTTTCAGGAGTTGAAGACTCGACTCACTTTATCCCCAGTATTGACTTTGCCAGATGGCTCAAAAGGGTTTGTAGTTTACTGTGATACTTCCAGAGTTGGTCTTAGTTGTGTATTGATGCAGAGAGGTAAGGTCATAGCCTATGCCTCTAGACTGCTTAAACCCCATGAAAAGAATTATCCTACCCATGATCTTGAGTTGGCAGTTGTTTTTTCCTTGAAGATTTAGAGGCATTATCTTTATGGGGTTCATGTTGATATGTTCATGAGTCACAATATGTATTCTCGCAGAAAGATTTGAATTTTTACTAGAGAAAGTGGCTTGAGTTGTTGAAAGATTATGATATGAGTGAATTGTATCATCCGAGCAGGGCCATGTAGTAGAAGATGCCCTTAGTAGATTGTATATAGGTAGTATTTCTCGTGTTGAGAATGATAGAAAAAAGTCAGGAAGGTTCATCAACTTGCTAGATTAGGCATTCAGTTGGTTAATTCAGCTGAAGGCGGTGTATGGGTTCAAAATGGTTCAGAATCTTCATTGGTTGGTAAAGAAAATGAAAATCAATATACGGGTCCCAGTTTGGTTAGATTGAAGGAATCAGTCAAAGATCAGAAAGTCGATGTTTTCTCCCAAGTGGGAGATGGTGTATTGCATTGTCAGGGAAGGTTATGTGTTCCACGTGTTTATATTTTAGGCAGGGAATTTTGGCAGAAGCGCATGGTGCACGATATTCCATTCATCCAAGAGCCACCAAGATGTACCGAGACTTGCGAGAAATCTATTGGTGGAATGGTATGAAGAAGGATATTGCATAGTTTGTGGCATTGTGTGTAAATTGTCAGCAGGTTAAAGTTGAGCACCAGAGGTCTAGTGGGGAGTTCAGTATCCCTACTTAGAAGTGGGAAGTGGTTAACATGGACTTTGTTCTAGGATTACCTCGTACGCATGTCAACATGATTCAATTACGGTAATTGTAGACAAAATGACCAAATCAACTTATTTTTTACTAGTTTAGACTTTGTATTCAGCTGAGGATTATGCCAAGATTTATATCAAAGAGTTGGTTAATTTGAACAGAGTTCAATTGTCTATCATTTCAAATAGAGGTACTCAGTTTACCTCTCACTTTCAGAAAGCTTTTCAGAAGGGTCTTGCTACCCAAGTTCATCTCAGTATAGCTTTTCATCCTCAGACAGATGGTAAGGTAGAGAGGAACATTTAGACCTTAGAGGATATGTTGAGATCTTGTGTTATTGATTTTAAAGGTAGTTAGGATGACTACATTCCCTTGATTGAGTTTTCCTACATAATAGTTGTCATTCCAGTATCCAAATGACTCCGTTTAAGGCTCTCTATGGGAGGAGATGTAGATATCCTACTGGTTTGTTTGAAGCAGGTGAGGTTGCTTTGCTAGGCCCGAATTTTTTATTTGATGCAATGGATAAAGTTGAATTGACTAAGGAGAGGTTGAAGATAGACCAAAGCCGTTAGAAATTTGATGCAGATGTGAAGAGGAAAGATTTTGAGTTTGATGTTGGTTATTTAGTCTATTTGAAAATTTAGACCGTGAAGGGAGTAAAGAGATTTGGTAATAAGGGGAAGCTCAGTCCCCGATATGTTGGTCCTTATAGAATTTTAAGCCATTTTGGAAAGGTAGCTTATGAGCTAGAGTTGCCTACAGATTTGCCATCAATCCATCTGGTGTTTCATGTTTCTTTGTTAAAGAAGTGTATTGGCAATTCAACTGTTGTTATACCATTAAAAATTACAAGTGTTCAGGAAAGCCTTTCTTTCGAAGAAGTCCCAGTTGAGATCCTTGATCGTCTGATTCGTAGACTAAGGAACAAAGAAGTGCCATTGGTTAAAGTTCAATGGCAGAATTAGTCAGTTGAGGGAGCTACCTGGGAAACAGAAGCAAATATGCGTACCAAGTATCATCGTCTTTTCTCCGCAAACTCACACTTAGCTTGAGCTAACGTTAATCCTTAGATTTTTCTTTCCCTTTCTCTGTTCCAGCTATATAAGCATTCTCATGTCATTGCATGCTTTCACAAAATTAGTTTAGTTCATGTATCATGTTTCAGAATTAGTTATGTATTCATGTCCCCTATCATGTATGTTCAGCATGTGATCTCAGTTACCTTATTTCAGTACTCTCAGTCTAGCCATTCTCATTCGAGGACGAATGTTCCTAAGGGGTAGATATTGTAATAACCCGTATTATTCTTAGCTCAGTTCAGCTTCTAGTTTCATACATAAGGAGCTTAAGGCCTGAAAATTTCACTAGGTGTTGGGGACTTAGTCATTTTTAAGGCTTCTAAACTTGGAGGATTTTTAACTAAGTCTTCCCAACCCCGAGATTTAGATTATGTGTTTTGCATTAATTCAGCTTTTCAAGTACGTAGAAAGTTAATCCTTGAATCTTATCAGTATACTCTGCCATTCATATTCATGATTTGTACTATCAGTTATGTAATAGCATTCAGTTGGGTTTAGTTCAGTCCAGTACTAGTGTTAGTTTAGTTGGGTGTAGGATTTAGCACCGAGCAAACCTAGGAATGAGGGCTCACCTACCAGTTAGGACTAGGTCCTTAGTAGTAGTCCCTAAGTTCCAGAACTACGTAGCCAGTACAGGATTATGAGATGTCACTCTCCAGTTTAGGACTATCACTCTCTTAGGGGTCACCCGCCAGTTTAGGACTGACTCCTTAGTCCTTCGGGACCTCAGATTAGTGGATCCACACAGCCAGTGTTAGTATCAGTGGCACAGTACTGACACCCTTCCAACTGGGGTTACATGTTATACCCCAATTAGCTCAAATTGGGGCATGTCGGTTACATAATACTTACCACAGTCTCATTACAATATTCAGCGTATAATCAGTTCAGGTTTGCTTGACCAAAGCATACATATTTACAGTTATTCACTATTACAGATCTTTGTCTTTCAAATTTTAGATTATTTCAGAAATATATGTATTCCTAGTCTTACATTCTCAGATATCATAGTTTTCATGCATTTATGCTATGTTGTTTTATTCTTTTCAGTTAGTCCTTATCTCATGTGCACATTACACCATGCATTTCAGCCAGACCTTATCTCATATACCAATACATTCAAAGTACTGACCGCATACTCTTCTTTGCACTATGATTTCTAATATTATAGGTTCAGGCGCATAGTTTCCCGACTGTAGTTAGACAGCTCGGCATAATTCAGCAGCCTTAGTGGTGAGTCCTCATCCATCAAGGACATGTTATGATTATATAGTTATTTTAGTATTTTATTTTATTCATTTAGGGGTCTGTCCCATCAACTCTTCAGTCAGTTTAGAGGCTTTCAGACAATCAGTTAGACAGTCAGTCAGTTGCCTCAGTATTGCTAGACGTTTTGGTTGAACATTTGGTCTCTAGTATCTTATTAGTTGTTCAGACATACTTTGATGCATTTTGTTGTATTCATATTTCAGTACTATATCAATTTATTTTTCGCTCATGTATTTTGTTACTATTTATTCAGTGCTCATAGTAGGTATCAATTCATGGGTTAGCTTATGACCCTCATGGTCGTAAGCACCATTGTCGGAACTAGAGGGTAGCCTCAGGTCGTGACATCAAGGCTAAAATTCAATAGAAAATTACACTGAATTATACATTTGACAGTTAGCCGGACTTCATAGTGTTCCCTTGTCTATCATTTTGTATAGTGGTACTTAGTTCACTAGTCACTTATAGAAGTCTTTGTAGAAAGGTTTAGGCACTCGTGTAGATCTTAGTATAACTTTTCATCCACAGACTGACAGTCAACTAGAGAGAACCATTAAGACTCTTGAGTATATATTGATGTTTTATGATATCGACTTTAAAGGTAATCAGATATCACCTACCTTTTATTTACTTATAAGAGTAGTTACCACTCCATTAATCAGATGGATCCATTTGACGCACTTTATAGTTTTATATGTACATCTCCTATTGGTTAATTTGGGATGGGTTAGATAATTTGATTAAGCCAGAACTGTTCCATCAAGCTATGAAGAAATTTAACTTGAGAGAGCAGTTGAAAATTACTCAGAGCCTACAGAAATATTATATAATGTGAGGCAAAAAGACCTAGAGTTTGATGTTAATGATTAGGTTTCCATAAAAGTCTTAACTATGAAGGGGGTATTGCAATTTGGTAAGAAGGGAAAGCTTAGCCCCGATACATTGGTCCCAATAATATTTTAAATAGGATTTGAAAGGTCGACTATTATTTGGAGTTGCCTATGGAGTTAGCAATTATGCATCCAGTGTTTCACACCTCTAAGTTTAAGAAGTGTGTTGGTGATCGATTGCTTATTTTTTCTTTGAAGACCATTGGGGCGAAAGACAACTTATCTAATAATGAGGTGCCAGTTAAGATACTAGATTGATAGTTTTATTATTGAGAAAAGTGATAGATTAAATCAATATTTTATGGAGAAATTAATTAGTTGAGTAAGTGACATGGGTAGTCGAAGAAGATATGAAATCCAAGTACCCAAACCTAGCCACTCCTACCGATGAGAATGCTTAAGGTAACAATTTTCTTTTTTCAATGACTCATAGAATGTCATGTCATTATTATTAACTTTGAAATTTATGAGTTTGTTCATGACATTAATGCTTCAGTTAAGTTCTAAACTCTTAGCATAAATCAGTCCCATCGATCCAGTAAGTCATTTTCAAGGACCAGACAAATAGTAAGAGTAAATTTGATTCTACTCTGTTCATTATTAGTCTTCATTCAAGGATGAATGATCCCAGTAGGGAGATATTTTAACACCTAAGGTTCTGAACCAACAAATACTAAACAATTAGCACAGAAAGACCAATCTGAACTTTTGTAGTCCTAGGTTCCCAGAGTTGGCCACAAGTTGTGAACCAAGTCTAGGACCCATGGAACTAGTCATGATAATTTATCTCAACTTCTCATGAACCACATCAGTTCCATGACATGTACAATCAATACATGAGTCATGGAGCCACTCATTGAACTAGCCTCCTAGTTATTCCAACTCCTAGGTTCCCATGAGGCATAGTATGACTCATGGATTAGAATCTCAAACTATGCTATTACATGTGTAAGCTTTGATAGAGATTTGAAAATTTTCCTTCAAAACCATAAGTCTTCATATGACTTATAGAATCTAAACCAGGATCTATGGTATAATTCCACGAGTCATGGAGTGACTCACGGGTCATTTATTCTAGAAACTTTAAATCATTTTATCAGAGGCAAATTTTTCTTCCTTATTTCCTAAGCCTATATTACGTCATTCATTGTCTTATAGGGGGAATATTAGATGATCAATCTATTATTCTTATTACCTATGCATAAACCTCCCCCAGAGTCAATAAGAAATAAGAACAAGTCTCTTTCAAGCAAGTCCTAGGGTTCATATCTCATACCTTTAATCTAAGATTCTACTCTAGCATTCTCTGTGTTATTAGGTAGGTTAGGTTTTAATGAGAGTTTCCTTTTTCCCTTGTATCAAAGTTTACAGAAATAAATTATACTTTTAGCTCAAAAGGCTTAATATTGGATCCACATTAGATAAATAGGTTTAATATCGTAGCAAGGTATAGGACAACTCTTCCAATTAGGATTATACAGTAGACATAACGAGTTCACGTGATTTATATTGGTTTTATGAAACTTCCAAGTAAAAAGATTTATATTAATTTATAGTTGAAATTATAGTATGATCTTTCAGAATCTATAGCTTTAGACATTTTTTAAGTTCACGGCCTTAGAATTTGATTTACATTCACAGATTTTGACAGTTAACTATAACATGATCTGTACACATTGAATTTAACATGTCCATCTATCCATTTCACTTATTCATGATTTATGAATTATGTATGTTATTATTAGATATTTTTGTAAGTTTTATCCGTACATACTTTGTACATTCTGATGCACTGGTCATATATTTTCTCTGTGTTGCATCTTATTATTAATATAGATTCAAGTGTTTGTTCCCAAACCTGTGGCTAGTCAGATTTCAGTATTTCCAATCAATATTTGGTGAGTCCTCCTCATTTGAAGAGTTATAGGGTAGCTTAGTGTTTCGGAGTTATTTTAGACTTCTATATATTGGTAGGAGCGGGCCTTGTCCTGCAAACTTATTCAATTTTAGAACAGACATTAGTTATTCAATTGTAATATACATGTTTTGTTTTGTTTAGACTCCAGTTATGAATTTTGATTCATAGCTTCTACTTCAGATTTCTTTATATTAATCTATAGCAATATGTCAGCACCAAGTCTCCGCTTGGGATCACTTGTGGTCCTAAGTGTTGGTCACACCTAGGATATAGACTCGGGTTGCAACACGATGTATTGCAATTGATAATTTAACCTTGTTTCAATATTTTTATAATCACGATTAGGCTAGGTTTAGCTATATTAATAGTCTCTCAATCTATTAATATATTTCATCTTGGATTTTCTCAAATCCCATGGTGTAAATAATTCTAACCAACTAAAGACCTCAAGTTAACTATTCCATCTCTAACAATATCTATTAAGTGCATAGGATTCATGTCCTTGTTAGATAATTCTTCTCATCCTTGTCGCCTTTCTTAAGAAAAACAACTGATAAGATTCAAGTCCTTGTTAGCTAATTCTTCTCATCCGTATCGAATTTCTGAATAAAAATAAGAGATTCAAAGCTAATTAGAGTTTGTAATCTATAATATCGATTTAAACAGGAAGAATTATATTAGCTAAACCCATATCAAATAAATAATAAATAATGTAGATTATAAAAATCCAATCACAAACTTAGACCAAACATTACACACCCCTAAGATATGGGTTTTAGCTATGTATAATCAAAGAAATAAAAATTATGCCAAATTCACCCATTAAATTCTTCATTGATAAACTTTTGATTCAAATCCAAGCTAAGATTCTTCACAAATCCACTAAATGAGAAGAAATTCTTTAATATATAGTGATAAATTGAAGGTTCTTATGTAAGTGCACTGATAACTAAATTTAAAATAATGAATACAAACCCTAAACAATCAATATAAATTACCCAAGTTGGCTAAGAAAAATTGGACAAAATTACACCGGCATCATGATTGTGCAGCCGCACAACCACAACATAATATAGTCTGTAGACCGCACAACAGTTGCATAGTAAAAATTTTAGCTTACTATTTTACTGATTGTGTGGAGCTTACACAGCTGAACACTAAGTAATGTGGTCCGGATGAAACATAACAAGGTGACACTTTTCCGCTCATCTGTTTCCGTTGTACGACACTTTTGTGGTCGCACATTATGTTGTGCAGTCCGCACAGTGCTTCCCAATCACCTTTCTTCCTTTATCTCTTTGACATTGGGTTCCTATCTTCAATTTTTAGCTTTTTTGGATCTTAAATTCCTATTTATCAACATTTCTCTTGAATGCCTGCATACACAAATATTCTTCTTTGGATCTTAAATTCCTATTTATCAACATTTCTCTTGAATGCCTGCATACACAAATATTTTAACATAAAAATTGCTTGAAAAGATAGAAAATAAAGCAATAACTAACTCTTGAGGAATCAATATGTCAGAAAAATGCAAAGTTATCAAAGGCCCAGACTTAAAAAATTTCTTGTCCTAAAGCAAACAAAGACATTCCTATCAAGCAAGGGATTGACTCAATCACAAACAACCACAAAAAGACTACACTAGCTTAAATAAATACACTCAATTCAATTAGTTCCAAGAATCATTTAAGGCAAATAAATACACCTCATTCTTTTCAGAACTTTTTTTAATCACAGGTGTAGGGGAATCATAATTAAATAAAAAATTTATCTGCTCAAATCTTGATAGTAGAGTTCAAAACTTGTCTCAAGCTCACTTCGCAACTTGTCTCACTCACTTCCTCAAATTGAAAGTAAGACTTCACTTCTCTTCTCAAGATTGAGGTGCCACTCATAAGCAAGAGATGATCCAGTCACATAATGAATTTTAAAACAAAAGGGATGTAAGAATTGGAAGAATTTACTCTCTCTCATACACACACATACAAAAGAAGTTCAAGTGCATACAAGTAGAATCATAGGCTTGCCCTTTATTTGGTTTGCAACTAATGTAGATATAAAAGGATTAAAATCACCTAGGACTTATGGGTATTAATGATGGCATAGGTAAAGAAAGGAAATAATATGGGTAAAGTGAATTATGACCTCCCTAAACACTATCATTCAATCATTTTAAAGCACACTTATTTCGTATTTTCCACTTTATTCTCATTTTTCAAACATTCCCAAGTTTTATTTGTATTCCCTCTTGACATTTTCCTTTAAATTTTTCATGTTGTGCTTTTGTTGTATTTCCCAAGAAAGTATTACATCAATTTATTCTATTTTCTTAATATCACTTTTCTACCTTTTTAGACAACTTGAGCATATGTTACATGATCCCCCCTAAATTTAGTCTTTGGCTTAATTTCATGCTTTCAAATGTCATACGTCAAAACTTAGGTGTATAGCCTATAGTTGCTCAAATTAATTTTTCTTTCCCTCAAACATAGGCTTTTATCCTACAATTTAAATGTAAAGTGTTTAAGGAGGTTGAGTGCAAAAAAATGGGATATCAAAAAGGTACTTTGTATGAATGCAGTTATCAAGAATAGGAGAAAAGGCTCAAATGGGGTTGACTGGGGAATCATATTTAGATGGGAATTTAGACATTGTGATGGTCTAAAGAAGTTGTAAGGTCATCTATCAAACCAAGTGTAATCTAAAAATTTACTTGAATAACATTCGAGGCAAGTTCTAGATTACCATGTATGCAAAAGACTAGAAAAACCTCACCACACAAGACATCACAAGCTCTCAAGAAAAAAGTTAGTCTCACACCCAACTAAAGTAGAACTCAGAAAGCTACTACAAATCATAGGCTATTTATTTGTGAAGAAGGAGCCAAGTGATGAATTTGAAGGTCATGTTTTAAGAGATATCTTGAAAGTTTTTTTCATTTTCTCCTCTTTTCTTGTCAAAAATCATTTCTATTTGACAACTTTTTCTTTTGGATGGTACAACTCAAACCTTGTGCATTATAGACTTGACATTCTATCAAAAAATAGGCATTTTCCTTAAGAATTTTGTCTTTTCCATCTATCATAGGGAAACACCACCCGGTTAGTCAATCAAAAATAAACAAAAAAATAATAAGAAAGAGATCCTTGGGAAAGAATAGTGGTGTGAAGAAAATCCTTAGATTTTATTTGACACTCTATTCAGAAAAGGCAAATTTTTAGATTCAAAGGGCTCATAAAACATTGCAAACTTGCACGGTGAAGGCACTTAGCGCGAATTGCAATATCAAAATTCATATGGGAAAAAGAGTAACATAAAAAATGAAGCCCTATGAGGTAATATCTACTAAAAAAAGAAGCCCAATAAGGGCGTCATGACAATAACGTAAGGTTCAAGGTCAACAAGGACACAATAATCATAATCTCAAGCAATTAAGAATCATGACAAAAATTTACTGATCAAATCCCATCAAATAGAAATCAAACCATCAAAGTTACAAAATAAACACGGTAAGGGCTATCAAATATCAAAATATAAAGGTCATAAATAAACTACCCCACCCCTACCAAAGAGATTGAATTATCTCCAATGCACATAAAAGAATTGGAGTATAAAAATAGGGACTCATAATCACAATTTTAGTATATACCTTTGTTATGACTGGCATTTAGGACCATAAGTGATCACAAATTAACCCTTGGTATTAGCGTGCTTCTAATAATCAAACACTTCAATTTCTAAGAAAAAGCTTAATCATAAATAATATGACCAAATTTAATTAATAATTGGCTACAAACTTAAACTAAACCAAAATATTGTAATGTCTATACCTGATAAGCCTCTAGGAATATAGATGAGTTACTAGGACAAGACTTGTCACAACCCAAACCAGGGTCTGGCTATGACGGGTATCTCAAGCACACCATGGACCAGAGACCACCCCCTTAGCCTAACCTCAATAGCACAATAATAACACTAAAGCAAAATCCAACCAAGATAGTAATAAAAGATAAATAAGTCAAATAAAATTTCTGAGAGTTATAACCAACAATCCAACCCACACTTATCCACAATAGTCTTTAAAAATAGAATAGAAACTAAGTTGGGACATGCCCCCAACTATGACAAAGAGAATCCAAAGTAAAATACTGAGATAGTACTGAATATATGAAATGACCAAGCCTTCTGAAATATGAAAGATCACCACTTCACAACAAATCCATGGGAGTACTCAGTCTCTTAATGTTGTGCAGGAGTAGCAGAAAACCCTTCGGATCATACATCATGAAATGATGTAGCATCCAAGGACAGTCGGTAAAATAAGCACTAGCATGTATCTCAGCGAATAGGGATAAAATATTGCAATTACTAAAATCAAGTCATAAACCATATACACCACATTCATATACATATATACAGGATGTCAAGAAAGGGACAAGGATCATGAACATGAGATTTTAATGATTTAACCTGAACTGTGTAGCTCAGTCAGTCCTAAAGGCACCCATGGGCTATATGGGTCCAGTTCCCCCTACTGGAAGGGCCCCAAAAAGTATTAGTTGCATGAACCAAGGAAAAATCAATGGAAAACTAAGCCACCAAAGGTAGTATCCATCCATATATATATATATATATATATATATATATATATATATATATATCAAGTGTGGACCAAACACACGGCCATATTGACCCTAAATGCCAGCAAACATTGTTATCAGTGTTTGTCCCTCTAAGACTTACATCTTCACAGTGAGATACATAATTTTATTTAAGCCCAAATTAAAATAATTTGAACATAAAACCAACTAGTAACCCGGGAGTCATTTGTTAAGGAATTTACTACTTGGTATCGTCATATCAATATGCTTGCAAGCTAAATTAATTATGCCAAACCAAATCGACATAACCAAATTAGACTCCCAAGTTCCATTTAAAATCCAAAACCAAGGCGACTAAGGCCACCAAAAACCATTTTCATTCATCTATGTTTTAATGTAATGCATTGGGTTCAAAAACAAGTTAAACCGTGTAATTTTTAATATTCAAAATCAAGTTTACAAAGTAGATTGAGGTTAATGCAATTATCAAGCTAAAATTTCATCAACTTAGGGAAACCCATGTCCCCCATTTCAAACATGTATACCATGCACTAATTAGTCCTAAAAACATTAATTTAAAACGTGAATAGTCAATTTAGAATATGGAACAAGTAATTCAATAAGTAACAATCAAAACCCCTCAATCCAATTTCAAACCCATAATTAAATCACATGAAAATCCATTAAATTAATGCCACTATCTAAATTAAAGTTACAGAAAGAGAAATATGTCTGAAATACATAAGGAATTGAAAATAATTTGGAGTTCAAAGCATGAATGGTGAATCTCTTATGAAACCCTTGGAATTCCTTGGTTTAAGTGTTAAAGAGAAAGAGAATGGTCTTTGATTCATAAATCTAATGGAAAAGGGTGTATTCTATGTTTAAACATCATACAAGGGGTAAAAATACCAAAAGCCCCTCACATCAAGTGAAAAAAACAAATAGTGAATAAATTCAAACTAGTTGCGTAGCATGCCAATATCACAGAGGTTAGCCTCCCTGCCACACCAATATGGTGAGGTTAATCTCTATGAAATGACCTTATTATGGAGGCTTACTACCTCGGGGTCCTAAATGGACCTCGAACCCCTCCTAAAAAATCTAAATCATCTGCTAAACACTCTTTTAACAACACTAAACATAATTTATGCAAAAATCAACATTACGTACATGGGAGGGTCGAAAATAAAATGATCTAAATTTTAAAGGGTCATACATTATCCCCCCCCAGTATTATTCATCCTCGAATGATGGGTTAGGATACTTTTAGCACGAGAATAGAAAGAATACACTAGAATCAAATGACAAACTCCGAAAGTGACAAGAGAAAAATAAGAATGATAACTTAAGCATTTTTATCCCCCACGGTGAACAAGAATGGATACTTGGCCTTCATATCTTCCTCAGCTTCTCATGGCTCTTCTGCCTTTTAATTTCTCCAAAGAACCTTCACCGAGGCCACATCCTTGGTCCTTAACCTATGAACTTGCCTATCTAATATTTCAATTGAGACTTCCTCATAAGACATAAAATCTGTAACACCAATATTCTCAACAGAAACTATCAAGTAAGGATCACCCACACATACTATTTTAGTATGGATACTTGAAAATAAGATGAATTAAAGCTAAACTTGCAGGCAATTCTAACTCCTACACGATATTCCCTATCCTTTTCCAAACCTGATACGGTCCAACATAATAGGGACTAAGTTTTCCCTTCTTCCCAAACCTCATGACTCATTTCATAGGAGACGTCTTCAATAATACTCAATTATTTCAAACTCCATCTCCATTCATCTCATATCCGTATAAGACTTTTGGAAACTTTGAGTAGTTTTAAGTCTTTCTCTAATCACCTTTACATTCTCCATATCTTGGTAAACCAAGTCAGGACCAAACAACCTGGTCTCACCTACCTCAAACCACCCGTTCGGAAACCTACACCTCCTACCAAAAAAATCCTCAAATGGGTCCATCTGAATGGTAAAGTGATAACTATTATTGGAACAAAAATCAATCAGAGGTAAGTGGTAAACCTAACTACATTTAAAACCAATCACATAGGCCCTTAGCATATCTTCCAAATTCTTAATAGTACATTCTATTTTTCCACCTATTTAAGGGTAGAAAGCAGATCTAAGGTTCACCTGAGTACCCAAACCTTTCTAAAATGAACATCAAAAGTAAACTTTCTCATTTGGGACCTCATATTAGACACAAACTCTGGAGCATAACAAGCCAACAACTAAAACTTTATATCATACTCCTTGACACTCATCGTGCCCTACTTGAAATTGACAAACTCCTCAACCTTAGCTTCTCTCAACTCCTGAGGAAAGAATTGATCAAGAAAAGCACTTGTAAAGTCATCCCACACTGCCTATTAAGAATCATCACCCCTTGTCACTTTAAATTCCTTATACCACTAGTAAGCAATATCTTTCAACTGGTAGGTAGCAAACTTTATACCCTTCAAATCAGTAGAACTCATCACTCTAAATATTTTTTCTTTCTCATCAATAAACCCCTATGGATCCTCCTTAACCTTAAAACCTATACAGGTTAGGGGATTCAACCTCATAAATAGCCCAACCTAGATGAATGAGCAACAAAATGAACATGGTTAAACTGATGAGACTGCGATCCACCAACTAAGTAAGTATATGAATATACTAATGAAACTCCGCATTAGAGATATCTCCCTGAGGCGACTGAGCATAAGTGTCGCCATCCTGGAAAGCTTAAGAAGGACTAGTAGGGACTGAGAAAACTCCATATGGAGTAGAACAGTCAAGAGAAGGGATCCTATACTAGGTCTGCACTCCATAAATAGGTAGATTCCCCTCCACATTCTCCTCAGGTGGAACAGAGGTTCCAATAGAGTTTCTATAAATATCAAATATTTGGGGAAGCATGATCTTAAATAAGTGAAAGCTAGTAGTTAGAAAAGTTTTATAACACTATACTTTATAGCTCAAAATAGAAGATAATAAAGGAAAATATTCCCTAAATTCCCTGTAGCCTTCCCTTTATAAGTGTAGCATGCTACACACCCAAAAAATGGACTCTACTCAACATAACTTTATAGAAATCCAACAACCCTGAATAGTGCTCTGATACCAAGATTTTTATGACCCAAACTAAGGCCTAGCCATGTGAAATACCCCAAACTTTTTCCCTTTTAAATTTCTCAAGTCTTAAACTTTTTGTTCATCATACGACTCACACCAAAAGTCGTATAGTGTGGTGGAAAGTCTAGGGACCCTAGTTATATGTTTGTAAGTGTGTTGTTGGCCAAATTCTATCCTAGTTATGAGAGGAACTATATGAGTCATATGGTGATATGATGAGGGGGTTGAGTCCAATCGTATGTTGTCCAGTATCTAGCCCTTGATGTTCTTCCTTGGAAATGACTTTATAGTACTAGTCATATGGTATGGTTGTGATTTGTTCAAGGGAGTCATATGTTGGACAAAATGTAGTGTCCAACTTTCTAATCTTGTGACAACTTAAGGTTACCACTCGTATATTGTGGTGACAAGTTAGAGGGTCAACTCGCTCCCACCTATGAGTTTTCTATAGCTTTTAAGTTAAGGGTATTTTTGATATTTTACATGCCAATCCCTTAAGATCCCACATCTTATAACACTTATTGGGTGTTCATTCTACACTTTAGAAGATCAAACACTCTCTAAACTCTCTAAAACTTATCAAGAAATATTGGGCTAGGGTTTATTCAAGTTGGTCATCTAGAGAGTTAAGGATCAAAATCTCTTTGTGAATCTTCATAACTCAGACTTGTGACTCTTCCTTCATTGTTAGTTTACTAAAATCATATGTTTAACAATTGTCATAAGACATTATTGGTGGTTTTGAAAACCATAGTTGAGGGTTTGAATGTATAATGTTGATTATTTTTTTCATGGTTTAAGTTATTATTATATATTATTTTATGATGGTTTTGCACGTGTGGGTGCATGGGAATTATGGTTTAACACATGGGTCATATTTAACCCTATTTTTTTAGTTTTTGTCTTTGATAATGGTATGTCCTCAACCTATTTATGAAATTATCAATGAGAATGATCTTGTTATATGATGAATTGTGTTTTGAACTAAGGCATTGGCCTAAGAATATTAATGGTTGGTAAATAGTTTATGATGGACTTGTTGTCTATAAATTGATTTGAAATACTTAATGGGTTCGAGTCGTTAAAATGTCGAATTGAATTGAAGTCTTCATTTAGATAATGGGTTCGATCCCCAAGTTGATTAATAATGGTGATGGCATATTATACACTTGTAAGTAGGGTTGGTATGATGATACCAATGGGATGCCTTTGGTAAGTAATTGGATAAATAGTTATGTAAGTGTAATAAATGTTTTAATTGGGCTTTAAAGTGGGATATGTAGTTGGGCTGTGAAAGTAGAGTCTAAAAGACTAACACTAAAAACCATACTAGCTGATATGGGTGTCTATATGACCGGGAGGTTCGATTCCCCTGAATAAATATATGAATGGAAGGTTCGATTCCCCCATATTATATATATTGGTGCTTAAATTACCTTGATTATGCTAGGAGGTTTAAGTCCCTTATAAAGGCATATACAAATATAGATATTCTCTTGTTCATGCGGCTACATGCATTAGGCCCTTTCAGCTAGGGGAGATCTGGGACCATATAGCCTCTGGGTGCCTTGTTATATGACGGTTATGCTACACATCCTAGGTTAAGGTTTTCAAAGTTCATGCTAATCCTTATTCCTTATCCCAACATGACATAAATATATGTATGTATGTAACTGCATATGATAATTGACTTGGTTTTGAATGATGGTATTATTTTACTCCACTATCCCTGAGTTACATGCTAGAGCTCCGACTATTAACTATCTCTGGATGTTGTATCCCTATGTGATATAGGTACTGGAACTTTTTATACTTTTTTTTGCATAGTGATCAGGCGTTCAAGTGGTCCATGAGCTGATATTGAAGTGGTGAGCTTCTATATTTTAGAAGGCTTTATTTTAGAGTCTTTATATTCTATGTCCTAAACTTTGTTTAGACTTTATTTTTGGCTACTGTTGGGGGCCTGTCCCAGTATCTTATTGACTTTAGATTTATAGAGGCTTTGTTGGCTTACTGTTAACTTGGGTGTGTTGTTTTGGTGGATTGGCTCGGTGATGGATGGTTTTCTAGTTACCGATAATTAGTTTAGATATTTCATGAATAAATATTGGTCTTAGTTTTCACTATCTTGTTCAATGTTTAGAGTTCATCTGACACTAGAGGTTGTTGTACTAACTAGGTTAGGTAGAGGGGGTAATTTCTGGTCCATGTGGAACTTGAGATACCCATCATATCCAGGCCCTGGTTTGGGTCATGACAAAGTTGGTTTCAGCTCCTAGGATCATGGTCAATCGGGTGTCCATAAATCTATATTGAGAAGAGTTTCTTTTATGGGTATTTAGTGTGCCATACTTATAAGAGGGAGGATATATGACATTTAGGAATGTTTCCCTTTCTTATTGCCTTGCTTTGAGCTATAGAGTCTAAGGTCTTGGATTTCTCTAATTCTCGTTAGCTCACTTTTCAAATCATTCTTCCCAGATGACCTGAAGCTTATGGGAACTTCTATGTTCCACTTAGGGACAGTATTGATGGGACGCATCCTATTTATGGGGTTTAGACATAGTCTAGGGGTCCAATTCCTAATTGACCTTCTTGAGTTCAATCGATTCCCTCTAACCCTCCTCGATCCCCTCAAGCAAATATGATAAACATTGAGTTTCATCAGTTGATCCATATGTTGGCTCAGTTAGTAGACTCTCAGTCTGAGCATGGTGCTTCTGTTACTCCATCTTTTGATCCACAAAAGTTGTTCAATTCATGAGGTTGAGTCCTTCAAATTTTGTTAGTTTTAAGGTTGAGGAGTATCCTTAAGATTTTATTAATAGGATGAATAAAATCTTTCAGATTATGCATACTTCAGATATTGAAGCTACGGAGTTTACTACCTACCAATTAAAGGATATGGCGTACTAGTGGTATGAAGAATGGGACTAGTATTGGGAAGGTGATATTGATTCTTTATTATGGGATGACTTATCTAGTGCTTTTTTGGATTACTTCTTTTCATAAAAGTTAGGAATGCGAAGGCAAAGGAATTTGTCAATCTGAGATAAGGTAGGATTCGATCAAGGAGTATGCTTTGAAATTCCATTAGTTGTCTAGGCATGCTCCTGAGTTTGTGTCTATCATGAGAGCTAGAATGCGTAAGTTTGCTTTTGGGTTGTCCCATTAGCTAATTCAATAGAGTAAGGTTTCTTTGTTGAACAAAGATATGGATATTTCTCGACTAGTGGTATATATACACCAGGTTAAGAAAAAAAAGAAAAATCATGCTAAGGTTGGTAAGAGGCAGATTAAGAAATATAGATTTTTTGATCTTGAAAGAGACCTGCAGCAGAGTAGTAAAGATAGGGAAAAGTGGCATAATAAGAAGAGGGGGAGTTCTAGTTCTTTCTCTATGGCCAGTACTCCTCACCTGAAGCCATCAGGTGATTATTTTCCTCAGTATGGTGGAGTGTATGGGGAATAAGGTGCCCAATCTCAGGCTGGTGGGGCTCATTCCACTCTATTAAATCTTCTTTGCAGATATTATGGTCAGCCACACCATGGCCAATATGAGAAGCAGAGAAACTGATGTTTTAGTTATGGTCAGATTGGCCATATACAGCATGATTATGCGTCAGGGTTTCTTCTAAGGCCAATAAGGTTCTTGTTTCCTCTTTATCAGCTCCTGCACCAAAGGGTGCTGCTTCTATTTCTGGTACCAACACTGGCCAAAATCTCTTATATGCTCTTCCTTCTCATCTAGACTTTGAGGCATCCCCTAAAGTTATTACTGGTATGTTGAAACCCTTTTACCATGATATGTATTATTTATTTGTTCCAGGGTCAGCTCTCTCTTATGTGACCCTATTTATGGCTATGTATTTTGGTTTTGGTCCTAAGTGTATTTCAAACCCTTTTTTGTCTCTACCCCAGTGGATGACTCTATGGTTGCTAAAAGATTTTATAGGGGTTGAGTGGTATCTGTTTATGGTCGGGAGACCTTGGTGGATTAATTGAATTAAACATGGTTGATTTTAATGTCATATTAGGGATGGATTGGCTGCACTCATGATATGCTTCTTAACACTATTGGTCCCATAAAGTCAGGTTTAAATTCCCTAATGAGTTGTTCATTAAGTGGGAGGGTGGTTCCCTAGATCCTAAGGTTAGGCTTGTATCATATCTTAGAGCTCATAGATTGATCTCTAAGGGATATCTCTATCATCTGGTCTGAGTTAAAGATTCTAACTCAGAGGGTCCTTTTTTTCTTTCTATCCTGATGGTGAATGAATTTTGAAGGTCTTCCCTTATGACCTTCCTATTATTTCTTGGATTGGGAGATTAATTTTAGAATAGATCTTTTTTTGGACACGCATCCTATATCTATTCCCTCGTATGGAATAGCTTTGGCTGAGTTAAAAGAGCTTAAGGAGAAATTAAATAATCTTTTAGACAATGGTTTCATTCATTTTAGTGTGTCCCTATAGGGTACACCTATGTTTTTCGTTCATAAGAAAGATGGTTCCCTTTGGATATGTGTCGATTACCGATAGTTGAATAAGGTGGTGATAAAGAATAAGTACCCTCTTTTGAGAATAGATGATTTGTTTGATCAGCTTTAAGGTGCTAAATTCTTCTCTAAGATTGATCTTCAGTCCAGATATCATCAATGAAAGATTAGGGAAGTATATATCCCTAAGAAAGCTTTCTATACCTGGTATGGGCATTTTGAGTTCTTGATGATGTCATTTAGTTTGACTAACACCCCAATGGTATTCATGGATTTGATAAAGAGGATCTTTCATTAGTTTCTAGATTTGTTTATGATTGTCTTCATTGATGATATTTTGGTATACTCTAAGAGTGAGGAGCATCATGCTGATCACCTTTGCATTGTGTTACAGACCTTAAAAGATCAGCAGTTGTATGTTAAGTTCTTAAAATGTTAATTGTGGTTGAACGTTGTTACATTTTTGGTCCATGTGATGTCTAGTATCATAGTGGATCCTCAAAAAGTTGTTTTGGTTAAGAAGTGTCATAGACTTACTATTCCTACCAATATTCGGAGCTCTTTAGGTTTTGTTGGTTACTATAGGAGGTTCATGGAAATTTTTTCTTCTATTGCCTCTCCATTAACATAGTTGACTCAGAAGAAGGTAAAGGTCTTATGGTTTGATGCTTACGAGTGTAGTTTTGAGAAGCTGAAAGCTATGATGACTTTGGCTCTGGTCTTCACCTTACCTGAAGGTACTGGTGGTTTCATCATCTATTGTGAAGCATCACTAGTTAGTTTGGGTTGTGTGTTGATGTAGCATGTCAAGGTGGTTGCTTATGCTTCTAGACAGTTGAAGGTTCATGAGGAATTATTTGACTCATGACTTGGAGCTTTTGGCTGTGGTGTTTGCTTTGAGGATTTGACATTATTATCTGTATGGGGTCCAAGTTGATATCTCTTCTGATTATAAGATCCTATAGTATGTTTTCACTCAGAAGGAGCTTAATCTTAGGAAAATAAGGGTGGCTTGAGTTATTAAAGGACTATGATATGAGTCTTTACTACCATACAAGTAAAGCTAATATAGTTATTGATGCTCTTAGCAGGTTATCCATAGGGATTCTAGCATATGTTGATAAGGATAAATGGGAATTGGTGAAAGATATTCACCATCTGTCTAACCTTGGAGTTCGTCTCTTGGACTCTGAGGATGGTGGTGTGTTTGTGCGATAGGTGGTGCAATCGTCTCTTGGTTCTGCGATAAAGAAAAAGCGTGTATTAGATCCTCTCTTGAGAAAAATAAAGGATGATGTGGGTAAGCAAAAAGTGATTGCTTTTGAGATCGACGGTGATGTTATCTTAAGGTACTAAGGGAGGTTATGTGTTCCCGACATTGATAGGTTGTGAGACAGGATTTTGGTCGAGGCCCATGATTCATGGTATATGGTTCATCCTAATTCAACAAAGATGTATCATAACCTCAAGGAGATGTATTAGTGAAATAATATAAAGCGGGATGTAGCCAACTATGGCTAAGTATGGTGTGTCAGCAAGTAAAAGTAGAGTAGATGAGGCCCAGTAAGCTACTTCAAGAGATTGAATTTCTGATATGGAAGTGGGAGATAATTAATATGGATTTCATTACTGGTCTTTTACAGTCACAGAATCAGTGTGACTACATTTGGGTCATTGTGGCTAGGATGACTAAGTTCGCTCACTTCTTACCAGCGAGGACTACTTATTCTACCGAGGATTATGCAAAGTTGTTCCTTCAGGAAGTTGTAAAGTTTCATAGTGTGCCTTTCTTGATTATTTTGAATAGTGGTACTCAATTTTCATCGCATTTATGATATTTCAACGTGGTTTGGGACTTAAGTGAGTCTTAGTACGGCTTTTCACCCACATTTGGAAGGACAAGTAGAAAGAACTATTCAAACTTTAGAAGATATATTACAAGCTTGTGTAATTGATTTTGGTGGTAGTTGGTTCGACCATTTGTCTCTGATTGAATTTTCCTATAACAATAGTTACCATTCTAGCATTAGTATGGCTCCATTTCAGAGGTTGTATGGAAGGAGGTGTAGATCTTCAATTGGGTGGTTCGAGCTTGGTAAAGCAGAGATATTTTGCCTGTATTTGATGCACCAAGGTATGGAGAAGGTAAAGGTGATTTGAGATAGGCTTAAGACCACCCAAAGTCGCCAAAAGTCCTATACAGACGTGAGGCAAAGGAACTTGGAGTTTGACGTTGGAGATTTTATGTTCTTGAAGGTGTCTCCCATGATATGAGTAATGCAGTTTGGGAAGAAGGGGAAGCTCATTCCCCAGTATTTTGGCCTATACTTGGTTTTGAGAAGGTTTGATAGTGTTGCATATGAGTTGGAATTGCCTTCTAGCTTGAGTTCCATTCATCCGATATAAAATGTGTCCATCTTGCAGAAATATGTGGGTGATCCTTCGTTAGTTGTTTCCTTAGAAAACACTAGTATTTAAGATTCTTTATCTTATGAGGAAGTCCTATGAGGATCATGGATCGGCAAATTTATTGGTTGCAGACGAAAGGCGTGGCTTCAGTAAAGGTTCTATGGTGGAACCAAATGTCCGAGGAAACTACTTGGGAAGCCGAAGAGGATATGAAGTCTAAGTATACATTCCTATTCTTGATTCATGTAATTCATTCTTCAGGTATGTGTGTTCTTTTAACACCTTTGCTTTCTGTCTTTATTAATGGTAGATTATGAATTGTTTGGCATCTTTGTTTTCTAACTTGGTTAAAGGTAAGAGTAGAGCTGTGTAGAGTCTAAACTGTGCTTGTATTGCCTTGTCCTATCATTCGGGGATGAATGATCCTATGTGGGGGAGATTGAAATGCCCCTAACTTTGGGCCTTGCAAAATTCTCGAGTCCTGAACTCTCTGTTCCTCTACGACTCATACCATAAGTCATATAGTTTAATGACCCTTCAAGTCATTTTCTATATTTATGCTTATCTTTACCATTTGAGCTTCTCCGTAACTGCCCTAAGTCATTTATGACTTGCTGGGACTGATGGTTCGGTTACCGGATAGTTTGTTTGGTTATTAGAGCTAATTCCCTATTAGAAGTCTTTGCTAGTTCCAAATGGCCACCGAATAAGAACTTTAATAAAATAATCTCGAATGTAAATTTCGACTATGCCAACAGATCTGAAATATTGATTTTAGTCTAGGTAGACCTTTAATTTGGGTCCTACTGCACCCGAGCTCATTTTGGCCTATTGGTCGGAAAGTTACAAATTGAAAAAATAAGTGTGGGAGCCATATTTGGTCAAAATGATCTCGGATAGAAAATCCGACTTCTCCACCATGTCCAGAATGTTGATTTTAGTCTAGGGAGATACTTTGTTTAGGTCCCAAGGCTTCCAAACTTATTTTGGGATATTGAGCAGAATTTATGAAAAATGACAAAAGTTTTGGTGTGGGGCCCTCTTTTTGCCCATACGATCTCCAATCAAAGTTTTAGTGATTCAAATGGATTTGAAATGTTTTTTACACTCAAAATTCACTATTCAATCATGTTATTTGGATTCTGAATGAGTTTGGAGGGTCAAAAACTTAAAAAGGAGTTTGCTATCATCTGGTGCTACTGCGATCGGGACCAAGAGAGTACAATCCGGGAGAGCGATCATGGCTCGTATGACTGCGATAGCGGCACCTGAGACTTTTAGGGGCTATTAAAGGTTCCAAGACACGTTTGGACCATTTCCCCTTCACCATTTAGACCTAAAAACCCCAAAATGAGTGTCTTAACCCAAAATTGGTCATGGGGGCTGACTTGGAAGCTTAAATATCATTTTATATCGCGATTATCTTCAAAATTAAGTAAGCATTCCTTGAATTCGTTCTTGAATTTTATAGTTTGGACCCAATACCCCAATTTAGTTTAAGGCTTGATTTTAGCCCAATGTATGCTTAGTTTTCACCCATTCTTTAAGGGTTATGATTCTTTGTTCATGTGTGAACATTGGATTGGTCTCGAAAACTCATTTTTCGTATGTGGGACCCACTTTGGGTTTTGGTGTTATTTTTACACCCAAAGCATAATAGTGCAATATAGGTATCATTAGACTTATATTGATGATTAGGTTATGATTTGGTTAGTGTAATGGAATGTTGAGGAATGTAAAGTGAAGATGGGCATATGGTGCATGATTTAGGATTTTGCGGTTCAGCTTTGAGGTAGGTTTCTGTCTACTCTTCTTCATGGATAATGTATGATATATATTGCGTGTGAATCTGAATGTTAAGATTGATTTTTGATAGAATGACTTAGTATTGAATATTCATATAAGTTTGGGGATTAGATGGGGTTTTAACCCGTAGGTTGAATTATAATACCCTTGTAGAATCTTATTGCCTTCTCCCTAGTTTGGGTAAATTTGTAGCATGGATACGATATAATGCTATGCTTGGAATATTATTTTAGCATTTAAATCATGATTTGTATATTTAGACTTATTTGGCTAGTGTGATATTTTTGGAATCGTCAGTTTGGTAGAGTTGACTTGAGTACCCTTATTTCTAGTCAAAGTTACTATCTTAGGCTTGGATATGGCTTGCTCGACATCTAGAAGATGAACAAGATACTTTAGCCTAGTTTGGGGCATAGTATGCCTAATTATGGAAATTAAGGATTAGAAGTAAGATCATTCAGCCCACTTAGGCCTAAGCTTATGTTAAGCCTTGTGGACTTAGTTGCGGATGTAGACATAGATAAGGCTAGCAAACCTTATAATAAGGCTACTTCATAATTTGGTAACTTGTATTGATGTTTCCGGATTGTGGCTTTTGAGTTATATTTATGATACTACTTCTGGAAGTGATATTGGGCATTTAGAGATGATATTCTACCAAGATACATTATGTGGACTAGAGACATTATTTTCTTTTAGATATGTAAATTATCCTAGAAAAGCAATATGGAAAGTAGGGGAACAAAACTTCTCTCAGTTACTACAATCACAATCCCCAAGCATGATTGCGGCCACCCAAGTGACCGTAAGTGGTCACTTGACCGTGGTCACGATCACTTCAGCCACTTAATCCCTCACTGTCTTGATGTATGACCTATAGATGTATCATATCCTATCGACAGTATATGTCTATCTATATTATGTCTCCTAGATGTGAGATGACTCTTGTATGAGAGATGATAACATATTTATTGATATTATGCCTCCTATATGTGAGATGATTAGACGTATGCTACGACTTATAAATATGAGTATTGATATGAGTCCCAGATATGTGCATCGGCCTAAGGTCATGATTATGAAGTTGTGATTATTTTGGATAAATTAATGGGATAAGGTCCGTGTTATGACATTGATTGAATATACGAGGAGTGTTTGTCATCAAAAGTGATGTGAATATAAATTATGAATATGAATATGTATATGTTTGTATACGCATCTCTCCGGTATGGGATGGAGATAGATAGGGATTGATGCTTATTATTCCACTGATTGAATACTGGTGCTGGCATGCATAGATTTGATACATTCATGATTATTATATCGATGATTGATGTAATTCTAATTGAAATACGATCTTATGACTATTCTTCCTAATTAAGTGTTAAGCAAAGTGGTATCTAGATATCTTTTAGGTGCTATAGTACTTGATCGCTAGAAATCTAATGTACTAGTTAATGAACCTTGCTTAGTTGAAATATGGTACCTAATGATTAGAGTCGATACGTGGCAATGAAAATGGGTTATCTATGATAATGATTAGTTTCTATTGATAACAAAGTTGTGATATTGATTAGTTGTTAGGTAAGGATAACGTGGCTTAATATTGCTAGATGATAAAGGAAGTTAGCGATAATGACTCCTAGTTAATAATGATGCCTAGATGAAGATAATACCGAGTTAATAATTTTGACTAACTAATAATGAAGATTATTTGAATAATGAGGATTAGATGGTAAATTATAGTTAGTTAATGATTGATGTTAGTTAATAAAAGATGGTTAGATGGTAATTAGTAATTTGTTGGCTAATGGTGATTATCAAATATATGATAATTAGTTGATAATAATATACAGTGATAAATGGTGATTATTGTCATGTGATGAATAGCGAATTAGAGGTTTAATAATAATAAGTGTTGGTTAGCTAATAATGAGTAGTTGGAATGTATTAACAAGATAGATATCTTTACGGTTATGAGTATATCAGCTTGCGTCAGTGCATCTATTATATGCCTATATTTATGTGTTGATAGTTACGATGATATATTGATACCCGACAAGGCCAGAGGATATTGTTATGACATATTCATACCCGACAAGGCCAGAGGATATTATGATGATATTGCTACCCAGTTCTAATCCAGAGAATATTATTGAGATTATATTGATACCTGGCTAGGCATGAGGATATTGTTATGATATTGATACTCGATTTGAGTTCGGAGGATACTATTGAGATGATATTGATTCCTGGAAAGGTGGGAGATTGATTACGATGATGATGGTCCTGATGAGGATAGTTATTATGAGTTGTGATATTGATGGTATACTTTGTATTCATTCCTGCATATGCATCGCCTATCACCAGTATGCACCTATATTTTTCAGTCAGTATGGAACGGTTGCATAGATATGGGTGAAGAATATGTCTTATGTTATTGTATGTTGATTGAACCTTCCGATCCTGAGGCGGTAGGGGTACATATAGGCTAGTCTAGGTAATTGGTTTTTTGGAGTAGCCGATAATTAATGTTGTTAGTAATATTGTTAAGATCATTCATATGGGTAGCTATTATAGATTATTCATTGATCCGATATCGATATTTAAGGTATGTCTTTGGCCACTCCTATCTTATAATTGCATTATTATGTATGAGTATTTCATGTCTATCCATGTAGATTAGATTCCTTGAGTATGATAGTATTTAAATCATGATAGTATTATAATGAGGTCTCAAAATGAGAATATGATGATATAGGTTATGTGTTGAGATAACCTCATGTTTATATGTACTTATACCTATATATATATCTAGATAAATAAAGCTATGGTACTATCGTATATCCCTTCCTTTGTTGTTCATTTTATATAGTCTTTACTTTGCCTTGTATATTACTATATATCTTTTTTTTTCTCTTTATTTGTATATTGACATGGGATATATGGTAAAGCATTCACATAAATTGAATGTAGATGGAATAGAATAGTTTACCCTGATACTTCTTTAGTCTTATTATGTTAGACGCTTGGATAAAAATATGATACTTTCCCTTATTACTCTCATTGACTTATTATATGATTTATGGACTCTTAGGTATAGTTTCCATTTTGCTTATATGTTGTGTATATCTTCTTTATCTTTGGAGCTTAGTTGGCCATTGCTTACTGAGTACCATTTATTTGGTACTCATACTATACTTCTATTGCCTGTAGATCATAGTACGGGTTATCATCATTAATGTGTGCATCGTGCGAAACAACCTTTATTTGAAGACATAGAGTGAGCTTCTGACATTCAGAGTATTACTTATCTCTCTCTTATGTATTATTAGACTAGTCTCTAAGTTGTATTTGAAGATAAGTTGTACCATTGTATAATTCTTAATAGATCACTTTTGTACTTTTATAATATTAGAAGCTCTTGTAATGAAACCACCAGGTTTTGGGATTCTTCTATGTATTGATCTTTAATCCATACATTCTACATTCTTTTCCTTATATTATTGAGTAGTCCGTTACTAGTCATTCTGGACTATGGGTTGGCTTGCCTACTGGTAGGTTATGGTAGGCTCCATTATGACCTAAAGAATCAAGTCATGACAGATTGGTATCAGAGCCTAGGTTTTATAGGTGCACTATTATAAGAGCTAAGTGTTAGTAGAGTCCTGCGGATCGGTGCAGAGACGTCCATAACCTATTTTTGGGAGTCTACAATGTCATTTTAGGATATTCACTTTATGACTCCTTATTGTGTGTTCGCATTCCTATGAACCTTGAACACATTCTTTGACTCTATTCTATCCCTAAAGGATGATGCAATATTAACGATAGATATTGATAAGACACCAATACGTATTTCTAAAATTTCACCGCAGCATCGAACTAGAGAGTTAGAGATAGATATCAAAGATCTTCAGTGGAAACTTAAAAGGATTTGGGCAGAGTCTCCATCAGACTTGTGGAGTGTGGTATGGTTCTTTGGGCTATGGTGACCATTTTGGATTATGAGGGGTAGTATCTTAAATTTTTATAGATTCTTGTTTTAGTTTTGTTATGATGAGACACTGGTTCATAGAATGCCTCTGGTATGAGATAAGTGATCAGCAAGAGTTAGCATATCTTCCATGCTAGCCTAGAGTTCCTAAAATAGGTTGTGATATAGGAAGTTTGAACATAAATTTGTGGACTTCTCTCAGTGTCAGTTGG
Source organism: Capsicum baccatum var. pendulum (assembly GCA_030864225.1). Lineage (NCBI taxonomy): Eukaryota > Viridiplantae > Streptophyta > Magnoliopsida > Solanales > Solanaceae > Capsicum > Capsicum baccatum. The sequence continues at coordinate 125,205,186 of CM061554.1, forward strand.
TCATCCATTTGGGCTTAGTTTGTGTTTTCTCAATATTGATGCTTCAGGAACTGCTATGACTATAGAGAGACCAACTACTAGTCTAGGGAGTATCGTTGACATAAATTCCAAGTATTCAGCTCATTTTGATCATCTTGTGATGTTGTGATATCTTCAGTTATAGATGGTGCGCTTATTACCTCAGTTGATAATTCAGTCAGTCGATCCAATTTAGACCCATTCAGATTTATTTTACCTATGCCCGTTAGTCATGTGACTGTGAATGTTGCCAAGATTGGTGGGGTATTGTATTGGTTAGTTTCTGGCTTAAATTGCATTTCTTCATGTTTCTAAAGTTTTTGCTTTCACTGGTGTGGTTTTAGGTCTTGAGAAGTTTTGAGTATGTTTGGTTAGTCATGCACTCCAATTGATATGGGGTAGGATTATATGCATTTTCAGCCAGTAATTTTTCCTTTGGCATGATTTCTATTTTGCGGCTATATCCTGTTCCCTCGAGTCGATATAGAGTTGGTTGCTTGTGATTATCAATCAGTGTTTATCCCTGTGGTAATTTCGCTCTTCGAATATGTCACAACTGTGGCTTGGTCTCAAATATGTTAGATTTGGATATTAGAGTCAATTTGAGATGGTTGACATTGCTATAGCCTTATTGGCCCTATTTTGGATTTTGACTCCTCAGAATGGCAATTTTGAAGTATGATAGATTTGGAGCATTAATGCTTACTTGTTTTTCATTTTGATTTAGATAATTTTGACCGAGAGATTGAGCCTTGATGTTGAGTTTTCAACTTAATGTTGTAGAGCTTGTATGCAGCTTTTATTTTAGATTTGTCCTTGTTCAGATTTCATTTATAGGCCGGTTGAGCCTACTTCATAGTTGCCAATTTAATCTTCTAGACTTTGGTTGGATTATAGTTGATAAGTGGTCAGATGATAGCCCATGGGCCCCGTATTGGTTACTTTAGTTTTGACCTTGAGTTTCAGTTTACTCTAGGAATTTTGGATTATTTACTCAATGGGATTAATATTCTAAAGTTGGATTCAGTGTTGCTTCATTCCCGATAGAGGAGACATTCGGAGTGGGATATTCAATAATGAGTAATTATGCCTTGGATTTTGGGATTTTAGTTTGATCTTCACTCGGACTGGTTACAGCATTGGAATAGATTGCATTCCTTAATTATCTCCATTAGTATGCCTAGATAATGCCTTATGAGCTTATTCTCATGTTTGCCTTATGGACTTTCAGCGAATCAACTTTAGTTCTTTGATTTCTCTATGATGAGATTGAGTGGATATGACTTAGGTGATTTTCCTCCTGGTTTGGAGTTAATAGCATGTGTAAAATGGTTAAGGAAGGTTATTTTTGGGTTTAGAGTTGGTTTTATGACTTATGTCTTGGTTTGCTTTTGGCTTGGATGAGCCTTTGTTGATTTATATGGATATATAGATGGTATCAGCATGATGTGATTCAAATGTGTGAGCATAAGCCTTTCTAGTGCAGTTGGAGGCCAGTTAGCAATTAAGTTGAGTTGGCTATTTTGGAAGTAGAATGAGAGTGTTGGTTGAAAGAGGGATACCTGTGGCAAAATTCCTTAGAAGTGTTTTCACTCCATTGAGGTTACCTGGGAATTTGTGCTTGGAGCATGTGAGCCCAGTGCCTTATCCTTTCAAGCTGCTGAGATTCTTTTTATCCATTGACTTTCGGGGATGAAAGTCCTTTTAGTAGTGGATGTTGTAATGACCCTTCAAGTTATTTTCCATCTTTATGCTTATCTTTACTATTTGAGCTTCTTCATAGCTTCCCCAAATCATTTATGACTTGCTGGGACTGACGGTTCGATTACCAGGCAGTTCATTTGGTTTTTAGAGCCAATTCCCTGTTTAGAAGTCTTTATTGGTTTCAAATGGCCGCTGAGGAAAAACTTTAGTGAAACAATCTCGGATGCAAATTTTGACTAGGCTAGCGAATCTGGAATATCAATTTTAGTCTAGGTAGACCTTTGGTTTGGGTCCCACTATATCCAAGCTTATTTCGACCTATTTATCTGAAAGTTGGAAATTGGAAAGAATGGGTGTGGGACTCACATTTGGTCGACACGATCTTGGATTAAAAACATGACACCGCCATCGCATCTGAAATATCAATTTTAGTCTAGGGAGACCCTTGGATCAGGTCCCAAGGCTCCCCAACTTATTTTGTGCTATCGAGTAGAATTTATGAAAAGTAGTGAAAGTTTAGGTATGGGCCCCTCTTTTTGCCTAAACGATCTCCAATGAAAGTTTTGATGATTCCAATGGATTTGAAATGTTGTTTAAACTCAAAATTCACTATTGGATCATGTTATTTGGATTCTGGAAGAGTTCGGAGGGTCAAAAACTTAAAAATGAGTTTGTCGTTATTAGGTACAACCGCGATCGAGACCAAGAGAGTACAATCGTAGGAGCATAATCACGGCCCATATGACTGTGATAACGATACCTGAGAACCTGTAGGGGCTATATAAAGGTCCCAAGATGCGTTTAGACCATTTCCCCATCACAATTTTGACCTAGAGGCCTCAAAATGAGTGTATTAACTCAAAATTGGTCATGGGGGCTGACTTGGGAGAATAAATATCATCTTGTATCGCGATTATCTTCAAAATTAAGGTAAGAATTCCTTGAATTCATGCTTGAATTTCATAGTTTGAACCCAAAACCCTAATTTAGCTTAGGGCTTGGTTTTAGCCCAATGTATGCTTAGTTTTCACCCATTCTTTGAGGGTTATGATTCCTTGTTTATGTGTGAACATTGGATTGGTCTCAACAAATCATTTTTTGTATGTGGGACCCACTTAGGATTTTGGTGTCATTTTTTGACCCGAAGCACAATAGTGTAATATGGGTATCGTTAGACTCATATTGATGAGTAGGTTGGGATTTTGTTATTTTGATGGAATGTTGAGGATTGTAAAGTGAATATGGGCATATAGTGCACGATTTGGGATTTTGAGATTCAACTTTGAGGTAGGCTTCTGTCTACTTTTCTTCATGGATGATGTATGATATATATTACGTGTGAATGTGAATGTTAAGATTGATTTTTGATAGAATGACTTAGTATTGAATATACATATAAGTTTGGGGATTAGATGGGTGTTTTGACGCGTAGGTTGAATTACTTAATACCCTTATAGAATCCTATTTTCTTCTACCTAGTTTGGGTAAATTTGTAGCATGGATATGATATAATGTTATGCTCTGAATATGATGTTAGAATTTGAAGCATGATTTATATGTTTAGCCTTATTAGGCTAGTGTGATAGTTTTGGAATCGTAAGTTTGGTAGAGTTGACTTGAGTACCCTTGTTTCTAGTTGAAGTTACTATCTTAGGCTTGAATATGGCTTGAACGACATCTAGAAGATGAACTAGATACCTTAGCCTAGTTTAGGGTATAGTATGCCTAATTATGGAAATTGTGGATTTGAAGTGGGATCATTCTGCCCACTTAGTCCTAAGATTATGTTAAGCCTTGTGGACTTAGTTGCGTATTTAGACATAGATGAGGCTAGCAAACCTTAGAATAAGGCTACTTCATAACTTGGTAACTTGTATTGATGTTTTCGGATTGTGGATTTTGAGATATGGTTATGATACGACTTGTGGAAGTGATATTGGGCATTTTAGAGATGATATTCCACCTAGATACATTATGTGTCCAATAGAGATGTTATTTCCTCTTAGATATGTAAATTAGCCTAGAGAAGTGATATAGAAAGCAGAGGAGCAGAACTGCTCTTAGTTACTGCGATCATGGTCCCCAAGCCCAGTCGTGGCCACCCGCGGTCACTTCAGCCTCTTAATCCCTTGTTGTCTTGACGTATGACCTATGGATATATGATATCCTATAGACAATATATGTCTATCTATATTATGTCTCCTAGATGTGAGACGCCTCTTGTGTGAGAGATGATAACATATTTATTGATATTATGCCTCCTATATGTGAGATGCCTCCTATATGTGAGATGATTAGAGGTATGCTACGACTTATAAGTATGAGTATTTATACAAGTCTCGGATACGTGCATGGGCCTATGGCCATAATTATAATATTGTGATTATTTCAGATAAATTAATGGGCTAAGGGTCGCGTTATCACATTGTTTGAATATCCGAGGAGTGTTTGTCATTAGAGGTGATATGATTATAGTTTATGAATATGAATATGTATATGTTTGTATATGCATTTCTCCGGTATAGGACAGAGAAAGATGGGGTATGATGCTTATTATTCCAATGATCAAATACTAGTGATGGCATGCATAGATTTGGTACATTCATGATTATTATATCCATAATTGATGTGATTCTAGTTGAAATACGATCTTATAACTGTTCTTCCTAATTAATGGTTAAGCTAAGTGATAGCTAGATGTCTTTTAGGTGGCTATAGTACTTGATGGCTAGAAATCTAATGTTCTAGTTAATGAACCTTGCTTAGTTGAAATATGGTAGCTAACTATTAGAGTCGATACGTGGCAATGAAAATGGGTTTATCTATGATAATTCTTAGCTGCTATCGATAACAAAGTTGTAATGCCGATTAGTTATTAAGTAAGGATAATGTGGCTTAATATTTCTAAATGATAAAGGAAGTTATTGATAATGACTCCTAGTTATAACGATGCCTAGATGAAAATAAGACCGAGTTAATAATGTTGACTAGCCAATAATGAGGATTAGTTGAATAATGAGGATTAGATGGTTAATGATAGTTAGTTAATGATTGATGTAGTTAATAAAAGATGGTTAGATGGTAATTGGTAATTTGTTGGCTAGTGATGATTATCAAATATATGATAATTAGTTGATAATAATGAATAGTGGATAAATGGTGATTATTGTACTGTGATAAATAGAGAATTAGCGGTTTAATAATAATAAGCATTGGTTAGCTAATAATGAGTCATTGGGATGTATTGACAAGACAGATATCTTTACAGTTATGAGTATATTGGCTTGCATTTGAGCACCTATTATAATCCTACATTTGTGTGTTTATAGTTACGATGATATATTGATACCCAGCAAGGCTGGAGGATATTGTGATGACGTATTAATACCGGTAAAGCTGGAGGATATTATGATGATATTGATACCCGGTTCGAGTCTTGAAGAATACTATTGAGATGATATTAATATCCGACAAGGCCAGAAGATATTGTGATGATACTGATACTTAGTTCGAGTCCAGAGGATACTATTTAGATGATATTGATTCCCAACAAGGTCGGAGGTTGATTATGATGATGATGGTCCTGATGACGATAGTTATTATGAGTTGTGAAATTGATTTTATACTTTGCATTCATTCCTGCATGCGCATCATCAATCACCAGTATACACCTATATTTATCAGCCGGTATGGGATGGTTGCATAGATATGGGTGAAGAATATATCTTGTATTGTTGTATGTTGATTGAACCTTCTGAGCCTGGGGTGGTGGGGGTACGTATAGGCTCGTCTATGTATTTGGTTGTCTAGAGTAGCCGATTATTAACGCTGTTAGTGATATTGGTATTATCATTGTTTTGATCATTATTATGGCTAGCTAAGATAGATTAGTTATTAATCCGGTATCGAGATTTGAGGTATGTCTTTGGCTTCTCCTATCTTATGATTGCATTATTATGCATGAGTATTTCATGTCTAGCCATATGGATTAGAATCCCCAAGTATGATAGTATTTAAGTCATGATAGTATTATAATGAGGTCTCAAAATGAGAATATGATAATATAGGCTATGTGTTGAGATGACCTCATGTTTATATATATTTATATATATATATATATAGCTATATGAAGTTATGGTACTACTATATATCCCTTCCTTTGTTGTTCATTTTATATAGTCTTTACTTCGCCTTGTATATTACGATATATCTTTCTTTCGCTCTCTATTGGTATATTGACATGGGATATATGGTATAGCATTGACGTATGTTGAATGTAGATGGAATAGGATAGTTCACCCTTATACTTCCTTAGTCTTATTATGTTAGACGCTTGGATATAAATATGATAATTTCCCATATTACTCTCATTGACTTAATATATGATTTGTGGACACTTGGGTGTAGTTTCATTTCTGTTTATATATTGTGTATATCTTCTTTATCTTTGGAGCTTAGTTGGTAGTTGCCTACTGAGTACCATTCATTTGGTACTCATACTACACCTCTACAGACGGCAGATCATAGTTCAGGTTATCACCATTGATATGTGCATCGTGTGGAGCAGCCCTGGTTTGAAGACTTAGAGTGAGCTCCTAACGTTCGAAATATTACTTATATCTTTCTTATTTATTAGACTAGTCTCCAAGTTGTATTCGGAGACAAGTTGTACCATTGTATAATTCTTAATAGATCACTTTTGTGCTTTTATGATATTAGAAGCTCTTTTATTGATACCACCAGGTTTTGGAACTCTTCTATGTATTGATCTTTAATCCATACATTCCGCATTTTTTTCCTTATATTATTGAGTATTCCATGACTAGTTGTTCCGATCTATGGGTTGGCTTGCCTCCTAGTGGGTTATGGTAGGTGCCATCATGACCTGAGTAAGCGGGTCGTGACATATGATGTGGCGACGAGTCTAGGGACCCTATTTGTATATTGGTCAGTGTGTTGTTGGCCAAATTATGTCCTAGTTATGAGAGGAACCATATGAGTTGTATGGTGATTTGACGAGAGGGTTGAGTCCAATCGTATGTTGTCGAGTGTTTAGCTCTTGATGTTCTTCCTTGGAAACAATTTGATAGTACTAGTCGTATGGTATGGTTACGAGTTGGCCAAAGAAGTCGTATGTTGGACAGAATATGGTGTCCAACTTTCTGATCTTATAATGACTTGAGGGTACCACATGTATGTTGTGGTGACGAGTTGGGGGTTCAACTCATACCCACCTGTGTGTCTTCTACAGTTTTTAAGTTGAGGGTATTTTTGAAATTTCCTACCCCAAGACCTTAACACCCCACTTCTTATAACACTTATTGGGCATTCATTCTACACTTTAGAAGATTAACCACTCTCTAAACTCTCTCGAAAATTTCTCAGGAAAAATTAGGCTTGGGTTTCTTCAAGGTGGTCATCTAGAGGCTAAAATATCAAAATTTCCTCGTGAATCTTCATAACTCAGGCATGTGACTCTTCACTCATTGTTAGTTTACTAAAATCATATGTTTAAGCATAGTTCATGAGAAATTAATGGTGGTTTTGAAAACCATGGTTGAGGGTTTGAATGCATAATGTTGAGTATTATTTTCTCGTGGTTTAAGTTATGCCTATACATGTTTTGATGATAGTTTTGCACATGTGGGTGCATGGAAATTGTGGTTTAACAAATATGTCATGTTTAACCCTAAATTTGTTGGGTTTTGGCTTTGATAATGGTATGCCCTCAACCTTTTTGACAAATTGTCAATGATAATGATCTTGTCATATGATGAATTGTGTTTTGAGCCAAGGAATTGGCCTAAGAATGCTAATGATTGGTAAATGGTTTATGAAGGCCTTGTTAGCCATAAATTGATTTCAAATACATAATGTGTTTAAGTCCCTAAAATGTTGAATTGAATTGTGGTCTTAGTTTATACAATGGGTTTGAGTTCTAAGTTGATAAATAATGGTTATGGCATGTTGTACGCTTGCAAGTGGGGTTGGTATAACGATACCAACGGGATGCCTTTGGTAAGTTTATAGAGGCTTTGTTGGATTACCGTGGACTTGGGTATTTTTTGGGTGGGTTGGCTTGGTGATGGACGGTTGTTCGATTATCGGTGATTGTCTTAGACATTTCATGAATAAATATTGGTCTTAGTTTGCACTATCTTGTATATGTTCGGAGTTCATCCAAAACTTGAGGTTGTTGTGTTGACAACGTTAGGTGGAGTGGGTGGTCTCCGATCCATGTGGGACATGAGATACTAGTCTCAGCCAGGAACTGGTTTGGGTCGTGGGTATCTCAAGCCCACCATGGACTGGAGACCACCCCCTCAGCCTAACCTCAAGAGCACCGTAATAACAATAAATTGGAAGCCAATCAAGATAGTAATAAAAGATAAATAAGTCAAATGAAAGTTCTAAGAGTCAAAGCCTACAATCCAACCCACACTTGTCCACAATAGCCCCTAAAACCAGAATAGCAACTAAGTCGGGTATGCCTCCGACTATGACCAAAAGAATACAAAGTGAAATACTGAGATAGTACTGAAATTATATAATCACTGAGCCTTTTGAAAGATAGAAGCTCACCACTTCACCTCAAATCCACGGGAGTACTCAACCACCTATGCTACTTAGAAGCAACAGAAAACCCTTCGAACCCTAAATCATGAATTATGTAGCATCCAAGGATGGTCAGTGGGATAAGCACTAGAATTTATCTCAGAGACTAAGGATAAATAATGAAATTACCAAAATTCAGTCATAAACCATATGCACCACATTCATATACATATATATAGGATGTCGGGATAGGGACAAGGGTTATGAACATGAGAGTTTAAAGATTTAACCTGAACTGTGTAGCTCGATCGGTCCTAAAGGCACCCATGGGCTATAAAGGTATAGCTCCCCTAGCTGGAAGAGTCCCAGTGTGTGTTAGCCGCACGAATCGAGGATAAATCAAGGAAAAACTAAATCCACCAAAGGCAATAGCCTTACCTATATATATATATATATATATATATATATATATATATATATATATATATATATATATATATATATATATATATATATATATCAAGTGTGCACCAAGCACACGGCCGTATTGACCCCCAAATTCTTCAAACATGGTTTATAATGTTTGTCCCCCGCAACTAACACCACCTTCACGGTAAGCTACAAAATTCCCTTTAAGCCCAAATTAAAACAATTTACACATAAAACCAACCACTAACCTAGGATTCATTTGTTTAGGCATTTACCACTCGATATCATCATACCAATATACTTGCAAGCTAAATTATTTATGCCAAACCAAATCCACATAACCAAATTAGACTCCTAAGTTCCATTTAAAAAAGAAAACCAAGTCCATCCAAAACCATTTTCATTCATTTATCCTTTAATGCAATGTATTGGATTCAAAAGCACATTAAACCATGTAATTTTCCATATTCAAAATCAAGTTTACAAAGTGGGTTGAGGTTAATGCAATTATCAAGCTAAAACTCCATCAACTTGGTTAAACCTATGTCCTCTATTCCAACCATTTAAACCATGCACCTATTCAGTCCCAAAAACATCAATTTAAAGCATGAATGGTCAATTTAGAACATGGGATAAGTAATTCAATCAGTAACAACCAAAACCTCTTAACCCAATTTCAAAACCCACAATTAAATCATATTAAAATCCATTCAATTAATGTCACAATGTAAAATTAAAGTTATAAAAAGATAAACATGCCTGAAATACACAAGAAATTGAAAACAATTTAGAATTTAGAACTTGAACAGTGAATCCCTTGTGAAACTCTCAGAGTTTCTTGGTTTAAGTGTTAAAGAGGAAGAGAATGGTCTTTGATCCTTAAAATAGTGGTGTGGCACGCTAATATCACAAAGGTTAGCCTATATGCCATGTTAATATCGTGAAGGTTAACCTCCACGACACGGCCTTATCATGGACGCTTACTATGTCAGGGTTACAAAATGACCTCGAACACCTTCCAAAAAATCTAAAACCTTCTCGAAATACCCTTTTAACATCCCTAAACATAATTCAAGTTAAAAATCGACATTACACACACGGGAGGGTCAAAAATAAAATGATCAAAATTTTAAGGGGTCTTACATTATCCCCTCCTTAGAAGCATTTATCCCCGGTGATGGGTTAGGACACTTTTAGCATGAGAATAGCTAGAATACACCAAAATCAAATGACAAACTCAGAAAGTGACAAGAGGAAAATGAGACTCAAACCTTAAGCACTTTCATCCAACACGGTGAACAAGAACGGATACTTGGCCTTCATATCTTCCTCAACTTCCCATGTAGCCTATTCTACCTTTTGAGTTCTCTAAAGAACCTTCACCGAGGGCACATCCTTGGTCCTCAATCTACAAACTTATCTATCTAATATTTCAATTACGACTTCCTCATAAGATAAGGAATCTGTAACACCAACATCCTCAATAGGCACTATCAAGGAAGGATCACGCACACACTTTTTCAGCATGGACACATAAAAAATAAGATGTATAAAAGCTAAAATTGCAGGCAATTCTAAATCATATGCAACATTCCCAATCCTCCTCAAAACCTAATACAGACCAACATAACAGGTACTGAGCTTCCCATTCTTTCCAAACGTCATAACTCCTTTCATAGGAGACACTTTAAAAATATCTTATCACTTACTTCAAACTCCAACTTCCTTCGTCTCACATCCGTATAAAAATTTCTGCAAATTTGAGTAGTCTTAAGTCCTTATCTAATTACTTTTACCTTCTCCAAGGCTTGGTGAACCAAGTCAGGACCAAACAACCAACTCTCACCTACCTCAAACTACCCATTCAGAGACTTACACCTCTTACCATAAAGAGCCTTAAAAGGGGCCATCTAAATGCTGAAGTGATAACTATTATTGTAACCAAACTCAATCAAAGGTAAGTGGTCAACCCAACTACCTTTAAAATCAATCACATAGGCCCTTAGTGTGTCCTCCAAAGTTTGAATAGTACATTCTTCTTGTCCATCCATTTGAGGGTGGATAGTGGTGCTAAGGTTCACCTAAGTACCCAAACCTTTCTAAAACGAACACCAGAAGTAAACTTTCTCATCCGGGACCTTATATTAGACACCAACTCTGGAACATAAGGAGCCAACTACTGAAACTTCAGAGCATACTCCTTGACACTCATCTTGCCCTGCTTTAGATTAACAAACTCCTCAACCTTATCTTTCCTCAACTCCTAAGGATAGAAATGATTGAGAAAAGCACCTAAAAAGTCATCCCACACTACCTTTTCAACAGCATCACCCCTCATCACTTCTCATTCCTCATACCACTAGTAAGCAACATCTTTCAACTGATAGACAGCAAACTCCACACCTCTTAATCAGTAGCATGCATCATTCTACAGATTTTCTCCATCTCATCAATAAACCGTCGTGGATCCTACTCAACCTTAGAGCCTGTAAAGGTTGGGGGAGTCAACCTTATAAACTATCCAACTCGGGTGGCCTCAGATGAATGAGCAACAGAACCAATACGATTAGACTGATGAGATTGTGATAACACTAACTGAGTAAGCATATGAATAGACTGGCAAAACTCTGCACTAGAGATATTTCCTTGAGGCGATTGAGCATAAATGTCACCAACCCAAGAAACTTGAAGAGGACTAGTAGGGATCCGTGAAACTCCATATCGGGAAGCATAGTAATTAGCAGGAACCCTAGATCGGGTCTACACTCCATAAACTGGGCAAGTCCCCTCTACATTCTCCTCAGGTGGTTCCAGCAGAGTTTCTAAGAACATTTGATCTTCAGGGAAGCATGATCTGAAACACAAGAAAGCCATGAGTTTGAGAAGTTTCATAACACTAGGCTTTATAGACCTAATAAAACACAAGAAATAAAACATTCTTAAATATCTTGTAGCCTCTGCCCTATAAGTGTGGTGCGTTACATACCCATAAAGGGGACTCTACTCGACACGACTTTGTGGATACCCAACAATCCTGAACTATTCTCTGATACCAAGCTTGTCACAACCCGATCAGGGCTTGGCCATAACGGATATCTCAAGACTACTATGGACCGGATACCACCCCCTTAGCATAACCTCAAGAGCACAATAATAACACTAAAGTTGAAGCCAATCAAGATAGTAATAAAAGATAAATAAGTCAAATGAAAGTTCTAAGATTTAAAACCAACAATTCAACCCACACTTGTCCACAATAGCCTCTAAAACCAGAATAGCAACTAAATCGGGACATGCCCTCGATTATGACCAAAAGAATCCAAAGTGAAATACTAAGACAGTGCTGAAAATATGAAATAACCGGGCCTTCCAAAAGATGAAAGCTCACCATTTCACAGTAAATCCACGAGAGTACTCAGCCACCTAATGCTACACAAGAGCAACAGAAAATACTTTGGACCCTACAGCATAAAATGATGTAGCATTCAAAGATGGTTAGTGGAATAAGGACTGGCATGTATCTCAAGAAATAAGGATAAAATAATGCATTTACCAAAATCCAGTCATAAACCATATGGACCACATTCATATACATATATAGAGGATATCGGGATAGGGACAAGGTTCATGAACATGAGAGTTTAAAGATTTAATCTAAACTGTATAGCTCGATCCATCCTAAAGGCACCCATGGGCTATATAGGTCCACTTCACCCTATTGGAAGGTCCCTAGTGCGTGTTAGCCACATGAACTAAGGAAAAACTAAAGCCACCAAAGGCAATAGCCATCCCAATATATATATATATATATATATATATATATATATATATATATCAACTGTCCACCATGCATACGATCTTATTGACCCCCAACATCAGAAAATGTGGTTTCTAATATTTGTCCCACCGAGACTTACACCTTCATGATGAGCTATACAATTCCTTTTAAGTCCAAATTAAAATAATTTTCACATAAAACCAATCAGTAACCCATGAGTCATTCATTAAGGCATTTACCACTTGGTATCATCATACTAATATATTTGCAACCAAAATTAATTATGTCAAACTGAATCCACATAAGTTGTCACGACCCAAACCAGGGCCTGGCTATGACGGGTATCTCAAGTCTACTGAGGATCAGAGACCACCCCAATTTCCCAAACCACCAACTACCTTACACCCCATGTCAAATGAATTCTGAACATATAACAAGATAGTGTATAAAATAACTTATGTTAATTCATGATATGTCTAAACCAACCAACTGTAATCGAACAACCATCTATCACCAAATAATTGACCAAACCACCCAAGTCTACAGTAATTCGATAATGCCTCTACCAAACTAAAAGTAAATAAAATGTCGGGACATACCCCCGGCAATAGCCAAAATAAACACCCAAACAAATAGTCAACACATGAAAATGAACTACAACATGAACGGGGGTCTTTCAAATGATGAAAGCTCATCACTTCAATCTGAGTCACCAGCTGATCCCAAATTCAAGCCACTGAGTAGGAGATATAAAAGTATGGTTGGTTCCTACATCGCATGGTGATAAAGCGTCCAAAGATGGTTAGCAGTTGGAGCTCTAGTATGTAACTCAGGGATAGAGGAATAAAATAATGTTATGATAACAGTTTAAAACCAATACAGCATTTAATTCATAACATCATATGAAGTACATATACATATATATATATATATATAATATCAGATGTTGGGGTAGGGAGCAAGGCTTAGCATGAACTTCAAAAAGCCTAACCTAGGCTATGTAGCATAATCGTCATAAGACAAGGCACCCACAGTCTATATGGGCCCATCTCTCCCCTAGCTGGAAGAGCTTCAATACATGTAGCCACATGAACCAGAGAATATCCATATTTATATATGCCTTTATAGGGGACTCGAACCACCAAGAATAATCAAGATGACTTAAACACCAATGTATACAACATGGGGACTCAAACCTCTCATTCATATATTTAATACGAGGGACTCAAACCTCCCAATCATTTAGACATCCGCACCAGCTAGCATGGTTTTCAGTGTTAGTCCTTTGAGACCTCCACTTTCACGGTCCGGTTACATATCCTGCTTTTAAGCATAGTTTAAAACATTTAATATGCATCACCATTTATTAACCCATTATACATATAGGCACCCCATTGGTGTCATCATATCAATCCCATTTGAAAGCGTAAAATATGCCATAACAATAATTTCATCAATTAGGACTCGAACCCATTGTCCAAGAAAACATATCAAATTAGTTCAATATTTGAGACTAAAACTCATTTAGCCAACCAAACCAAGTCAATTTATAGCCATCAAGGAGATCAAAAATTTGGGAGTCAAACTCATTTAAATCAATTTATAGCCATCAAGGCCTTCATAATGTCATTCATTATTCATTAATCATTTTGTGCGCATGCATTAGTTCAACACACAAGTCAAACTTATGACAGGGTCATTCTCATTAATAATTTCACAGATAGGTTGAGGGCGTATCATTATCAAGCCAAGGTCAAGGTAAAAATCATCAATTTAGGGGTTAACTATGACCCCTTAGTTAAATCACCATTCCCATGCACCCACATGTGCAAAAATCATAATTAAAGCATGGAAAATCATAAATAAACCGTGGGAAAACATTATTCAACAATAGACATTCAAAACCCTCAACCCTTGTGTCAAAACCCATGCCAATGACTCATGAACAATACTTTAAAACATATACTTTTACAAATTTAAAATGTGGGAAGAGTCACATGTCTGAATTATGAAGATTTACGGAGAGAAATCAACTCTTGAGCCCTTAGATGACCAAATGGGTGAAACCCTAGCTTGACTTGCTTGAGAGGATTTAGAGAGAGTAAAGAGAGTGTTTAATCCATTAAAATGTTGAATGAATGCCCCAAAAGTGTTTTATGACATGGGGTCTAAAAGGTTTTAAGCGAAAAATATCTAAAGTGCCCCCAACTTAAAATCTGGAAAAGTATCGTCCTTGGTTATAAGTCATCCATCAACTTCTAACATCACCTACATGATTCATATCCAGTATATTATCTAGGACCCCAACACTGTTATCCTTATGACTCAACCAACCAACTCATAACATAACCCTATAACTCGTAGGGTCCTACTCGTAACCAGAGCAAAACCAAATAGGGTAAACACTGGGAATCCTACAATTTGATCATTATGACTCATAACGAGTCCTTACGGCTCATAGTGAGCCACTCATACTTAAAGCAGAATCAAGCCACCAACTTACATAATTTGGTTACAACTCGTCCTAATGACTCGTCATGAGTCTTTATGACTCGTGTACCCTAAGTCGTACCCAAGACAAAAACTCAACAACATTCATTGGACACCTTACAACTGGGTTACATGACTCATTAAGACACCCTATGACTCATGGGGTTAAGTCATAACCAAGGCAGTGAGCTCAAAGCTCAGGAAATTTTCAAGGGCCAAAGTCCAGGGTATTTCATAACTAAATTGGACTCCCAAGGTCCATTTAAAATCAAAAACCAAGGCCATCCAAAATAATTTTCATTTATTTATCCTTTAATACGATGCATTGGATTCGAAAACAAGTTAAACCATGTAATTTCCATATTCAAAATTAAGTTTACAAAGTGGGTTGAGGTTAATGCAATTATCATGACAAAATTCCATCAACTTGGGGAAACTCATGTCCCCATTACAATCATTTATACCATGCACCAATTCAGTCCCGAAAATATCAATTTAAAGCGTGAATAGTCAATTTAGAACATAGAACAAGTAATTCAATTAGTAACAACCAAAACCCTTCAATCCAATTTCAAAACTTACAATTAAATCACATAAAAATTCATTAAATTAATGTCACAATATAAAATTAAAGTTAGGAAAAGATAAACATGCCTATAATACACAAAGAGTTGAAAATAATTCAGAGTTCAGAGCTTGGATAGTGAATCCCTTGAAACCCTTGGAATTTCTTGGTTTAAGTATTAAAAAGAAAGAGAATGGTCTTTGATTCATAAAACTTATGGAAAAGAGGTGTATTTCATGTTTAAATGTCGTACAAGGGGTAAAAGGACCAAAATTCCCTCACCCCAAGTGAAAAAATAAAAACTAGATGAATTTAAATTAGCGGTTATACACCCAAATTGCACCTCTCTTATGAGAGAGTAAGCAGTCGCTGTCAAATATAAAAACCAACTAGGTTAGGTGTCGAATCCCATAGGGAATACTGTGTTCACTAAGTATTGTGATTGTTATCAAACTGTTGATCAAAGGTTCCTGAATAAATGAGGTTTTAGTTTATGAATTGTATTCTAAATAATTATAATATAGTTGTTCCAACTAATGATTCTTTCTGAAAGGCGTAATTCAAAGATATTAAATAAACTAGAGTCATGGTTACCAAGATGCTTAAATAGTTAGGGTTGTAAATCACTCTGAGTTCCAATCAATAACTTCAATTGCAAGAGTAGTTGAATTCTATTGTTTACCCATTAGTTTCTCAACCTTAATGGATAGTTTATTATTTAATTCTTTCAAACTTAAAGAATGTATTGAATATTCAACTATTTTCTCATATAGGTCAATCATGTTAAGGTATTTTCTATTAATCTAAAGGTTTAAGCCTCTAGAATTCATGTAAACCCTTCTTTTCCAACAAATACTTTTATAATCAAACAAGTGATGTTCTTGGGCTCACCTTTCAAGTTTACGACCAATGAAATTCATTTAAGTAAAGAAGTGTTTATGCAATATCAATTACCTATATAAACTTAATTGGAATCATAACTCATATCAGTTGTTCACATCAAGGTTCTCATAACCCTAGTTATGGGAGCTTAGACACTCATCTCCATAGAAGAAAGAGAAAGAATCCTTGTATTATTCATACATAAATTTAGAATTCACTTACAAAAGTTACAAGAATTAGTCCTTGAATCTTCAATAGCAATGGAATGATTATATCCATAAGTTTAGCTTGATTCACAAATTTCTACGTTACAGAGAGTTTCAAAGAGGGAAAACTAAGGTAACAATATCCAAGATTTAGAATAATCATCTCAATAAAACCCTAACTGGGTATTTATATGCTCCCGGGTTTAGAAGATTTAAAATTTAAACTCAGAAAATGTCGCGTCCAAGTTGACGGTCCAACTGATGGCCCATCGGAAGTCTAACGGTCTATCACATGGACCGTCCTTGAGTGCTCTAGGATGTCAGGTTCTTTTTAATACTAACGGCTACCTTGGTGGACCGTTGATAGTCTGAAGGTCCTTCACATAGTCCATCGCTAAGACTTTTGAAATCCTGCATTCTAATTAATCCTGATGGATAAGTTGGTAGTCCGCCACAAGATTGACGGTCCTCCACCTGGATCGTCGCATGGGTCTTCCACTTAGAACCTTCTGTTTAGCTCTGATGGTGCTCCCGGCAGTCCATCGCTTGACTGATGGTCCACTATTTTGACCGTCAGTGACTCTTTTCTACTATTTTCCTGAGTTTTCTCTTTCAGCTAACTCCTTAACCTGAAATCACTCATATTTACTATCAAATACAAATTTAGTTGCTTGAAAAAACACAATTTTCTTGAGAAAAGATGCAAAATATTTCGTTAAAATCCGAAACATCAACACCCTCAACTTAAGATAATTGTTTGTCCTCAAGCAACTTAACACCAAATTACAAATATGAATAATACAATGATAGGCATTCAACTTACTGAACCAGTTTTCACACAACCATTCACTTGTCATCCTAATTATATGGCTCAATATATCAGGATCCATAATGGGCATTATTTTAGAATTAGTGCATATACACAACATGGATGTAAGAATCTACAAAGATCAGACAAATTAAGTGTAACTTAGGTTGCCCTCACAGTCAAGGAAATCCATCACTCATTATATTTAGTGGATACAAATCAAAACTCTCATGCTCATCAAAGAAGTTACAAACATAGTACACATGCCCATAGGATTGCCCTTATCATCTAATGCTCCCTTATACTTGATTCTCCAAGATCAAGCAAGTCTTTCTTAGGCTTGTAATTAGGCTTCGAGGCTAGGTGAGGAAGCACTTTGGGGAAAAAGTGACTTAAAACTAGGATTTAACTCTCTTTGCCCTCATGTTCTACCTACCAAGGACATTTCTGAACTAGCTCACTCATTCTTTTCTCATTCATTTATACTTAACCATAGCAACCCCTTTTTTTATACACACACAAGCATCAACCACCCTCAATTTATACTGATGCAATCAGTTAAGGTGCATAGTGTCTTGCATAGACTAGGTCCGAATACTCTAGACCACGCTCTAAACCAACTTTCCCTTAAACAGCTAACAGCTTGACAATAGCCACCATCAACTTAGGTGTTTTGCCTAAGTTTAGGTTCATAATGCCCACTATTGGGCCAGGGCCAGAGCTAGGTATTAACAACTTAACAAGAGTTAACTAAAGTGATTGGTGATGAAGAAAAATTAACATAGGCTCAAAGAAGGGCTTAAAACTGGAAAATTCTTTTTGGTGGGGTTAATTATTTTGGCTAAGTGGACTAAAAGTACAAGGCGGCCTGTTATCATTTCTTATTTTATCAACTACAACATATCATCAATTGAACCAGGCAAGTTCTAGGTACTACACTATGTAAGAACTAATATAAATACTCACACACAGGAAATTGAGTCAAACTCATTCTATTGTTTTTAAGATTTACATAACATGTCATGCATATTTTACAAGTTACTGCCAACTACAAATTCACTAACTGTTTATCACATATAGTAGAAGACAAAAGCAAAAAGTCATATAGACATAGACATAGATTGGTGCCAACATCATTCATCATCCATATTCACAACAACGTGCTAACATAAATGGCATTTTCATTTAATGGACCAATATTAACAACAAAACAGGACTTAATAAAGGAAAGATGAAAACCTAAAGTTAATCCTAGAAATGAAAAAAATGTGTGAACTTTAACATAATCCTAGACATGTTAATTCTCCTAGCTAGCGCATGGGCAGAAAAAAATATCGAAAACACAACTCCCCATGGTACAATTACACCACCCCCTCAGAAAAATATATGCATTGTCCTCAAAGCATTAAATAAAAATACAAAGGAATGGGTATACTTGTATTACCTCTTATTTATCTGACGTATCTATGAAGTGTGGTGAGGAACTTGTGTACTCATATGCTACAAAATTGACCCCCATAGTGGTGGAGGTACTCATAAGCTCTCCCTCCTGAATCGGAGGTACCACATCCCAGACTGAGTCTGAAGTCGGCCCCCTGACTAGTGCAAAACTAGTAGATACTCCAGCCACTTCATCTTCTACTCTCTTCCTTCTTCTCTCTTTATCTTTCCTTGATATTTTATATGCTTTCCTCATATCATATTTCTATAACTTCTCTGGTATCATGGCTTCTCTCTTTTTTCTCTTTTTAGCTTTTCTTTTGGCACGTTCATCTACCTGTTGCTTCCCTTTGTATTTCACTGGTCTTCCCATCAGGTCAATAATTCCCTTGTCTTCATCACTCATTGCCAAGGCTAGATCAAAAGTGGGCTGCTGTGGCTGCCTACTCTTCAACTCTTTGATGTCATCTTGTGTATTCTTAAACTCTTCCATGAACCTCGCCAAGTTTAGAATAGATAGGGAATGTAGCCTTTTGTTGATTCTCTCCTCCATGTGGTCCATCCTCATCTGAATGTCTTAGAATGAATGGATTTCCTCAGCTAAAATTCTGTTAACAAAAGGTTTAAATTATATAGCCCAAGTGTCAAGCTGCTTCATGAATTTCTTTTGCACTTATACAGACTTGGGGAAATTTTCCTGCATCAACCTATATTCTATAAATTCTGTCCCACCCATTGGTGGTCCAGATTTTGAACCTGCAGACACACTTAATGGCACATAATCAGGTAGTACATAAGTTTTAATCGGCAATGGCATACCTATTGGAATCTCTGAAGTTTTTGGGGCTGGTGCTAACTAAGTTTGATAGGCTGGAGGTTTGGTGACCCTCATTTCAAAGTTTAAGTCATCCTTGAACTTCTCAATGTCTTTCCTATGTGATGCACGGACCTCATTATCAACCCTACGAATCAGGGGTACACCTACCTGCCTACATAATTCCATGATTAAGCATAGAAATGGTAGTGTGCTAGCCACCTTATATGCTCTCACAAATAGCACATCAATAATGATCTAAACGAAATCAATCTTCAGTCCTGATAGCAAACTAGCGATAAGTATAGACCGGTGAATATCCAGATTAGCATTACCTCCCATTGGCATAAGTCTCAATTGAACCACGGCCTACCAAAATTTAGCTCTAAAGCTAAGGGAAGACTTCACTATGTGCTCACGTGGTTTTGTTGCCCAAGAAGGATTACCCTCATCAGTCAACACTTCACCCAGCTAGGATTTTTAGATAGATGCATTACACAGTCCATACTCGAGTTCTAGAATAGCTGGTGGGGCTTCATAGTCTGGCCCAAATAGCATCCTATTGATGGTTCGGGCTGATATATCAATGGTAACCCCTCGGTCTGGCAGTGACTCCTTATTCAGTAGATCAGAAATCTTTGAGCCCTTTGGAACATCCTTTTCTGCCAATACCAAATAGTTTGTAAAGAATTCCCTTACCATATTCGGCTGATATGATCCGAGGGGCTTTCTTATCAATGATAATTTGTACTTATTAAAGCGATGCTCTAACTCAAGATATTTATGCAACTCCGTCATTATTATTTGATACTTCTCAGCAAATGGCCTTTTGATTGGCCTACTTGATGTTGGTGCTAACCCATCATAAAAAATTTTCCTTGATCCATCTAGTTTCCATTTGATAGACTCTCTGATTTGAGGATCCTTACGCTTGATCAAGTTGGCATCCTTAGTCTCAGTCTCTACATCGGTTGCTTCAGTTTGTGTCTCTACATTGGTAACCTTAGTTTTGGCCTCAACTGGACTAGGATGAGATGTGACTACCCTTGCCTCATTGGGGTTCAAGCTAGTACTGTTGGTGTTGTTGTCACTCTCCTCTTCAGACTGGAAGAGTGTAGAAAGTGTTCGGTCCCTTTAGCGAATGTTAAAGTTTGGTGCCTCCTCACTCCTAAAAGGTTTGCGTCAACCTCTTTCCCAACCACCTCCTCTAGTTAATGGGAGTTTTCATGTCATGCTGCCTGAAAAAGGAGTAATGAATCAGTTTGCAGAATAAAATCGGCCAAAATAGTAAAATTTCTGGCTTAACGGTCACTCTAACGGTCCATCGTAGGGTTGAAAGTCCATCAGCCTGACCTTCAGGACTTATCCAGTGAGTACCAATTCTCAATCCTTTACAACGGTTGAACTGATGGTCCACCAGGCTATCGATCCTCTAAGTTATCTGTCACTACTATCCAGTGTATGAAATATGTGGGTTCTTTGCGACGGTTCACCTGATGGTCCATCGTAAGTTTGACGGCCCACCAAGTTGACCATCGGCAGCCCTTTTTAGTTCAACATTTCACTTAGGCATTTTTTCAAATACCTAGCATAGTTCACATGATTTTCAGCATAGTGATAACAACACATTCCCATTTAAGCACAAATTTTTCAACTCTAAATATATGGGTTACTCAAACTTCACCCAAACAATGTATACCAAAGTTCAGAACTCATAACATCAATAATTCAAAGAACAAGAAAAAAGCAAGATGAAATTTTATCAACTAAACACTTATTCACTTCATGTTTTTGTCATTTAAAGAACGAAGAAAGAGTTATGATCATAGCTCTATGGTGTAGTACTGCACTCCTCTCTCTTGAAAATATAGAAATGAAAGAAATTTTAAACTCTTGTTAATGATTGATAACCTTTATTGTGATGAGAAAAAGAGAAGGGTGATCTTGTTTAAATAAGAGAGAAAGAAAGAAGATGGAGAGTCCTAGAGGGAGTAACTGTCTTCAGATACTTTGAATCCTGAGGGAGTTGGACAGTTTTAAACTTTGAAGAAGTTACAACGTATGTAACTGCCCTATTTTATCTTTTTAAAAGTCTTTAGGTCAAGCACGGGTCATTTAAATATGAATCAGCTTTACCCCGACCCGACCTGTAACTAGGATTACGTTTAATAGTTAACTAGGCGGTCCATCAGCTTTGCGACGGTCCGCCAATTTGGTCGTCAAGTCTTACCAGAGACATATCTTTGTGGTCCTTCTATGATGGTTACTACGATGGTTTGTCAACTATGCAACGGTCAATCGAGCAATCCATCAACATATTCCAGTAACTCAGAATTTTAGTATCAGGTTGATGGTTCGTCCGATAGTCCGTCAGTTTGTTGACGGTCGGCTGAATCAACCATCAGGCTGTAAAACTCTTATCTTTCAACAATCTCAGTCCTACACACTTCACAACACATCATATTACACAAAAATAACAAATACGCTATGACTACGACTACAACAACACTTGGTGGGTTTCCTCCCACTAGCTCCTATTTAATGTCACGGCACGAGGCAGTTATCTCAATTAATCAGACTTCATCAAGATATATAGTAGCTATGTACTTTATCAAGTCCATTGGACTGATATACAACTTTAGTCTTTGTCTGTTCACTTTGAAGACACTTTCATCTTCATTTGCAAGTTCAACTACTCCAGATGAGTAGGCTTGATTAACTTGGAATGGACCCAGCCATTTTGATTTAAGCTTACCTAGGAACAGCTTTAGTCTGGAGTTAATAAGAAACACCCAATCGCCCTTCTGAAAATCTCTTTTTTCAATCCTTCGATCATGGTAATTCTTTATCTTCTCTTTTTAAAGATCATCTCTTTCATATGCCCCGAGACAAAACTCATCCATCTTATTCAGTTGCCCCAATCTCAACTGCGCTGCCTTATTCCAGTTCAAATTCAGCCTCTTAAGTGCCTACAACGCCTTATGCTCCAATTCAATTGCTAAATGACATTCCTTGTCGTAAACCAACTGGTACGGTAACATGCCTATCGGTATCTTAAAAGTTGTTTTGTATGCCCATAAGGCATTATCAAGATTCCTAGACCAGTTTTGTCTGCTAGCATTCACTGTTTTAGCAAGTATGGCTTTGATTTCTCTATCTGAAATCTCCACTTGTCCACTAGTTTATGGGTGATATAGAGTCTCTACCTTGTGTTTCTTAACACCATACTTTGCTAAGGCATCCCGAAACACACGATTGCAAAAGTGAGATCCACCATCGCTTATAATGGGGCATGGTACCCTAAATTGAGAGAAAATGTTCCTTTTAAGGAATGCAACTACTCTCTTCCCTTTGTTGTCAGCTAAAGCAATGGCTTCAACCTATTTTGAGACATAATCAACAGCTACTAGAATGTATTTCATCCCATATGAGCTCACAAAAGTCCCCACAAGTTGATACCCCAAACATCGAATAATTCTACCTCCATTATTTTTGTCAAAGGCATTTCATGGAGCTTGGATATTGACCCCTGCCTCTGGCATTGGTCACATCTTCTCATGAACTCATAGCCAATAGTAGCTGCTTTGTAGCACCTTTCTAGCAGTACGATCACCAGCATGGTGACCACCAATCGGGGAGGCATGGCATGCTCCCAAGATACTCAACATATCTACTTTTGGAACACATCTCCTTATGATATTGTCAGCACATCACCAAAATAGATACGACTCATCCCAGAAGTAATATGTCTTATCAAGAGGAAGAAAGAAGTTTCTCCTTCTCTTTTCTTGTCTAAATAGATTTTTATTTCAAAGTAAAATTTGTATTCCTTTACACGATCTTAGTCATAGTATATTTTTTATAAATTTAAAATATTTTTACATCAAGGCAAATATTTTAAGAAAAATCTCAATAATATTCTATTTTTCCTCTCTCATATTTTTTATTACCATTTTTTCAACAAATAAGTTATAACATTATCTAAAGTCCTAACCTATTTGCACGATTTCATAATGTTCACTCATTCTCTTATGATAATGGACCAGCAAATATTAATGAATCTTATTGTATATTATTTTTGGAATAAATAGTTTAGTCCTTCATAGGTTTGAATATTTACTCTTCAACTCTATTTTCGATCAACCCTATCATACTTTCTCAATTTACTTGATTTGAATGAAATTATAAATATTAATCACTATAGAAATTGAATTCTCTCCCTTCTTAGAACATTCAACTAATACTTAACTCCTTATGTTCACCAGTACAATAAGATATTAATTCTATTCATCTTTAACCTTTATATTGTACAAAGTAGATCAAATAATTATTGCACCAAAAGATCTACAATATTCTAAAATTGGAGTTACAAATATAAAGATAAACATGATTGAACTGATTGACTATTTATATTAACCTAAACAAAAAAATAAGAAAGTTTGTAGCATAATGTTTAAAAATAACAAATGATAAATGAAATTTACTTTCATATTAGTACAATATGCTACATAAAAGTACAATAATATTTGCAATAAAAATTTAAATTTAATGAATTTGAAAAAAATCAATATTCATAAGTATTTGATTTATTGAATTTGAGCATTGCCCATTGAGCATCAGCTACAAGGTACTCACCCAAATTTTGATCTTCGATATATAATTTTTGTGATAGTAATTCTAGTATCGGGTAAAATTCATAGATAGTTATACAACTATTATTTTTTTACTAAGGTCATTTAACTGTCATTCCTAATACAATATCACAAAACTTTTAATATACTATTAAAATCACACAATTTAATTTACAAATTAATTGTTAATCATAACATATAAAATATAGTATAGACAAATCAAGTTTTAATACTAATATATAGAAATATAATGGATTAGTAATATAGTATCATAGTTTATTAATTTTTAAAATCATATTATTATCTCACTAAAATCTAAAGCAACAATATTTGTAATGCAAGAAAATCAATTATCTAATATAAATATTTGTTTCTTCATATTTAATGTATAACTTGTAAATTTTTATGTTAATGCTAAAATTTTCATTGCACATTTTAACCAAGATAAATTTTTATAAGTCTTTAAAAATGTATGACATATTAAAAGATCACTAACTTAAATTTTCAAAGAGTACAAATTATATTTTTCTATAAAACATAAAGTACATGAATACTGACTCATAAAATTTTCACCAAACATGTAGAAAATAAAACGAATATGCAAAATAACCTGTATAGTTAGTTGACTTGATAAATCAAGGAAAATCTATTCTAAAATAATACTCACTGTAAATTAAGATTCTAGCGACTATCACGACAAGATAACTTGGCAGAAATCAGTTGCACAATTCATCTTCTCCAACATATTATGGCATAAAATTAATTAGCTTTTACTGAGTGTAGCCTTCTTATGTAGTGGTAAATTGTTATGGCATTAAACTTGTAGATTAATTGCAATTGGTACAATATACCTTTTCATATATATTTATATAATTGTTAATTGATTATTTATTTTCTATTTATATTTCTCAATCAATTTTGTCATGCTTCCTTAATTGACTTAAATTGAATGAAATCATAAATACTTTTTGTCATATAAATATTTATTTTATGGTAATACTTAAATTGTATATATTCTAATTTATTAGTAACTCACACCAACATTTCATCATATAAAAATTATTATCAATTTTTATTAATATTTATATTATTAAGAAATATTTATTCCTAATTCGATTTATTGATCTGTATGTTTAAATTTTTATATAAGATAATTTAATATTTTTTAATTAATTTTTGTTTATCAAAATGAAGTATCTTTTTCAAATTTGATTATTTTAAAATCAGAAATTATTCTTACAAACATATATAACGTTATATAATTGGTCAATTAAAGTATAACTTTGTAAGAAAAAATTTTTATTTGACTTCTAATATTAATTAGGACTATGTAATTTTTGTAGTTATTTTCGATAAACATTATGCAATCATTTTTGTGTAGTAATATTCATTTTTAAAAAAATTCAATATTTATTTACTTTCAATCTGCTCTCCTTTTAGATTCAAGACTATCATTTATTCATTTCTTAATATATAATTATAGTGCAATTATTCATTGGTAGTTATTCTTAATTCTGAAAATCCTTTCATTAAATATGAATGCATATTGTTTTAAATATAGATTACTTAAAATATATCGAATGAAAATTCTTCCAATAAATATGGATGCATATTTTTAAAATAAAATTACTTGAAATATATTGAAATAAATTTCTTCCGTTTTGTAGTCCAAAGTTACCAGTTGAGTGATCACATCTTTTTCATAATATTTTTGATATTGGAATAACTCTTTGATTATTATATGTTTTTCATATAAGTTGTTTGATTACTAATTGGTTATTCTCTTAATTGATATTTCTTGATACTTTCTTGATTTAGACAATTGTAATCAAATCATAAATGTTCTTTTTTATATAATATTGTTATTTAAATTAATTATATACACATTTTAAGTGATGACATCTTTTTCATAATATTTTTAATTTTTGAAGGATTCATTTGTCATAATAATCTTTTTTCATATAAGTGGGGTTTTGGGCTCTAGGTGATAAAAGTGTTTTAAAATGAGGTGTGGATGACACAATTCTTAATAATTGAGTGGAGGTAACAATTACTTTATTAAGAATTAAGAAACTAAGAAAAATTTGAAAATAACCCACAAATTTTTTAATTTACGCTTTGATCCAAAATAAAAAATAATATAACTAAAAATGGAGGGGAAAAAAGACACGTTTCTCTCTCTTTTCATTTATTGGAGTTTTCTCTCTCTTCGTGATTTTTGTTGTTCATTGTTGTTGTTGTTTTATTCATCATATTCTTATTCATTATTATCATCGTGTTCTTCATTATCATCTCTTCTTGTTTATCATCATCATTTTCTTATTGTTGAACATTGTTGTTACCGCTACTGCTGCTACTTGATCAAATTTTTTTAGGTCAAATTTATTTGTATATCACTTGAAAATTACTTAAAGGTGATTTTAGTAAGTAAAATTATAATTTTTAGTTGAATTTCTCATCTGGATGTATCTGATACTATTATTTTTACAACAATAGATAAAACATGTAACGTGAATCAAGCAGATGAGTAATCTATTGCATAGATGAGTAATCTGTTGCAACATATATGACTAATCTATTGCACAGATGAGTAATCTGTTGCAACATATTGACTAATCTGTTGTAACATATTGACTAAACTGTTGCAACAGATGAGTAATCTGTTGCAACATATACGATTAATTTGTTGCAACAGATTACTCATCTGTTGGATTCATATTATAGTGTTGTAATATGAATCCAATATATGGGTCACCTATTACAACAGATTAGTCATATGTTGTGATAGATTACTCATTTGTTACAACAAATGACTCATACGTTGGATTTATGTTGCAGGTTCTATCCATTGTAGTAGTAGCAGATATACCAAATAAAAAATTTAATAAAAATCATAATTATACTTACGAAATCACCTATGAAGTAATGTCCAAGTGACATACGAACAAAATTTGACCCAAAAAAAATTCAAAACATTCAACAAGGGCACAACGAATAAGAGAAACACATGAAAAACTTTATGAAACAGGTAAAGAAGAAAAAATAGTGTATCATACATCAAATGCAAAAGGATCAAGGGGACAAACGTTTGAGTTCTCCTAAAAACATTTAAGTTCCTTTGTATTTTAATTGCTTTCTAATGGATGACCCATCTATTATGTCACGACCCAAAAACGAGGGTCATGATGGCACTTGTCGCAACGTACCTTGACAAGTAAGCCTATCACCCAAACTAATACGAATAGAGAAAAAAGACAGAAATACCCTAAGGTAAGGTTTCTAGAATGAACCTGAACCATATAAATATTCATAACAATGCGGAAAGAACTTATCCAAAATTCCAATCATGCCCAAAACTAGGTGTCAATAGTGTAAGAACTACTAATACAATCCAAGAGTTAAATACACCAGAAAAATAACCACAAAGGAATAATAACTATCTCCGAATACTAATAAAGACATAACTGGTATATAAATATAGAGGTGAACTTCGACGCATAAAAGTCTAACCACTACCTTGGAAGCTCTAATAATCGCCCAAATCAAGTAAGCTGAGGCGCACTCTAGCTAGGACCTGCACCGAAAGGGCGCAGTAGGCATGAGTACGGTCCACTTGAACTTAGTAGGTATCATAAGCCGACCAAGAAAAGTGGTAAATAAAGTATACAAAATATACACTAAGGGCACGTCACCTACAATCAGAAAATGTCCCACAACGGTAGCCCATACCGCTTGCACTAACAGTTCTAGTATATCTCACATATATTACAAAAACACACCAAGATATGAAACACAAGTATACATTATGTCACGTATAATAGAATAAGAGAGAACATGTAGATACAAGATCATCAAATACAAGTAAAGGAAAGTAAGACAAACACATAGATAACAAGTCAATAAGGCAATACAATACAACATAAACACAATTATTTAAGTACAACGTATATGATAATGATGATGATGATGATGATGCACGAGGTTGTCGCACAACCTCTGAGATCGTCACACAATCTCCGTATACACCTACGGAGCTAAAGTTTCCCGACGTAGGACCCATGGGGGGTTCGTCAACCCATATACAATCCACATATCTCATATCTCATTTCCATCATATCCATCAGAAAGGGTTTTATAAGGTGTTATAATATTTTTAAAAATGTGTTGCCAGTGTTTCTCAGATGTTGCCACGGTGGTACCAATGTTTCATGAATGAGTATGATATGAAGATGTAATGCTCACAACCAATCACAATAAGTATTTCCACAATCAACCACATGATATATTTCCACAACCAACCACAATGGTACATTTCTACAACCACATGAGCCAATATCCACTCGTTATTTTCATTTCATCCATGAATTTTCACATGTCTCATATTCCAATAAAGTATGAATATAATCATAATACCCCAGTGGTACCACATTAAACAATACAACACAATTACTCATATGTATTCAAGACTATCAATGTCATATAGGACCTCACACGGTCAAACATATCACATAATATTTCAATTTTGACAATTACATCACATAAAGGCCCCCACACGGTCACAACACATAGATAGTCATTTTTCATGATTAGGTCCCACCCTTAACATGCATTTTGCACCATCATTACTACCCAGCTCAGTTTGAAGAGTTAAGCCATAACCTACCTCGAAAGTCGAAACCGGTCCGCTACTCTTGAACCCGCAACCTTACCTTTTACGAACAATACCGAACTTTACTAGAAACATTAAATATGAAATCTATGCATCAAAACGAAACCAACGACACCCATATTGACAACTTTTGGTTCGGGGTCAAAACGGACCCCCAAAATGGGTTTCTGAAAAAAAGGGTAAAATTGGAACTTTACTTCAAAAACATGTTCCCCATATTTTTAGAAACCTTCATCTGAAAATCCAAGTTAAATCGAGTAAAAAACAAGGTTCAAATTGAAGAAAAATTATTTTTGAGTTTTACCGGGTAAAATATTTGAAATCCAGGTTAAAATTCAGAATCGGAGTTGTTTTGAAGGTTAAATTGATGAAAAGCTACTAATTATAAGATAAAAATATTATTCAAGTGAAAATGAGTGAAATTTGGGTTTAAAATCATACCCTAAGATTTTTGGGGTTTTGAGAAATTAATGAAGAAATTACTAAGAAAAGGGTGAATTCTTACCTTAAATCCGTAATATAATCAAGAAATAGGTGTTAATCTAGCTTCCCAAGCTCCCACAAACTTCACTTTTAAGCTCCCAAAATGTTTAGGGTTTAACTTTCAAGAGGCAAGATGAAAAATGAGCAAAATGGACCAAAAAGGGTAAAAAATCTGCTATATATATTGCAGATTTTTCTGCAATAACTGTGCAGTCTTTTTTTTCTAAGTCGAAATAGATTTCGACGGGGTGCTCGAAATTCGTTTGGAGTCTGATTTATGCAAACAAACTATGCAACCACTCTAAATTCGACGTTTCAGACGCGATGGCGCTACCAGATTTTTTAAAAAAAATTGTTTTCACAAAATTGACCCCCAAAATTAGAAATCACAATTTTTCAAACCGAGGGTCGAAATGAGATTTAAAATCTATAAAATCATACAAAACATGCTAACACACTAAAATTGATATTCCAGATCTGCTAGCAAAGTCGTATTTTTCATCTGAGGTCGTTTCAATCAAATGTGGGTCCCACACCCATATTTCTAATTTTCCAACTTTTTGATCAATAGGTCGAAATAAGCTTGGGTGTATTTGGACCCGAACCAAAGGTTTACCTAGCCTAAAATTGAATTTCCGGAGCTGCTGGCACAGTTCGTTCGGTCATCCATTGCACGGATTAAAATATATCTACATTAGTCCGAAATAAGGCTCTCGAAGGCATAAAAAATTACAATATTGCATAAATGATACCAAAATGCATCAAAAATCATGTCAACCACTCTCACACCCCAGAAATATCATAATGCAACAACGGGAATGGGTAAAATAGTTAAATCACATAAAATCACAAATTTCACATATTTCATCAAATTTTCGGGTCGTTACATATTATAATAGATTTTCTATCAGTTTGATAATTTCCAACAGATGAATCATCTATTGTAACATGTTAGTCATCTGTTGATTAAAATTAAGCAATTATCAGTAATAACTAAATTGATTTAGTTAAAATTAAAGACAAGTCTTTAAGACAATAGGACAAACATTTGAGTTCTCATAAAAATATTTGAGTTCTCTAGTATTTTAATTATTTTCCAACATATCACCTATTTGTTTCAACAAGTTAGTCATATGTTGCAATAAATGCTTATAACAGGTTAGTTATTTGTTGATTCAAATTAAGCAATTATTAATAATAATTAAATTAATTTAACTAAAATTGAAGACAAGACCTTAGACAAGGGGGAAAATGTTTGACTTCTCCTAAAAAATGTTTGAGCTTTAGTATTTTAAATTGCTTTTCAGCACATATTTTGTCTATTTAGTAATTTCCAATAGATGAGTAATATATTGCAACAACTTAGTAATCTGTTGCAACAGATGTCTATATCTGTTTGATAATTTTCAATATATGAATTAGTTGTTGCAACAAGTGAGTCATTTGTTGCAACAGATGTCTATATCTATTTGGTCATTTTCAACAGATATTTTTATTTGTTTGGTCATTTCCAACAGATTACTCGTCTATTGTAATATGTTAGTCATCTATCGATTCACATTAAGTTATTATTATTAATAACTAAATTAATTACTAAAATAAAATATGAATTAATAAGTTCAATTACAGTTTCAATTAATCTTATGGTAATTACACAATCAACTAAGTATGTTCGTCCTGAGTAGATTTATCAATTGACCAATTTTATTTGAAATTATTCAAATTAAGTCATCATTAGAAATAACTATATTGATTTAACTAAAATTAAAGATGAATTAGTAAGTTCAATTATGATTTCAATTAATCTCATAGTAATTACATGATTAATTAAGTGTTTCCTACTGAGTAGAATGATTAATTGACAAATTTTATGTGAAATAATTTAAGTTAAACCATTATTAGAAATAACTATATTGATTTAACTAAAATTAAAGATGAATTAGTAAGTTCAATTATGATTTCAATT
This sequence comes from Capsicum baccatum var. pendulum, assembly GCA_030864225.1. Lineage (NCBI taxonomy): Eukaryota > Viridiplantae > Streptophyta > Magnoliopsida > Solanales > Solanaceae > Capsicum > Capsicum baccatum. The sequence continues at coordinate 125,236,624 of CM061554.1, forward strand.
AATCTTAGTAATTACATGATCAATTAAGTGTTTCATCCTTAGTAGAATAATTAATTGACTAATTTTATTTTAAATGATTCAAATAAAGTCATTATTAGTAATAACAATATTGATTTAACTAAAATTAAACATGAATTAATGAGTTCACTTACAATTTCAATTAATCTCATAGTACTTACATGATTAAGTAAGTGTATTCGTCCCGAGTAGAGTGATCAATCGATCAATTTTATTTGAAATAATTCAAATTAAGTCATTATTAGTAATAACTAAATTAATTTAACTAAGATTAAAGATAAACTTACAATTTCAATTAATCTCATAGTAATTAAATGATCAACTAAGTGTATTCATCATAAGTGGAGCGATCAATTGTCAATTTTATTTGAAATGAATCAAATTAAGCCATTATTTGTAATAACTAAATTGATATAACTAAAATTAAAGATGAATTGATAAGTTCACTTACAATTTCAATTAATCTCATAGTAATTACATGATCAACTATGTGTATTCGTCTCGAGGAGAGTGATCAATTGACCAATTTTATTTAAAATGATTCAAATTAAGTCATTATTAGTAATAACTAAATTGATTTGGACTAAATTAAAGATGAATTGATAAGTCCATTTACAATTTCAATTAATGTATTCGTCCTTAATAGAATGATCAATTGATAAATTTTATTTAAAATTATTCAAATTAAGCAATTATTAGTAACAACTAAATTGATTTAACTAAAATTAAAGACAAGACCTTAGACAAGGGGACAAACATTTGAGTTCTCTTAAAAACATCTAAGCTTTAGTATTTTAAATTATTTTCCAATATATATCCTATATGTTTGATAATTTTCAATAGATGAGTCATTTGTTGCAACAACTTAGTCATCTGTTGCAACAGATGTCTACATTTATTTGATAATTTTCAATAGATGAGTCATTTATTGCAACAGGTTAGTCATCTGTTACAACATATGTCTATATTTGTTTGGTCATTTCCAACAGATGTCTTTATCTGTTGGTTATTTCCAATAGATGTCTTTATCTGTTTAGTCATTTTCAACAGATTACTCATTTTTTGCAACATGTTAGTCATCTATTGATTCATATTAAGCCATTATATTAGTAATAACTAAATTTATTTAACTAGAATTAAACATGAATTAATAAGTTCAGTTACAGTTTCAATTAATCTCATGATAATTACACTATCAACTAAGTGTTTTCGTCCTAAGTAGAGTGATCAATTGACCACTTTTATTTGAAATGATTAAAACCAAACAATAATTAGAAATAAATATATTAATTTAACTAAAATTAAAGAGGAATTAGTAAGTTGACTTACAATTTCAATTACATGATCAACTAAGTGTTTCGTCTTAAGTAGAATGATCAATTGACCAATTTTATTTGAAATAATTAAAATCAAGCAATTATTAGTAATAATTAAATTAATTCAACTAAAATTAAAGATTAATTGATAATTTTAATTAGGATTTCATTTAATCTCATAGTAATTACATGATCATCTAAGTATATTCGTCTTGAGTAAAGTGTTAATTGACCAATTTTATTTGAAATGATTCAAATTAAGATATTATTAGTAATAACTACATTGATTTAACTAAAATTAAAGATGAATTGATAAGTTCAATTATGAATTCAATTGTTCTCATATTAATTACACGATCATCTTAGTATCTTCGTTCTGAGTAGAGTGATCAATTGACTAATTTTATTTGAAATGATTCAAATTAAGCTATTATTAGTAATAGCGAAATTGATTTAGTAATTACAATTTCAATTAATCTCATAGTAATAAATGATCATTTAAGTGTATAACCTATTGCAACAGATTTAATCTGTTGACAGATGAGTCATCTGTTGAAAATTATCAAAAAGATATACACATATGTTGCAATAGATTAGTCATCTGTTGTAACAAATGTCTTTATCTGTTGGTCATTTCAAACAAATGACCAATCTGTTGCAATATATGACTTTATCTATTTGTCATTTCCAACAGATTACTAATCTGTTGCTATAGATGACTAATCTGTTGCAACATATGTCTTTATCTATTTGGTCATTTTCAACAGATTACTCATCTTTTGCAACATGTTAGTCATATATTGATTCATATTTATTAAGCTATTATATTATTAATAACTAAATTGATTTAACTAGTATTAATAAGTTCACTTACTGTTTCAATTAATCTCATGGTAATTACACGATCAACTAAGTGTGTTCGTCCTGAGTAGAGTGATCAATTGACCAATTTTATTTGAAATAATTAAAATCAAGCAATTATTAGTAATAATTAAATTAATTCAACTAAAATTAAAGATTAATTGATAATTTTAATTAGGATTTCATTTAATCTCATAGTAATTACATGATCATCTAAGTATATTCGTCTTGAGTAAAGTGTTAATTGACCAATTTTATTTGAAATGATTCAAATTAAGATATTATTAGTAATAACTACATTGATTTAACTAAAATTAAAGATGAATTGATAAGTTCAATTATGAATTCAATTGTTCTCATATTAATTACACGATCATCTTAGTATCTTCGTTCTGAGTAGAGTGATCAATTGACTAATTTTATTTGAAATGATTCAAATTAAGCTATTATTAGTAATAGCGAAATTGATTTAGTAATTACAATTTCAATTAATCTCATAGTAATAAATGATCATTTAAGTGTATAACCTATTGCAACAGATTTAATCTATTGACAGATGAGTCATCTGTTGAAAATTATCAAAAAGATATACACATATGTTGCAATAGATTAGTCATCTGTTGTAACAAATGTCTTTATCTGTTGGTCATTTCAAACAAATGACCAATCTGTTGCAATATATGACTTTATCTATTTGTCATTTCCAACAGATTACTAATCTGTTGCTATAGATGACTAATCTGTTGCAACATATGTCTTTATCTATTTGGTCATTTTCAACAGATTACTCATCTTTTGCAACATGTTAGTCATATATTGATTCATATTTATTAAGCTATTATATTATTAATAACTAAATTGATTTAACTAGTATTAATAAGTTCACTTACTGTTTCAATTAATCTCATGGTAATTACACGATCAACTAAGTGTGTTCGTCCTGAGTAGAGTGATCAATTGACCAATTTTATTTGAAATGATTCAAATCAAGTCATAATTAGAAATAAATATATTGATTTAACTAAAATTAAAGATGAATTAGTAAGTTCACTTACAATTTCAATTAATTTTATAGTAATTACATGATCAACTAAGTGTTTCGCCTTAAGTAGAATGATCAATTGACCAATTTGATTTGAAATAATTAAAATTAAGCAATAATTAATAATAACTAAATTTATTTTACTAAAATTAAAGATGAATTGATATTTTAATTACTATTTCAATTAATTTCATAGTAATTACATGATCATCTAAATGTATTCGTGTTGAGTAAAGTGCTAATTGACCAATTTTATTTGAAATGATTCAAATTAAGATATTATTAGTAATAACAACATTGATTTAACTAAAATTAAAGATGAATTGATAAGCTCAATTACAATTTCAATTATTCTCATATTAATTACACAATCATCTTAGTGTGTTCGTTTTGAGTAGAGTGATCAGTTGACTAATTTTATTTGAAATGGTTCAAATTATACCATTGTTAGTAATATCTAAATTGATTTAATAATTAAAATTTTAATTAATCTCATTGTAGTTACATGATCATTTAAGTGTATAACCTATTGTAACAGATTTAACCTGTTGCAACAGATGAGTCATCTGTTGAAAATTATCAAACAGATATATACATATGTTGCAATAGATTGGTCATCTATTGTAATAAATGTCTTTATCAGTTGGTCATTTCCAACAGATGATCAATCTGTTGCAACATATGACTTTATCTGTTTGTCATTTCTAACATATTACTAATTTGTTGCAATAGATAACTAATCTGTTGCAACTGATGTCTTTATATTTTTGGTTATTTTCAACATATTACTAATTTGTTGCGACAGATGATCAATCTGTTACAATAGATGTATTTATCTACTTGGTAATTTCCAATAGATTACCCATCAATTGCAATAGATGGGTCATCTGTTATCAATCTATCTTTAATTTTGTTGTAATAGTAAGTAATCTTGTGTTGTTATTTAATTTTAGTCTATGACCTTCCTCTCAATCAAACACTTTCTTTCTTGTAATTGACTTTTTCCACTCCCGAATGCTCATAAACCTACACCTCTCAACATCTTAAAAAAATAGACAGAATGAAAAAAATTAAGAATAAACTCAGTCGATCAAATAAAGATTTTCTAATTCATTAGATAAAAAATATTTACAACATTAGGTAGATCCGATAAAATAAATTACAAATGAATAAAAAATATATAACGTAATAATAATAATAATTATTATTATTATTGTCAATCGAAAATCCATTGGGCAGCAGACCCCTCACCCTTTAAATCCCACGAAGTACCCTTTCTGTCGCGGCGCCCAACTCTTACTCGAGTTCATGAACCATTCTTTCAAGTTCCTACACAGTGTCAAGCAGAATCGCCATCTACCAAATCAGATCAGTCATATCTAGAACATGCATGAACAAATAACGTAAAACACTAAAGCACATATAATACCAACTGGTAGTTTGACAAAAAAATGTGAAACTTAACTAGAAAATCGATGCATGTTAATAATTTTCATATTAGAACAAGAAAATAAAACATACCTCAACGGACAAACAAGAAATTTATTTTTGAAATGGGAGTGATTGAAGATATAATGACGGTTTTATGCAAGACAAGATGGAAAAGATAGAGCTGAGGAGACCTATTTATAAAAGATTGAATGAGTGAGTAGTACAGTGTATTAGGCAAAAAATCACGATCGTTCACCTCTTTTTAATAATTGTATCTCTTAATTAAATCAAACTTGATGTCTTTTCGATTTTTTAAATTAAAAAAATAGATTTAAATACAAAAAGGTGAAAAGTCATAACTTTTCATCTTTTTGGTATTTTAGTTATTTAAATTAAATAGCTATAAAATTGTGTTTATCATATTTTTTTCATATTATTTATTTACGAATCATTTTTTTAATTAAAAGATCAAAAAGTCCTGACCCTTGAGTTCTTCCAATAGATGATCTACTTGTTGCAACATATGGTCCATCTATTACAATAGATGACCCTTCTGTTGCAACATATGACTCATCTGTTGGAGTAATTAATTCATTTTTGAAACATATGGTTCATCTGTTGCAACAGATTGTTCATTTGTTGCAACAGATTATTTATTTATTGAAAAAATAAATCAATAGCAAGATTTATTCAATAGAAATAATAACAAATCATCATTTATCAATACACCATTTTTACCATGAGATTAATTAAAATTGTATTTGAACTTACTAATTCATCTTTAATTTTAGTTAAATCAATATAGTTATTTCTAGTGATGGATTACTTGAATCATTTCAAATAAAATTGGTCAATTGATCATTCTACTCAGGACGAACATACTTAGTTGATCGTGTAATTACCATGAAATTAATTGAAATTGTAATTGAACTTATTAATTCATGTTTTATTTTAGTTAAATCAATTACTTATTACTAATAATGGCTTAATTTATATCAATAGATAAATAACATGTTGCAATAGATGAGTAATTGTTGGAAAAGACCAAACAGTTAAAAATATTTGTTAAAAATGACCAAATAGATATAGACATTTGTTGCAACATATGACTAACTTGTTGCAATAGCTAACTCATCTATTGAAAATTATCAAACAAATGTAGGCATTTGTTACAACAGATGACTAAATTATTGTAACATATGACTCATCTGTTGGAAATTATTAAATAGACAAGATATATGTTGAAAAGTAATTTAAAATACTAAAACTCAAATGTTTTTAGGAGAACTCAAACATTTATCCCCTTGTCTAAGGTCTTGTATTAAAGACTTGTATTCAATTTTAATTAAATTAATTTAGTTATTATTAATAATTGCTTAATTTGAATAACAAATGACTAAACTATTATAAACATCTGTTGCAACAGATGACTAACTTGTTGCAATAAATAGATAATTTGTTAGAAAATAATTAAAATACTAGGGAACTCAAATATTTTTAGGAGAACTCAAATGTTTGTCCCATTGTCGTAGAGACGTCTTTAATTTTAGCTAAATCAATTTAGTTATTACTAATAATTGCTTAATTTGAATCAACAGATGACTAACATATTGCATCAGATGATTCATCTGTTGGAAATTATCAAACAAAATAGAAAATCTGTTGTAACAGATGGGTCAACTATTAGAAAACAATTAAAATATTAGGGAACTTAAATGTTTTTAGGAGAACTCAAACGTTTGTCCCCTTGATCCTTTTGCATTTGATGTATGGTATATTATTTTTGTCTTCTTTACCTGTTTCATAAAATTTTTCATGTGTTTTACTTATTCGTTGTGCCCCTGTTGAAATTTTTAAAAAAATTTTAGATCACATTTTGTTCGTATATCACTTGGACATTACTTCATATGTTATTTTGTAAGTAAAATTATGATTTTTTTTTGAATTTCTTATTGGTGTATCTGCTACTGCTACAATGGATAGAACCTGCAACATGAATCCAACATATGAGTCATCTATTGCAACAAATGAGTAATCTGTTGCAATAAATGACTAATCTATTGCAATAGATGACCCATATGTTGGATTCATGTTACAACAATATAATACAAATTCAATAGATGAGTAATCTTTTGCAACAGATTAGTCATATATGTTGCAACAGATTACTCATTTGTTGCAACAAATTAGTCATATATGTTGCAATAAATTACTCATCTGTTGTAAAAGATTAGTCATATATATTGCAACAAATTAGTCATATATATTATAACAGATTAGTCATATATGTTGCAAAAGATTACTAATCTGCGCAACAGATTAGTCATATATGTTGCAAAAAATTACTAATCTGCGCAACATATTAGTCATATATGTTGCAACAGATTACTCATCTGTTGGATTCAAGTTACATGTTTTATCCATTGTTAAAAAACAGCAGTAGCAGATACATCCAGATGAGAAATTCAACTAAAAAATAACAAACATTAAAAAAAATAATAAAAAATATAAAAAAAACAACAAACACCAACAAATCAAGTTCCTGATTTTCGTCATAACTTAAAAACCCTAATTTATTACTTGTGAAAATTGAAAATAAATGATGAAGAACTCGAAGTTGTTGTCCCCGGAGAATGTTGTCACGTCGACTGACGGTTGAAAGTAAAAAAGGAACGGGTAAGAACTCAAAACTATTTATTTCCAGAGGTTGAAGTTGCACAAGATTGAAGGGAAAAATTTGGAAAATTGTTGGTTGGGAGAAGTTAGAGAGAGAAACTATCTCGAGAGAGAGAAGAGAGATTGATTTGCAGAGAGAGGGAAGTTTTGTAGGTGTGGGTTAATTTGTATTTTTGAAAAGATTAAAAAGTTTGAAAAATATTAATCAAGTCTACAATTAATCTAATCAAGTTTCTGAATTATGTTTGACCTTTTAAGTTGATCAATATCACCAATCCTTCATTCAAGACTTAAATGAGAATAGTCTAACATAAGATTTTGTAAGGTGTCATCTTTAGAACTAGCATTTTACAAATAAAATTATTTTGTAGATTATTAAATATTACATATTTATTTCCAATGTATAAATAATAAAGAAAAATAGTCTAGCATGAGATTATGTCAAATGTCATCTTTAGAACTAGCACTTTAAAATAAAAATTATTCTGTAGATTATAAATTATTTCATATTTATTTCATTTCTATATATATAATAAAGAAAAATAGTCTAGCATGAGATTATGTCAAATGTCATCTTTAGAACTAGGATTTTACAGTAAAATTTGTTTTGTAGATTATTAATTATTTTATATTTATTTAAGTGTCATCTTTAGAACTAGCATTTACAACAAAAATTAATTTGTAAATTATTAATTATTTCATATCTATATATAATAAATGAGAATAGTCTGGCATGGGTTATGCCAAGTGTCATTTTTAGAACTAGCATATTACAACAATAATTATTTTGTAGATTATTAATTATTTCATATCTCTATATATAATAAAGGAGAATAGTCTACCATGAGATTATGCTAAGTGTCATCTTTAAAAATAGCACTTTGCAACACAAAATATTTTGTAGACTATGAATTATTTATATTTATTTCATATCTATATATAAAATAAAGGAGAATAGTCTAGCTTGTGATTATGCCAAGTGTCATTTTTAGAACTAGCATTTTACAACAAAAAGTATTTTGTAGATTATAATTATTTCATATTTATTCCATATTATATATATATATATATATATATATATATATATATATATATATATATATATATATATATATATATATATATTATAAAAAAGAATAGTCTAGCATGAGATTATGCCAAGTGTCATCTTTAGAACTAGCATTTTACAACAAAAAATATTTTGTAGATTATTAATTATTTCATATTTATTTCATATCTATATAAAATCAAAATAGTGTAGCATGAGATTATGCCAAATATCATCTTTAAAAGTAGAATTTTACAACAAAAAATATTTTGTAGATTATTAATAATTTCATTTTTATTTCATACTTAATTCATATCTATATATATAATAAAGAAGAATAGTCGGGCATGAGATTATGTCAAGTATCATCTTTAGAACTAGCATTTTACAACAAAATATTTATTTTGTAGATTATTAATTATTTCATATTCATTTCATAAAATCTATATGTATAATAAAGGAGAATAGTCTAGCATGAAATTATATTAAGTGTCATCGTTAGAACCACCATTTTACAAAAAAAAAATTATTTTGTAAATTATTAATTATTTCATATTTATTCCATACTAGTATTAGTGCCTGCGCGATGTGCGGTCGATATTAAATGAAATTAATTATAGAAATTATTATCTTATTAATTTTATATAATAAAAAATTTATTCAATATCGTTCACATATTTGAAATTAATAAACTTATGCAATACGAAAAATAACTATTAAATTATTGAACTTAATATTATTAATTACATAACCTTAAACATTTCTTTCAAAAGTTAGTATCCACATGCAAATAATATTATATTATAATATAATTACTTGAGAATATTAGATAATATTTTGATTTGTAATGATTTATTTTGTAAAAAAATCATATAATTACAAAGGAAAATGCATATTTAACATAATTATTATTAGTTAAGTGACTTACTTCTAAATTTGGCTAGAAAAACCAAGAACTAATGAAATATATGTTTTAGAGTTATGCACATGAGGCTTCTTTGTAAAATTTTAACTTGAAGTTTAAATTCTTTTATATCAAATATTTTAATTTGCACTCTCTTATCAAGAGGAAGAAAGAAGTTTCCCCTTCACTTTTCTTGTCTTAATAGTTTTTTCTTTCAAAGTAAATTTGTATTCCTTTGCACCATCTTAGTCATAGTATATTTTTTATAAATTTAAAATATTTTTACATCAAGGCAAATATTTTGAGAAAAATCTCAATAATAGTTAATTTTTCCTCTCTCATATTTTTTTATTACCATTTTTTCAACAAATAACTTATGATATTATCTAAGTCCTAACCTATTTGCACGATTTCACAATGTTCACTTATTCTCTTATGATAATGGACCAACAAATATTAATGAATCTTATTGTATATTATTTTTGGAATGAATAGTTTAGTCCTTCATAGGTTTGAATATTCACTCTTCAACTCTATTTTTGATCAACCCTATCATACTTTTTTAACTTACTCAATTTGAATAAAATTATAAATATTAATCACTATAGAAATTGAATTCTCTCCCATCTTAGAACATTCAACTAATACTTAACCCCTCATGTTCACCAGTAAAATAAGATATTAATCCTATTCATCTTTATCCTTTATATTGTACAAAGTAGATCAAATAATTATTGCACCAAAAGATCTACAATATTCTAAAATTGAAGTTATAAATTTAAAGATAAACATGATTGAACTCATTGTCTGTTTATATCAACTAAAACAGAAAAACAAAAAAGTTTGTAGCATAATGTTTATAAATAACAAATGATAAATGACATTTACTTTCATATTAGTACAATATGCTACGTAAAAATACAATAATATTTGCAGTAAGAATTTAAATATAATGAATTTGAAAAAAATCAATATTCATAATTATTTGATTTATTGAAATTGAACATTGCCCATTGAGCATCAGCTACAAGGTACTCACCCAAATTTTGATCTTCGATATATAGCTTTTGTGATAGTAATTCTAGTGTCGGATAAATTTCATAGATAGTTATACAACTATTATTTTTTTACTAAGGTCACTTAACCATCATTCCTAATACAATATCACAAAACTTTTAATATACTATTAAAATCATACAATTTAATTTACAAATTAATTGTTAATCCTAATATATAGAAATATAGTATAGAAATATCAAGTTTTAATCCTAATATATAGAAATATAATGGATTAGTAATTTAGTATCATAGTTTATTAATTTTTGAAATCATATTATTATCTCACTAAAATCTAAAACAACAATATTTGTAATGCAAGAAAATCAAGTATCTAATATAAATATTAGTTTCTTCATATTTAATGTATAACTTGTAAATTTTTATGTTGTTGCTAAAATTTTCATTGCGCATTTTAACCAATATAAATTTTTATAAGTCTTTAAAAATGTATGACATATTAAAAGATCACTAACTTAAATTTTCAAAGAGTATAAATTATATTTTTTTATAAAACATAAAGTACATGAATACTGACTCATAAATTTTTCACCAAACATGTAGAAAATAAAATGAATATGCAACGTAACCTGTATAGTTAGTTGACTTTATAAATCAAGGAAAATATATTCTAAAACAATACTCACTGTAAATTGAGATTCTAGCGACTATCACGACAAGATAACTTTGCAAAAATCAGTTGCACAATTCATCTTCTCCAACATGTTATGACAGAAAATTAATTAGCTTTTATTGAGTGTAGCCTTCTTATGTAGTGGTAAATTGTTATGGCATTAAACTTGTAGATTAATTGCAATTGGTACAATATTCTTTTCTATATATATGTATATAATTGTTAATTGATTATTCATTTTCAATTTATATTTCTCAATCAATTTTGTCATGCTTCCTTAATTGACTTAAATTGAATGAAATCATAAATACTTTTTGTCATATAAATATTTATTTTATGGTAATACTTAAATTGCATATATTCTAATTTATTAGTAACTCACACCAACATTTCATCATATAAAAATTATTATCAGTTTTTATTGATATTTTTATTATTAAGCAATATTTATTCCTAATTCAATTTATTGATCTGCATGTTTAATTTTTTATCAAAGATAATTTAATATTTTTTAATTAATTTATTTTTATCAAAATGAAGTATCTTTTTCAAATTTGATTTTTTTTAAAATCCCGAAAGTATCCTTACAAACATATATAAGGTTATATAATTGTTCAATTAAAGAATAACTTTGCAAGGCAAAATTTTATTTGACTTCGAATATTAATTAGGACTATGTAATTTTAGTAGTTATTTTGGATAAATATTATACAATCTTTTATGTGTAGTGATATTCATTTTTAAAAAAAATTAAATATTCATTTATTTTCAATCTACCCTCCCTTTGAATTCAAGACTATCATTTATCATTTCCTAATATAGAATAATAGTGTAATTACTCATTAATAGTTATTTTTAATTATGAAAATCTTTTCATCAAATATGAATGCATATTGTTTTAAATATAGATTACTTAAAATATATCGAATGAAAATTCTTCCAATAAATATGAATGCATATTTTTTAAATAAAATTAGTTGAAATATATTGAAATAAATTTCTTCCATTTTGTAGTCCAAAGTTACCATTTGAGTGATCACGTCTTTTTCATAATAGTTTTAATTTTGGAATAACTCTTTGATTATTATACTTTTTTTCATATAAGTTGTTTGATTACTAATTGGTTATTCTCTTAATTGATATTTCTTGATACTTTCTTGATTTAGTCAATTGTATTCAAATCATAAATGTTCTTTTTTATATATTATTCTTATTTAAATTAATTATATACCCATTTTGAGTGATGACATCTTTTTCATAATATTTTTAATTTTGGAAGGACTCATTTGTCATAATATATAAGTTACTTGATTATTAATTAGTTATTCTCTAATTTATTTTTTTCAATACTTTCTCGATTTACTAAATTGTAGTAAAATCATAAATATTTTTTTAAATAATATTATTATTTAAATTAATTGTGTATATTTTTAGGGATAACATCTTTTTCATAATATTTTTTTTTAATTTTGAAATGACTTTTTGATTATTATAATCTTATTCATATAAGTGACATGCTTACTATTTACTAATTGATTTTTTTGTAATATTTTCTTGATTTACTCAATTGTAGTAAAATCATAAATATTTACTTTCTATAATATTATTATTATTTATATTGTTTAAATTAATTATTCACATATTTTAAGGAATGACATCTCTATTGCAATATTTTCTATTTTTGGAATGAATTATTGGTCATAGTAATTTTTTCCAAATAAGTTTCTTGATTACTAATTGGTTATTCACCAAAATAAATTTTTTTGCCAACAAAATAGATTCTTGTTGCTAAAATACCAAGTGACTAATTCTCAATATGTCACTTGGCTTAATTTTAGGCTAACTTCTTTGCTTCATTATATATATATATATATATATATATATATATATATATATATATATATATATATATTATAAAAGAAAATAATCTAGCATGAGATTATGCCAAGTGTCATCCTTAGAACTAGCATTCTACAACAAAAATTATTTTGTATATTAGTTATTTCATATTTATTCCATATTTATTTCATACCTATGTTACAATTATATATAAGAGAGATTAGTAATTTTTGTAGTCCTCACAAGGCTATTTTAATAATTTTATAATTTTTTAATCCAATAAAATTATGGCATGTAGTTGATATAAAAAAAACCGCTTTATTTTATTTTTTTTGCCAAATGGGACGTTGTATGTGGTATATCATAATATGAGAAATCATTATTGATTTTTTCTTAAAATTTTAATAGTTTAACTAATTTTTTTTTAAAAATAGTAAATAGGGAGAAAATTACAAATTGGGGAATCAAACCTTCACCAATAAGGTGAGAGTTCAAATCCCCTGTTGTTTAACTAATCGATAAATCTCTTTACTAATTGTATAAGGTGATATTTATGTATGATAAACTAAGTATGATTCTCAATATTTGCTAATTAATTTTTATGAATTGATTAGAATTCTTTTATGGACAATTTTATCTTGTTTTTGAAATTATCACTAAAATATTTCAAATATTGAAAGTTGAAATTATAGATAAAGTTAAAAATGAAGGTAGTGGTATCAATTAAAATTAGATTATTTTTAAAATATCATTTTTGATTAATTGTGAACTAACAGTCTTAGGCATAAATTAATATAAAAACTAATAGATTCTCGACGTTCATTTTGATGAATTTAGGTTTTATTCCTTAATTTTAAAATAAATTAAGCTTAACTTATCATATTAACTAACTTAAATTCTTGCCACGCGAATTTATGAATAAAATTAAGACTTAATAAATGTCTGCAGAAATATATTTCAATTTATAGTTATAGAATATATGTTCATAAACTCATAAAAAATATTAATATTTTTCAATTCATGTTCTTTGTGAGTTGTAGTTATTTTCTATATTTAATCATATTATTATATAAAATATTAAATTACTTGAGTCTGGGTCCGTGCTTAGCACGACCTTATAAAACTAGTATATAAGGAGAATAGTCTAGCATGAGATTATGCCAAGTGTCATATTTAGAACTAGCATTTTACAAAAAAAATCATTTTATATATTATTACTTATTTGATATTTATTTCATAGCTACCTATATATATAATAAAGGAGAATAGTCTAGCATGAGATTATGTCAAGTGTCATCTTTAGAATTAGCATTTTACAACACAAATTATTTTGTGAATTATGAACTATATATATATATATAATAAAGTAGAATAATCAAGTATGAGATTATGTCAAGTATCATTTTTAGAACTAGCATTTTACAACAATTTTTTTTTTGTAGATTATTAATTATTTTATATTTATTTACTATTTATAATTATAATAAAGGAGAATTGTCACGACCCAAATCAGGATCTGGCCATGACGGGTATCCCAAGTCCCACATGGACCGGAGACCACCCCGTTCATTAATCCTAACCAGCATAACAACCACAAATGTCAGATGAATTTCAAACATTAAGAAGATAGCGTAGAATAAAACTAATAACAATTCAAGATATGTCTATATGAACCACTAGAAACGGACAACCGTTCGTCATCAAAACACTCAACCAAACCACCCAAGTCCATAGTAATCTAAAAAAGCCTCTACAAAATTTGAAATTAATAAAATGTCGGGACATGCCTCTGACAGTAGCCAAAAATAGTCTAAACAAGGTCTAAGACATAGGAGACAAGGACCATGAAATGAAGCCTTCTGAAGTATGGAAGCTCACCGCTTCAATGTCAACTTACGAACTAACTCGAGCACCTGATCACTCTGCATAAAAAGTAGAAGAAGTTTCGGTACCTGCATTGCTAGGGGATACAACGAACGGAGATGGTTAGCGGTTGGAGTAACATGTAACTCAGGGATAGTGGAACAAAATAACGCCATCATTCAAAACCAAGTCAAATAACCATATGCAATCACATATATGCATATACATGTATACACATAAATATACATATAGATATTGTGCCGGAATAAGGAACATGGCTTAACATGAACTTTGAAAACCTCAATCTAGGTTGTGTAGCATAATCGTCATATAACAAGGCACCCACGGGCTATATGGGCTCAATTTTCCCCTAGATGGAAGGTTCCAATGCATGTAGCCTCACGAACTAGAGAATATCCATATCCGTATATACCTTTATGAGGGACTCGAATCTCCTGACATAATCAAGGTAACTTAAGCACCAATGCATATAATATGGGGACTCGAACCTCCCATTCATATATTCATTCGGGGGACTCGAACCTCTCGATCATATAGATACCCTCATCGGCTAGCATAGTTTCTAGTGTTAGTCCTTTGGACTGCACTTTCACGGCCCAGCTATATATTATGCTTTAAAGCCCAAATTAAAACATTCATTACACATGCACAACCATTATTCCAATTACTTACAAAAGGCATCACATTGGTATCGTCATACCAACCCCACTTGCAAGGGCATAACATGCCATAACCATTATTAATCTACTTGGGACTCGAACCTATTGTCTAAACAAAGACATCAATTCAATTTAATATTTAGGGACTCAAACTCATTTAGTATTTTAGATCAATTTATGACCAACAAGGCCTTCATAAACTATTCATCAATCATTAACATTCATAGGCCAATGCCTTAGTTCAAAACACAATTCCATATATTATAAGATCATTCTCATTGGCATTTTCACAAACAAGTTGAGGGCATACTATTATCAAAGCCAAAAACTAACAAATTTAGGATAAAACCTGACACATTTGTTAAACCACAATTCCCACGCACCCACATGTGCAAAATCATTATCAAAACATGTATTATCATAATTCAAATCATGAGAAAACAATACCTAACAACATTCATTCAAACCCTCAACCTTAGTTATCAAAGCCATTCTTAATGTCTCATGAACAATGTTTAAAATACATGATTTTGGTGAACTAACAATGAAGGAAGAGTCACATGCCAGAGTTACGAAGATTCACAGAGAATTTTGATCCTTAAGCCCTTAGAAGACTACTTGAAGAAACCCTAGCTCAATCTTTCTTAAGAGGTTTGAGAGAATGTTTTCAATCTTCTAAAGTGAATAATAGATAACCAAAAGGTGTTATAAGACATGGGGTCTTAAGGACTTGGGGTGGGAAATATCCAAAATACCCTCAACTTAAAACCTGTAAAATCCTACAGGTAAGTATGAGTTGACCCTCTAACTCGTCACCACATCATACAATTGGTACCATCAAGTCATCACCAGAATAGAAGGTTGGACATTATATTCTGTCCAACTTATGACTTTCTTGCCCAACTCGTTACTAGACCATACGACTGGTAGGATCTAATCATATCCAAGGCAGAACATCAAGGGCTAGACACTGGATAATATATGATTGGACCCTACCCTCACGTCACATAACCATATTGATGAAGCTCGAAATGGGGCCTTGTCGTAATGGGCATTCCAAATCTAACTAGGACTGGGGCCCGCCCCCTTTACCCAACCCAATCATCTTATACAACCTTAGATGAGATGAATTCCAAGCATATATCAAGATAGCGTAATGCTCTCATGAAGACTCTGGGATAGGTTGACAATCATGATCGACCCAATCGAGTCTAACCCTACCAAATCAACCATCCATTCTATACCAAACCATTTAGAAAATATCAAAACATAATATGATAATCAAACCCAAAATGTAATACGATGGAACAACCAACAATATCGTCTAATGATGTCAGCCTCCCAGCTTATTCTAATGCCAAGGATGACACCAATACCGATCTTTCCCATACGAACCCCCAAAAGTGCCACAAAGCCTCTATCCAAAAGAATACAAATATTTGGTTGGGACATGCCCCCAACCATGGCAAAAACTAATATCTAGAAAGAAAGTAAAAAGTCTAAGAATGTCCAACATGAACTTTCTAAAAGATGAAAGCTCAAAACTTCAGTCCAATAAGTTGTCCCCAAATCAAGTATTATGAAGGAGGAGTAGAACGACCGATTCCTGCATAGCGTGGGTATACATCTATCAGTAGACGGGTTAGTGGGTCAATACTAGCATGAAACTCAAGGTAAGAATAAAGTAATGCGAGTTATCAAAACCAAGTGAAAACCATCCAATGCAAAAAAACATACACACACACACATACACACACATATATATATATAAGTGTTGGGAAAAGAGACCGAGTTTAGCATGCCATTAAAACCTTTACCTAGGTTGTGTAGCTTCACCGTCCTACCACCAACGAGCCATATGGGTTCAGCTCTTCCTACTGAAAGGGTCCCAGTGCATGTAGCCGCATGACCAGGAAATATCCTTGGGATAACTAGTACATACCTCCAACATAAACGTGACACTTGCAGATTGCCATCAAATACCCCTCATATCAAAAACTATGAGTTTTCGATTTTGATCCTGCCGGGACCACCACTTTCCATGGCTTAGCTTACACTTCTTGCCATTAATGCTTAATTAAAACCATTAACAAATAATCCAATTTATCCAGTTATTAATCAAGGCTATTTAATAAACTAGTGGTATCGTCATACCACCATACTTGCAAGCATTATCCTTAGCCAAACCATTTAGATTAATGGGACATTCAATAGCCCTATCATTAGCCATATTAAACCTCTTGGGAGACTACCATGCTCTTCACAAGCACTACCAATTAGCCTTAATCCTTTGTAAACCATTGAAAAATATTTAAGGTTTCATACATAAGATGAAAACAACCAAGAGTTCTATTAACATAAGTCAATGCAATGAACGTATCTTTATAAGCATTTTATCAAACACCTTGGGGGCATAATATAATCAAAACCAAATTCCATTACCATTAAACCATTACCATGCAATTCAATTGACCAAAACCATCGTTAATGCATAGAAAACATAATTAAAACCACAGGAAATCATAACCAAGCATTTAACATCAAAACCCCCAAATAATAGGTTAAACCCATAATCATGCAAGAGAAAAACCATAAATCAACCATGTAACCATTCCTTTAATTGAAATTACAATTAGGGAAGAGAATCATGCCTTAAACCAAGAAGATTGATGGAAAGAATTCACCAAGACAAGCCCCAAAGTAATTCCTTAGTTGAAACCCTAACTCTTTGTTCCAAAAGCTCTTGAGAGAATTATGATATGTTTAGGAAGAGTTTTTAAGTGTTTAAGAATTAAATAATAGGGTAAATAAGCTCCTAAGTGTATTAGAAGTCGTGGGTCCTTATTAGGGTAAGTAGGAAAATGTCCAGAATAGCCCCACTTAAATCCCATAAAAATCTAACATAGGGTCACGACTAATATCCTTACTAGTCGTAACCTCCCTTACAGTTGATACCCATTCGATCATAACCAAGCCTCAACCATGGATCAGACACTGTCCAGTATATGACTCATCCACCTAATTCGTAACCTTAGCATACGATCCGTACACATGATCCGTATCCCTGACTGAATGTAACATCAGGAAGATCAAACACTGTCCATCTTACGAGTCACCACTACGACTTGTACCCAACCATACGACACTCACCCCTAAGTCATAGCCATTCCAGTGACCAATGCCATCCCACCACCTAAAACTATCAGCTTACGACATGAATTCACCACTCGTACCCCAACATACAACTCATACCTTGAGTCGTATTGGGTTCAAAGAATGGTATTCCAGTAAATTTTCAAAGGGTCCAATCCTGGGATGCTTCAGTCTCCCCTACTAGGAACATTCATCCCCGAATGACGAATAAGGTAGGGGTAACCACACACAGAGTCATTTCCATTATCAAACATCCTTTTAACAAAGTTAGAAAACAAAGTGGCAAAGATGTTAATTTTTTTCTTAACAAACTCAAAAAATAAAGATGTGTTCATGTAACACATGCCTTCCGCATAAATATCAGGAGCAGAAGACAAGAGCGGATACTTGGACTTTATGTCCTCCTTCACTTCCCACGTGGCCTCTTCCACCTTATGATTCCACCATAGAACCTTAACCAAAGTCACATCCTTGGTCTGCAACCGATGAACTTGCCTATCTAATATCTCAATTGGGACCTCTTCATAAGACAGAGAATCCAAGATATCCAACCCCTTCAAAGGAATAATCGAAGATGAATCACCAACGCAATTCCTTAACATAGAAACAAAGAATACCGGATGAACCAAACTCAAGCTAGATGGAAACTCCAACTCATATGAAACTTTTCCCTCTCTTCATAAAATCTCATAAGGAACAATGTACCGAGGACTGAGCTTTCTCTTTTTTCCAAACCGCATTACTCCCTTCATAGGAGACACCTTAAGGAAAACCTTATCCCCAAATGGAAACTCCAAGTCTCTACGCCTAACATCTGCATAGGACTTTTGACGACTCTGGGCAGCCTTGAGCCTATCCTGAATCACCTTCACCTTTTCCATAGCTTGAGAAACTAAATCCATACCAAACAAATCAGCCTCGCCGAGCTCAAACCAACTAATAATAGATCTACACCTCCTTCTATACAACACCTCAAAGGGAGCCATACCAATACTTTTATGATATCTATTGTTGTAAGCAAACTCTACTAAAGGTAGATGCTCCACCCAGCTGCCACCATAATCAATTACACAGGCTCGAAGCATATATTCTAATTTTTGAATAATTCTCTCTACCTGCCCATCCGACTGCAGATAGAAAATAGTACCCAACCCTTTATGGAAAGACCGCCAGAAGTGGGACATAAATTGCATACCACAATAGAAAATAATCAAAATAGGCACCCCATGCAGTTTCAAAATCTCTTAAAGATAAATCTTCCCATAATCCTCCGCCGAAAAGTTGTCCGCACAGGCAAAAAATGTGCAAACTTTGTCATCCTATCTACAATGACCCAAATTAAATCAAATTAGTTCTGAGACTGAGGAAGATCGGTAATGAAATCTATATTGATCTCCTCCCACTTTTATTCAGGCAGCTCAATTTCTTGATATAACCCACCAGGCCTCATATACTCAACCTTAACTTGTTGACACACTATGCACTTGGACACAAAATCAACCGCGTCCTACTTCATGCTACTTCACCAATAGATCTCCTTGAGATAATTGTACATCTTAGTAAAACCAGGATGAACAACATAGCTCGACTCATGCGACTCAGCCAAGATCCTTTGTTGTAAACCGTCTACATCAGGAACATACAACCTTCCTTGGTACCAAAAAGTACCATCGTTGCTAATCTCAAAATTCGTCACCTTTTCCCCACCAACTCTACTTTTGATTTTCATTAAGGTAGAATCCAACACTTGCTTCTCCTTAACCTCTGCACTAAGATACAATCTAACAACTTCTTGAACCATCATACACCATTCATAGAGTCTAAGAGACGAACCCTAAGATTTTTCAAACGGTGAATATCCTTCACTAATTATCATTTTCCTTCTTCCACATGAGCCAAAATACACATGGGCAACTCGCTAAGAGTATCAACAATTACATTAGCTTTACCTAGGTGGTAGTGAAGACTCATATCATAATTCTTGAGAAGATCAAGCCAGCCATCTCCTCTGCCCGAGATTAATCTCTTTCTGTGAGAACACATACTGCAAAATCTTGTGATCAAAAAAATATCCACGTGAATAACATACAAATAATACCACCATATTTTCAAAGCAAACACAATGGCCAATAACTCTAAATTATAAGTAGGATAGTTACTGTTATGCACCTTCAACTTCCTGGAAGCATAGGCTATTACCTTTCTATGTTGCATCAACACATAACCAAGACCAACCTGAGATGCTTCACAATAAACCACGAACCTGTCATTGCCTTCTAGAAAGGTCAGAACTAGAGCTGAAGTCAACTTATCCTTTAACTTTTCAAAACTCCCCTCACACATATATGGCCAATAAAACTTAACCTTTTTCTGTGTTAACTTAGTCAAAGAAGCTGCTACAGATGAAAAACTCTCCACAAACCGCCTATAATACCTAGCTAAACCCAAGAAGCTCCGAATATCAGATGGAGTCGTAGGTCTAGGCCACTTCTTCACCACAGCTACCTTCTGCGGATCCACCATGATCCCTTCACTAGAAATGATATGACCCAAGAACGTCACAACATTCAACCAAAACTCATACTTAGAGAACTTAGCAAACAATTGTTATTTCTTTAAATACACCAGAATATCATCAATAAATACAATGATAAAGAAGTCCAAATACTACCGAAATACCCTATTCATCAAATCCATAAATACTGTTGGGGAATTTGTCAATGCGAATTGCATCACCAAAAACTCATAATGCCCATACCGAGTACGAAAAGCTAGCTTAGGGATATCCACCTCTCTAATCTTCAATCGATGGTACCCAGACCAAAGATATATCTTAGAGAAGAACTTGTCACCTTACAACTACTCAAATAGATCATCTATCCGAGGAAGACGATATCTGTTCTTGACTGTTACCTTATTCAACTGCCTGTAGTCAATACACATACGAAGAGATCTATCCTTCTTGCGCACAAACAACACTGGCGTACCCTATGGAGAAATGCTAGAACGAATAAACCCTTTGTCTAGAAGATCCTTAATTTTCTCCTCGAGTTTTCTTTACTCATCCGGAGCCATTTTATATAGAGAGATAGAAATTGGACGAATGTTTGGAAGTAAATCAATACCAAAATCTATTTCCCTATCCGGAGAAACACTTGGAAGATCATCTGGAAAGACCTTTGGAAACTCATTTACTACCAAAAATGACTACAACAAAGGACCTTACAAGTTAGAATTTTTAACTCAGACCAAGTGATAAAGACAACCCTTAGAGATTAACCTCTGAGTTCTAAGATAAGAAATAAACTTCCCCCATGGCGCTAAGGAACAACCTTCCCATTTTAATTTTGGCTCACCAGAGAACCTAAAGATGACCCTACGTGTTCGATAATCCAAATTTTCATAACAAGAATGCAACAAATCAATGCCCAAGATTATATTAAAATCTACCATACCCAACTCAAATAGATCCACCGAAGTTTGCCTACCACTTACAGATACCCCCCTATAGACCCGTTCAACAATGATCGGATCTCCTACCGAGTTAGATACAAAAAATAGATCCAAAATAATCTCTAAACTGAAACCAAAAGGCACAACTATAAAAGAAGTCACATAGAAAAGGGCAGAACCCAGATCAAGTAAATAATATACGTCACGAGAGAAAAGTTGTAATGTACCAGTAACAACATCAGGCGATGCCTCAGATTCCTGATGGGATGCTAAAGAATACAACCTATTTCGAGCAGCATTGGAACCAGGAGCAGTAACAAAATCAGATACCATACCACTGGGTGTAGGAACAGAAGATGAAGACACTGGAATCTTATTCTCCCCCGTAGTAACCTTGTAAGCTGGACAATTCCTAAGCTGATGGCCTACTTGGCCACATTTGAAGCATTTATCCCTTCCCTCATCACAAAATCCTCGATGAGGATGATCACAAAACTAACAAGGAGGACACCAAGAAATAAAATAAACTTTGCTTGCCTGAGATTGGGCTCCCTGTGCCCGAGAATTATCACCACTATGATGACGTCTATCGCTCGACTAGTGGGGGTAATGAGCATTGGCAGTAGAGAAGGAACCAGAACTCTCCTACTTTTTTTTTACCACTTCTCACTGTCTCAACTAGCTTGGACTGGGCACCTCTCTAATCAGAAAACCTGCACCGCTTGCCCTGTCTGTCTCTATATTTTGCCTGACTTCTCTTCTCATCCTTAACCTGTTGTATATGAACAGTCAGCCTTGACATGTCCATATCCGTCATAAGCAAAATAGTCTTGCTCTCCAAAATTAGATCTCTATTCTTCCTAGAAGCGAACTTCCTCATTCTCGACCTTGTATAAGCCACCAAATCAGGAGTATACCTGAACAACTGATAAAACTTCAAAGCATACTCCTTCACGGACATTCACCCTTGCCTGAGGTTCACAAACTCCCCCATCTTAGCTTTACTCATCTCTTAAAAAAAATAACCGATCCATGAAGGCATTAGAAAAGGCCTTCTATAAACCATCCTCTTCTACATCACCTTTATCTTTATCCCAGTCCTCAGACCACATAAGCAACCTCTTTAAGATGATAAGCTGTAAAGTTTACTCCTTCCACATTATTAGCCCTCATTACCTAAAAGATCTTATCCATCTCATCAAGAAAACCTATGATTCTTCCCCCACCTTCACTCCCATAAAAGTTGGAGGAACCATCTTTATAAATTGTCCAAGCTAAGCAGCCTTAGCAGACACAATACTAGCCATACTTGGCTCGGCTTGAGCAGAAACTAGTTGGGCAATACCATGCATAGACTGATGAAATTCCGCATTCATTATGTTGCCTTGAGAGACCTAAGGAGCCGTAGGATGAATAAGAGGAACTTTGATACAATCAAGAATAAGACCAAGAGATCGAAGATGAACCCTGAGAGTAGAACGTGCTCCCTCAGCATCGCTTCTAGATGTGGAAGAAGAATTTCCTTATGTTCCAGATCTAGGAGACATCATCTAGAAGGTGAACAAACAAGGATTAAATGAGATTCCAGGACAGAGAAATCAAGCTTGAAGAAAGAATACCAAGAAAATAAAACATTCAAAAATGTCTCGCAGTCTCTCCCTTATGAGTGTGGTGTGCTACATACCCCTTAAAGAAACTCTAATTGACACGGCTTTGTGGAATCCCAATTGACCATAAACCCAGGCTCTGATACTAACTTGATGCAGCCCAAATTGGGGACTTGTTGTAATGAGTTTCCCAAGTCCAACCAGGACCGGGGACTGTCCCCTTTACCTAACCCAACCACCTTATACAACCTTAGATGAGATGAATTTCGAGCATATAACAACATAGCATAATGCTCTCATGAAGACTCTAGGATAGGGTCATAATTACGACTGACCCAACTGAGTCTAACCCTACCAAATCAACCACTAATTCCATACTAAACCATTTAGAAAATATCAAAACATAATATGATAATCAAACCCAAAATGTAACATGATGGAACAAATAACAATATCATCAAATGATGTCAGCCTTCCAGCTTATTCCAATGCCAAGATCGACACCAATACCGATACCGCCCATACCAACCCTCAAAAGTACCACAAAGACTCTATCCAAAATAATACAAATATTCGATTGGGACATGCCCCCAACCATAGCCAAAACCAATATCTGAAAAGAAAGTAAAAAGTCTAAGAATGTCGAACATGAGCTTTTGAAAGGATGGAAGCTCACCACTTCAGTCCAATAAGTTATCCCCAAATCAAGTATTATGAAGAAGGAGTTGAATGGCTGGTTCCTGCATAGTGTGGGTATATATCTGCTAGTAGATGGGTTAGTATGAACACTAGCACGAAACTCAAGGTAAGAATAAAATAATGTGAGTTATCAAAACCAAGTGAAAACCATCCAATGCAAAAACCAATACATATAAATATAAGTGCTGGAAAAAGGGACCGGGTTTAACATGCCATTAAAATCTTTACCTGGGTTGTGTATCTTTGCCGTCCTACTACCCACGGGCCATATGGATTCAACTCCCCCTGCTGAAAGGCCCCCAGTCTGTGTAGCCGCACGACCAGGCAATATCCCTGGAATGACTAGTACATCCCTCTAATATAAATATGACACTCACACGTATCCATCTAAGACCACTCATATCAGCAAATATGAGTTTTCGATTTTGATCATCCCGGGACCGCCACCTTCCATGGCTTAACTTACACTTATTTCCATTAATGCTCAATTAAAACCATTAACAAATAATCCAATTATCCAGTTATTAACAAAGGCTATTTAATAAACTAGTGGTATCATCATACCACCAGACTTGCAAGCATTATTCTTAGCCAAACCATTTAGATTAAGGGGACATTTAAGTGCCCTATCATCAGCCATATTAAGACATTTGGGAGACTACTGTGATCCCCACAAGCATTACCAATTAGCCTTAATTCTTTGTAAACCATTGAAAAATATTTAAGGTTTCACACATAAGCTAAAAGCAACCAAGAGTTCCATTAACATAAGTCAATGCAATGAATATATCTTTATAAGCATTTTATCAAACACCTTAGGGGCATAATATAACCAAAACCAAATTCCATTACCATACAATTCAATTATCCAAAACCACCATTAATACATAGAAAACATAATTAAAACCATAGGAAATCTTAACCAAGTATTTAACATTAAAACCCCAAAATCAATAGGTTAAAGCCATAATCATGCAATAGAAAAACCATGAAATCAACCATGTAACCATTTCTTTAATTGAAATTACAATTAGAGAATAGAATCATGCCTTAAACAAAGAATATTGATGGAAGGAATTCACCAAGACAAGCCCCAAAGTAATCCCTTAGTTGAAACCCTAGCTCTTTGTCCCAAAAGTTCTTGAGAGAATCATGATATGTTTAGGAAGAGTTTCTAAGTATTTAAGAGTAAGATAATAGGGTAAATAACCTCCTAAGTGTATTAGAAGTCATAGGTCCTTATTTGGTTAAGTAGGGAAATGTCTAAAATACCCCCACTTAAATCCTATAGAAACCCTACACAGGGTCATGACTGATCTCTTTACGAGTCCCAACCTTCCTTACGGTTGATACCCATCCGATCATAACCAAACCTCAACCATGGATCAGACACTGTCCAGTATATAACTCATCCATGCAAGTCATAGCCTCAGCATATGATTCATACCCATGATCCGTATCTCGGACAGAATGGAACACCAGGAGAATCAAATACTATCTATCTTACGAGTCACTTACACGACTCGTACCCAACTATACGACACTCACCCCTAAGTTGTATCCATTCTAATGACCAAAACTATCCCACCAACTAACATTGGTCAACATACTATAGGACTTCACCACTTGTACCCCAACATACGGTTCGTACCATGGGTTATATTAGGTCCGAAAATTGGGATTCCAAAAATTTTTCTAAGGGTCTAAATCTGGAATGCTTCATATACGACTTGTATGGAGTCTCTCATAGATAGGACAGAATTTGGCCAACAACACACAAAACAACATACGACTAGGGTCTCTACATCCATCACCATACCAAACGACTTATGGCGTGAGTCGTACGATGAATAGAGAGTTCAAAACTCAAGAAATTTGCAAGGACCAAAGTTTGGGGTGTTTCAAGAATAGTCTAGCATGAGATTATGCCAAGTTTCATCTTTAGAACTATCATTTTACAATAAAAATTATTTTGTAGATTATTAATTATTTCATATATATCCATATTTATTTCATATCTATATATAATAAAGTAGAATAGTCTAGAATGATATTATACTAAGTGTCACCTTTAGAACTAGCATTTTACAACAATATATATATATATATATATATATATATATATATATATATATATATATATATATATATATATATATATATAAGGAATATTATAACATGAGATTATGCCAAGTGTCATATTTAGAAATAGCATTTTTCAACAAAAATTATTTTGTAGATTATTAATTATTTCATATTTATTTCAAATTTATTTTATATCTATATATTATAAAGGAGAATAGTCTAGAATGAGATTATGCTAAGTGACATCTTTAGAACTAGCATTTTACAACAAAAATTATTTTATATTTTTAGTTATTTCATATTTATATATATATATATATATAATCTGTCTGTCTATCTGTCTATCTATCTGTTTGTCTGTCTGTCTTTCTGTCTCTCTCTCTCTCTATATATATATATATGTATATATATATATATATATATATATATAGTAAAGGAGAATAG